>CM038669.1:225115651-225118151 GCA_021605145.1 Aegilops bicornis
GAATAATAAAGAATAAAGAATAAATAAGAATAAAACACAACAAATAAAGAACAATAACACCAATAAAGACTAACACTAATAAAGAATCAACAATAACACCAAAGAACACCAACAATAAATAACAACACCAAAGAATAATAACAACACCAAGAATAATACACCAACACCAAAGAATAACAACAATAACAATAAATAACAATAACAACAATAACAATAACAATAAATAACAATAACAATAACAACAACAATAACAATAGAATAATAACAATAAATAACAATAAACAACAACAACAATAATAATAAATAACAACAAATAAATAAATTAAACAATAACAAATAACAACAACAACAACAATAATAACAATAACAACAACAACAATAACAACAACAACAACAACAACAATAACAACAACAATAACAACAACAACAAATAACAATAACAACAACAATAACAACAACAACAACAACAATAACAACAACAATAACAATAACAATAACTAACAACAACAACAGAATAACAATGAACAATAAATAAGAATAATAAACAACAAGAATAAATAACAATAACAAAGAATAATAACAATAAGAATAACAATAATAAAGAATAAAGAATAATAAAGAATAAAGAATAAATAAGAATAATAACAAAGAATAAAGAATAACAACAAGAATAACAATTCAACAAAGAATAACAACAAGAACAATAACAAACAAACAACAACAATAAATAACAAATAACAACATAAATAACAACAACAACAACAACAACAACAACAACAGAATAAATAACAACAACAAGAATAACAACAAATAACAACAAGAATAATAAAGAACAAAGAATAGAATAACAAAGAATAAATAAATAACAATAGCAAGAACAAATAATTCAATAAAGAATAACAAATAACAATAACAAATAAATACAATAACTAAACAACAACAAATAACAACAACAACAACAACAACAATAAAGAACAACAACAAATAACAATAACAACAATAAATAACAACAACAACAACAACAACAACAATAAATAAATAAATAAATAAATAATAACAACAACAATAAATAATAACAAATAAATAACAACAACAACAATAAATAATAACAACAATAACAACAACAACAACAATAACAATAACAAATAAATAACAATAAACAATAACAATAACAACAATAACAACAACAATAACAATAAATAACAACAATAATTAACAACAATAACAATAATAAATAAATAACAAGAATAATACTAACAAAGAATAAAGAATAACAAAGAATAAAGAATAAGAATAAAGAATAACAAAGAATAGCAATACTATCTAATTAGATTAAAGAATAAAGCAAAGAATAAAGTAATTAGAATAACAATTAAACAACAACAATTAACAACAACAACAATAACAATACTAACAACAACAAATAACAACAACAACAATAACAACAACAACAATAAGAAAAATAACAAGAATAACAACAACAACAACAACAATAACAAATAAGAATAACAAAGAACAATAAATAAATAAGAAGAATAAATAACAAAGAACAAGAACAACAACAACAAATAACAAATAAATAACAATAACAATAAATAATAAAGAAGAATAACAACAAATAAAGAATAAATAATAAAGAATAAAGAATAAATAACAATAATAAAGAATAATAACAATAACAACAATAAGAATAACAATAATAAATAACAATAAGAATAAAGAATAACAATAACAATAAAGAATAACAATAATAAATAATAAATAATTCAATAAATAACAAAGAACAATAAGAATAAGAAATAACACTAACACTAAAGAATAACAACAATAATCATAATAACAACAATAATAAATAACAACAACAATAATAAAGAAGAACAACAATAATAATAAATAAAGAATAACAACAACAACAATATCAATAACAATAAATTAAATAACAATAACAACAACAACAATAAATAACAACAACAATAACAACAACAACAACAACAACAACAACAAATAAATAAATAACAACAACAACAATAAATAAACAACAACAATAAACAACAACAACAACAACAATAACAAATAATAACAATAACAAGAATAACAATAACAATAACAGTATAATAAATAACAACAAAGAATAAAGAATAAAACAATAACAAAGAATAAAGAATAACAATAAATAAATAACAATAACAATAATAAGAATAACAAAGAATAATAAGAATAAAGAAGAATAAAGAATAAAGAATAAAGAAAGAATAAAGAATAACAAGAACAATAATAAAGAATAAAGAACAAATAACAAACAATAACAAACACTAACAACAAAGAATAACAAATAACAATAACAAAGAATAACAACACCAAAGAATAACACAACAAAGAATAACACAACAAAGAACACCAACAACAAAGAATAACAACAACAATAACAAGAATAAATAACAACAACAACAACAACAACAACAACAATAACAACAACAACAAGAATAACAATAATAACAAA
>CM038669.1:225128151-225130496 GCA_021605145.1 Aegilops bicornis
GAACAATAAATAATAAAGAATAGAATAAGAAGAATAAAGAATAATTAAAGAATAACAAATAAAGAATAAATAATAATAAAGAATAACAATACCAATAAGAATAACAATAACAATATCTAATATTCAACAGTAAATAACAAGAATATCTAATATCTACTAAAGAATAAAGAATAAAGAATAAGAATAACAATGAAGAATAACAACAACAATAACAACAAATAACAACAATAACATAAATAACAAACAATAACAATAACAACAATACAATAAACAACAATAACAACAACAACAACAACAACAACAACAAATAAATAACAACAACAACATACAATAACAACAACAATAACAACAACAACAACAACAACAACAACAAACAACAACAACAACAACAATAAATAATAATAAATAAATAACAATAATAACAATAAATAAATAACAATAAATAACAATAAAGAATAAATAATAATAAATAACAAATAAATAATAAATAACAACAATAAATAACAACAATAAATTCATACAAATAATAATAATAATAATAAATAACAATAATTAGCAATAAAGAATAATAATAAATCAAAGAATAAGAGTAAATATCAATAATAACAAGAATATCAATACTAAAGAATATCAATAATAAGAATATCAATAAAGAATATCTACGTTAAAGAATAACACCATAAAGATTAATAATAACAATAAATACTAATAAGAATAATAAATAAATAAATAATAATAATAAATAATAATAATAAATAATAATAATAATAAATAATAACAAATAAATAATAATAACAATAATAACAAATAAATAAATAATAACAATAATAACAATCAACAAATAAACAACAATAATAATTCAATAATAAATAAATAAATAACAACAATAAATAACAATAAATAAATAAATAAATAACAATAAATAACAATAACAATAAATAAATAACAATAACAATAACAACGATAACAATAACAATAACAACATAAACAATAACAACAACAATAAATAACAATAACAACAACAAATAACAACAAATAACAATAATAACAACATATAATAACAAATAAAATAACAACAACAACAATAACAACAACAAATAAATAAATAACAATAACAATAAATAACAAATAAATAAATAACAATAAATAAATAATAAATAAATAACAATAAATAACAATAATAACAATAATAATAACAATAATAATAACAATAAATAAATAACAATAATAATAATAACAATAACAATAATAAATAACATTAATAAAGATTAAAGAATAATGTAAAGAATAAGAATAAGCAAGACTAAAGAAGTTAATAAAGAATAATCAAAGAATAAATAAAGAATAATAATCAAGAATAAGAATAATAGCAAACAAGAATAAATAAACAATAAGAATAATGTAATAAATAATAAATAACAATAAATAATAACAATAAATAAATAATAACAACAATAAATAACAATAATAATACAATAAATAACAATAATAATAATAAATAACAATAATAACAACATAAATAACAATAAATAACAATAACAACAACAATAACAATAACAATAACAATAACAATAATAACAATAACAACAATAACAAGAATAACAATAAAGAATAAAGAAGAATAATAAAGAATAAAGAATACTGCTAGTCAAGAATAAAGACTATCAATAAAGACTAACAAGATAGCAATAACAAGAACAACAATAACAATAACACTAACAATAACAATAACAATAAATAACAACAACACTAACAACAAAGAACAAGAATAAACAAATAACAAGAACAATAAAGAATAAAAGAATAACAAGAATAAAGAATAATAAAGAATAAAGAATAATAAGAATAAAGAATAACAACAATAATAAATAACAATAACAATAATAACAATAATAATAACAATAAAGAAGAATAACAATAAAGAATAACAAGATCAATAATAAAGAATAAGAATAACAATAACAATAATAAAGAAGAATAACAATAAATGTCAAAGAATAATAAATAAGTCAGAATAAAGAATAAAGAATAAGAATAATAAAGAATAAGAATAATAACAATAAGAATAACACTAACAAATAGTCAATAAAGAATAACAAGAATAACACTAACACTAAAGAATAAATAAGATCAAGAATAAATAACACTCCAAAGAATAACAATAACACTAAGAACAATAACACTAATTAACAACAACAAATAACAATAACAATAACAACAACAACAATAACAACAATAACAACAATAACAACAACAATAACAATAACAACAACAACAACAACAAATAACAACAACAACAACAACAACAACAACAACAACAACAACAACAACAATAAAGAATAACA
>CM038669.1:227214876-227397556 GCA_021605145.1 Aegilops bicornis
TGTTTATTAAAGACAAGAGCTTTAAAGTCTTCTAAAACGATTGTCGTTGCTTATGTTTGTGTCTGAAATCCCCCAGTGGGTGACTTAGCCGCGAATCCATTTCACCTAAGCTTATAAAATCCTACCGAGTGGTGAGCAAGCCTCTCACTCCGGGGCTTAGCCGCGAATCCGTTTTGCCTAAGTTTATAAAATCCTACCGAGTGGTTAGCAAGCCTCCCACTTGGGGGCTTAGCGGCAGTCTAGTACTCGCCTAAGTTTGAAAAATCCTACCGAGTGGTGAGCAAGCCTCTCACTCGGGGGCTTAGCTGCAGATCCAAGATGCTACCTAAGTTTGAAAAACCCTACCGAGTGGTGAGCAAGCCTCTCACCCGGGGGCTTAGCTACAATCCAGTACTTGCCTAAGTTTATAAAATCCTACCGAGTGGTGAGCAAGCCTCTCACTCGGGGGCTTAGCCGCGAATCCGTTTCGCCTAAGTTTGAAAAATCCTACCGAGTGGTGAGCAAGCCTCTCACTCGGGGGCTTAGCGGCAGTCCAGTACTCGCCTAAGTTTGAAAAATCCTACCGAGTGGTGAGCAAGCCTCTCACTCGGGGCTTAGCTGCAGTCCGATGCTTGCCTAAGTTTGAAAAATCCCTACCGAGTGGTGAGCAAGCCTCTCACTCGGGGGCTTAAGCGATCCGATGCTTGCCTAAGTTTGAAAAATCCTACCGAGTGGTGAGCAAGCCTCTCACTCGGGGCTTAGGCTGCGATCCAAGACTAGCCTAAGTTTGAAAAATTCTACCGAGTGGTGAGCAAGCCTCTCACTCGGGGCTTAGCTGCAGTCCAAGACTAGCCTAAGTTTGAAAAATCCTCTGAGTGGTGAGCAACCCTCCCACTCGGGGCTTAGCTGCAATCCAAGATTGCTAGCCTAAGTTTGAAAAATCCCTGCGAGTGGTGAGCAAACCTCCCACTCGGGGCTTAGCTGAGTCCAAGATCTCGCCTAAGTTTGAAAAATCCTACCGAGTGGTGAGCAACCCTCCCACTCGGGGGCTTAGCCGCAGTCCAGTACTCGCCTAACTTTGAAAAATCCTACCGAGTGGTGAGCAACCCTCCCACTCGGGGGATTAGCTGCAGTCCAGTACTCGCCTAAGTTTCAAACACATCCCTATCCGGAAGGACGACGAGGTGCAGGTCAACCACAACCTTCTCCTTGGAGCTATGCCACAAGTGCAACATACGCTCCATCCCTATCCGCGAGGATGACGAGGTGCAGGTTGACTGCAACCTTCTCCTAGGAGCTGCGCCACAAGTACAATGTATGCTCCATCCCTATCCGCAAGGACGACGAGGTGCAGGTCGACTGCAACCTTCTCCTCAGAGCTACGCCACAAGTACAACATACGCTCCATCCTCATCCGCAAGGACGACGAGGTGCAGGTCGACTAGAATCTCCTCCTCAGAGCTGCATCCCAAGTACAAAGATTATTCCGAGTGAAGAACAAATTCCACTCGAAGGCAAACACAAGCATATTTAGAGATAAACCAAGCTCAGATAAATCCTAAGGTTCCGGACCACGGATCAAAAGTACTCGAGCATCAAGCCCGAAGAAGTTTAACGATTACACAATCACTCGGCATTCCGAGGCAAATAAAGGTGGAGCATAATGTTTTTTGGTCACTCGTCAGGAGAAGGACTGGCTGGGTTGCAGAAACTGTCAAGGTCTATGCTGTCTGCGATGCGAGTGGCGGCGTCAAGGTAAGTGTCCATGAAGGACTGGAAAGTGTGCCTTTTTGTGTTGGCAACCTTGAGCTCTGCCAGCTTGTCTTCTTTGACGTCCTTGCAGTGCACTCGGACAAGAGATGGCGCGACATCAGCGCTGCAGCGAGCAGATGACTTCTTCCATTCTTGCACTGGTCAGGTATTTGATTCAGTCGAGCCATTAGAGACTCGAGGTATTGAGACAGTTCCGCCTGAGGCCAGAGTTCAGCATCAACCCGAGTCATCGGCGCCTTCAGGCGGGCAAGATAATCAACCGCGCTGTCCATGCGAGATTCCAACCGCAGCACATTCATTGCAATGTCATCTTTGACTGGGCAATTTATGGGATCGAGACCGGTCTCGACCCGCCCAGTTTCCACTTCAAAGTCCTGGTAGAGTTCTGCATAGTTGAGTAAATGGTGAGTCGACAATATAATAAGACCTGTCAATCGACCATAACAAGTCAGTCGGACATCAGTACCTTCAAGCTTTAAGACCAGTTTTGCAGCAAGCTGGCCCAGATAAGACTCTAACTCGCCCTTCTTGGCTTTGAGGCTCCCAATTTTGTCAGTCAACTTGTCCTTGTCTTTCTTCAGTCGCTCGACGTCCCGATTGGCATCAGAGACAGCAGTCTTAAGTTTGGAGTTCTCTTCTTCTAACTTGCCGACTGAAGCAAGCTTCTTGTCAGCAAGTGTCGTTTTCTCTCGCGCTTCCTTCTGCGCGGCAGCAAGATCCAGATCCTTCTTCTCCAGAGCCTGCTTCATTTTCTATAAAGAAATAACATTCTTCACAGGAGCTTGGAGTTGACGGTTTTCACTACATACATCTGCTCGAGTGGAGTCACTCGGTTCAAAAATGGAAAGGAAAAAGTGCCAGTCGTAAGATGGACAGTTGACGATTGGTTACCTCCCATGGCAGCTACTTCGTCACGAGCGGTCTTGAGATTCTTCTTGGCCAGTTCCAGATCAAGGTTGAGGCTGATTTGCTGTTTGTTCAGTGTAGAAATTTGAGCCCCAAGATCACAAGATTTCTGCGGTCAATATATAAGACATATCAGTCGACAGAAACAAAAGAACATCACAGGGAAGGTTACTCTAAGTCTACCGTCAAATCAAACATTCAACGACTGTCTCGGGGACTACACCAAGTGGGTGCACTTAGCGTGCCCCCACTGGTTTGATTAAACACTCGGCATGGTCTGCCCAGCGCGAGTTGTAAAAAAAAGCCGTTCTCAGACCATAGTCGACTGCCCGCAGTCAACCACGGTCTCGGGGACTACACCCAGTGGGTGCACTTAGCGTGCCCCCACTGGTTCTGGTTCCATCCGACCTGGTCCACCCAGGCCGAGTGACAAAATTATGATTCTCAGACCATAGTCGACTGCCCGCAGTCAACTATGGTCTCGGGGACTACACCCAGTAGGTGCACTCAGAGTGCCCCCACTAGTTCAAAGATTCAATCTGCGTACACCCAGTGGGTGATCGGACGAGAAATATGATCAATCGGAAATCAACTAACCTGGACATTGGTCTGCAGAGCAGCTCCAGTGTTGAAGGCCATCTGACTAGCCTCATGCACCACTTTCATTTGCCCCATCACAAGATTCAACTAAAGGAGAGCTTCCTTGGCGGCACTCGGTGGGTCGTCTGGAGTTTGATACGCAGTGAAAAGCAATGATGGCAGAGCACACGAAGCAGCCGTTGTGTCTGATGCGTGGAGTTGTATTGGTGCAACGAAGTGCGAGCGGTGATCTGATGGGCAATCGATCGGCGATTGGGATAGCGAAAGTGACGTTGGCGCGAGCCGGATCTGTCGATCGCTCGACCGCCATCTTAGGCATCACAGTCGACTGAGGAACCTGAACCTCGGGCGCTTTCCCGCTCAGTTCCTTGTCCCTCCTCCTCCTTTCCCTCAGTGGTACTTCTTCTTCATCGTCCAGGAGCACAACAACGTCTCGTGGAGCTGCAGCAAACAGAGAAAATTAGAGAGACAGCTCACAAACAATCCAGTCGTCCAAATAAATTCGAGTCAGGCAGACTTACTAGCTTTGGAGGTAGTTGCGTCCTTGGTTTCCTTGTCATCTGGGACCTTGTCGATATCCATGTCAGTCGCGGCAGAGGCCAGGCTGGAAAGGTTCATCATCCACTCGGTCAGTACAAGAGAATTGGTCGGAACAAGAAAATACGAGAAGAACATTTACCCAGAAGCAACAAGAACATCCATCTTGATTCTAGGCAAAGTCTTCTGAGCCTTCGAGGGATTGATCTTGGGCTGCTTGGTGACTTTCTCAGCCAATTCTGGAGTCGAAGACCGAGCGCGCCTTTGAGATGGAGCGCTCGAGGCCACAACCTTACCGCGCCTGCCTGCGGGATCATGGTGCTGCTTGGATCGACGTTCTGAACAAGGAGGTGAGTCGACTACCTCATCATCATCCGACTCATCGCTCTCGTATTCGTCATCGTCGGCTGGTGACTCCCATTCGCCGCTATCCTCCGCGCTGTCCTCGCCCTCATGGTCCTGCTCCAGAGCTTGTTCGCCATTGGGCATTGAGTACATTTCTGTATAAATCTACAAGACAAGGAGCCGAGTGGAAATTAGTCGGATTAGCAAATAGTCGGAAAACACATCTAAATACAATCGGTTATAGTGGCCAAACCTTGTCTGGCGGGTTGCTGTCGCTGAAAGGGTTTACTCTCCTGGCGCCCCTGGGGTTGTCCTTGTTCCCGGAGATGCCCCTCAGCCATTGGGCCACTGTTTTGTCCGGCACCTCCTCTGGATGAACCCGAGCAGTGTCACCGGCCCCGGAGTACATCCACATGGAGTGGTCACGGGCTTGGAGCGGTTGAATGCGCTGACTGAGGAACACCTCCAGCAGATCCATGTCGGTGACGCCTTGGTTGATCAGCTGAACCACCCTCTCGACCAGCATGCCTGTCTCCGCCTTCTCTACGGCGGTCACTTTCAACGAAGATGGAGTTTGAACAAGATCAAAAGAAAAAGGAGGAAGTCCAGTCGACTGGCCTGGGGTCGCGATATCCTGGCAGTAGAACCAGGTCGACTGCCAGCCCCTAACCGACTTAGAAAGAGTCATCAAAGGAAAGGAACTCCTCTTCCTCTTTTGGATACCCAGGCCCCCACAGATTTGGATAACATGGGTTTTCTCGTCGTTCGAGTTTGCTTTCTTCACTGTTTGGGAGCGGATGGTGAAAATGTGCTTGAAAAGACCCCAGTGCGGTCGACACCCCAGGAAATTCTTGCACATGGACACAAATGCGGCAAGATATGTGATGGTGTTGGGGGTAAAATGATGGAGTTGAGCCCCGAAGAAATTCAAGAAACCTCGAAAAAAGGGGTGTGGAGGAAGCGAGAAGCTGCGGTCGACATGGGTGGCGATCAGAACACACTCACCCGGTCGTGGCTGCGGCTCCGTTTCCCCCTCCGGCAATCGTGCAGCCACATGGACGATCAGCCCTAACTCGGCCATCTCATCCAAGTCTTCCTGCCGAAGCAAAGATCGGATCCAATCAACCTGGATCCAACCCGACGGTAGCCCCGAGCACGATGAAGATCCCCGATTCGTCTTCTTGCTTTTCGCTGCCCTCGTCGCCTTCTTCGCGCATTCCAGCGCCGCCGTTTTCTCCTTCCCCATGGCGGCAGAGCGGTGGCGTCGAGAGTGGAGAAGCCGAATGGGATGAAGGGGCAAGAGGGAGAAGAAGGAGAATAGGCACGCACAGTGCGGACACCTCGGCCTCGCGCTTTTAAAGGCCCACTTCTGAGTGGCTGACGTGTGGGTTTGGGCGATCCTGTCAAATCCCTCAACAGTCGCACACGGGATACGTGGCGAAAAAGGTGGCACAGAAATTGAAAAGCCTGTTTATCCACTCCGCTTACCTCGGCACGCTCCGCCTGGCGCGCTCCCACCAAAATTTCGAATCCCGCGAAATCCGGGATCCTCTGCAACCGATCACGCCAAAGATTTCATGTCAAAGAAAACACTCGACAGGTGACGTTATAGAAACCAATCAACAATTTCCGAATCTATCAAGGCGACTGAAATGAAGCCGAAGTTCTAACGTTGGCCTCCGTTCAGAGATGAATCCTTGAGAAAGACAAGAGTCAAAGCAAGGTCAACTTCAACCTTCTTTTCACTCGGACCTCAATCCATTCGGGGGCTAATGATGAGGACATATACCTGGGGTAGGGTAATAGGCCTGACCTATATGTCCTACCTAAGGTCCTTGTCTTAGAAGCAAAGAAGTTCAAGAGTAAATAGGGAGGGCCCGACAAAGGTGTCGAGTCCAATCCACTCGACCTACCATTCACTCGGAGACCCCTCCTTCTTTGCATCACTCGACCACTTAACCATTCGACCATGCAAAAGACCACTCGACATACAAAAGACCTAAAGCCATTCTGCGCAGCAACGGACGGGTGTTTACTCATAGACTTAATGACCATTTATAACACTTTATTACGGACGTTACCTGTAACGCTCCTTCTTTATGTACATTGAACTCTTGGTAACGGAGGATGGCAGAGGTTCTGGCGCACTCTATATAAGCCACCCTCCTCCTCAGGCACAAGGGTTTGCACCCCCTGTAACACACACACGTATAGTCCAGTCGACCGCCTCCGGGCACCGAGACGTAGGGCTATTACTTCCTCCGCGAAGGGCCTGAACTCGTAAAACTCGCGTGTACAACTTCGCCATAGCTAGGATCTTGCCTCCACATACCTACCCCCCATTCTACTATCAGTCTTAGATCCACGACACTAAGCACTTCTCCCATTGCAAGAAAGATCAATCTAGTAGGCCAAACTAAACCGATAATTCAAAGAGACTTGCAAAGATATCAAATCATGCATATAAGAATTCAGAGAAGAACCAAATATTATTCATAGATAAACTTGATCATAAATCCACAATTCATCGGATCTCGGCAAACACACCACAAAAAGTATTACATCGAATAGATCTCCAAGAACATCGAGGAGAACTTTGTATTGAGAACCAAAGAGAGAGAAGAAGCCATCTAGCTAATAACTATGGACCCGAAGGTCTGTGGTAAACAACTCACACATCATCGGAGAGGCTATGGTGTTGATGTAGAAGCCCTCCATGATCGATTCCCCCTCCGGCAGATCGCCGGAAAAGGCCCCAAGATGGGATCTCACGGGTACAGAAGGTTGCGGCGGTGGAAAAGTGGTTTTGTGGCTCCCCCTGATGTTTTTAGGGTATAAGAGTATATATAGGCGAAAGAAGTACGTCGGTGGAGCTCCGTGGGGCCCACGAGGGTGGGGGCGCGCCTACCCCCCTGGGCGCGCCCTCCTGCCTCGTGGCCGCCTCGCGGAGTTCCAGACTTCAACTCCAAGTCTTCTGGATTGCTTTCGTTCCAAGAAAGATCATCGCGAAGGTTTCATTCCGTTTGGATTCCGTTTGGTATTCCTTTTCTGCAAAACACTAAAATAGGCATAAAAACAGAAAGTGGCACTGGGCCTTCGGTTAATAGGTTAGTCCCGAAAATAATATAAAAGAGCATATTAAAGCCCATTAAACATCCAAAACAGATAATATAATAGCATGGAACAATCAAAAAATATAGATACGTTGGAGACGTATCACCCCTCGCTGCCAAAGTCCTTTCCGTCCCAACGGCTCCACGTGGTCGCCAGGCCCGGCGCTGAACTATTCTCGTCACCGCGCTGTCCTGTAACAGAACATGATGCATGTCCTGTGTTTAGACATCGTTTTATTTATGCTCGCATGAAACTGATGTTTTTGCTCAATCTTAATTGTGTGTTTATACCTCTAGAGCTCGCCCGTTAGTGTTCATATGATTAGTCCCTATGCATGTTTGGGTTGCCTGCCGGTATCATATTTGCCGCGATTGTCATAAGGGGCATGCCCTTAGCATTCATCCTGGCGTGGATGCGTCCCGACAGGTTTTTCCTTAATAGTTTTCGACGCAGCCACTGATTTTGCGAGCAGGCTCGGAACAGAACGAGGGTCCAGATAGAGAAACTAGCAAGGTGCCACTACACGAAGGATTTCCTCATATGAACACTTCAATACCCAAGGGATAAACAAAAGCAAAATCTTAAACTCATAAGAGAGCAATGACTGCATTGACTTAGCTTTTGTCCTCGCTCCCTCCCATCCCCTTCAGCTGCGAGTGCTTGCTGTGTTCGCATGCTTTGGGAAGGATGGATGCCGTGTGTGTAGTTCTCAGGCTCCCGGCAGGGACCGATAAAAATCCATATGTATCTTGCGGGCGGCAGGACGCGGTGCAGGTACGACTGGTTTCTCTCTCCTCCCCTCCATACTTTTCAAACAATCTGGTGGCGGCTGGCATAGAGGTCACGCTACTGTGAACGGCCTTGCCCAAGCGCACTTGCCGAAGCTACGATGGAGATCTCGATGCAACGACGCGACGATGGAGATCAAGGTGTCGAGCCGGTGACGATGGAGATCATGATGATGCTTTGGAGATGGAGATCAAAAGCACAAGATAATGATGGCCATATCATGTCACATATTTTGATTGCATGTGATGTTTATCCTTTATGCATCTTATTTTTCTTAGAACGGCGGTAGCATTATAAGATGGTCCCTTCATTAAATTTCAAGATAAAAGTGTTCTTCCCGTGTATGCACCATTGCCAAAGTTCATCGTTTCGAAGCACCACGTGATGATCGGGTGTGATAGACTCTATGTTCACATACAACGGGTGTAAGACAGTTTTGCACATGTAGAATACTTGGGTTAAACTTGACGAGCCTAGCATGTACAGACATGGTGTCGGAACACTAGAGACCGAAAGGTCAAATGTGAGTCATATAGTAGATATGATCAACATAGAGATGTTCACCATTGATGACTACCCCATCTCACGTGATGATCAGACATGGATTAGTTGATTTGGATCACGTATCACTTAGATAACTTGAGGGATGTTTATTTAAGTGGGAGTTCATTAGTAATTTTATTAATTGAACTTAATGAACCTAGTATTATAGTTTTGCATATCTATGTTGTAGATCAATGGCCTGAGCTACCATTCCCCTGAATTTTAATGCGTTCCTAGAGAAAGTTAAGTTGAAAGATGATGGTAGAAACTACACGGGCTAGGTCAGTAACTTGAGGATTATCATCATTGTTGCACAAAAGAATTATGTCCTTGATGCACCGCTCAGTGAAAAACCTGCCGCAGGAGCTGAAGTAGATGTCATGAACATCTGGCAAGCTCGATCTGATGACTAGTCAATAGTTCAGTGTGCCATGCTTTACGGCTTAGAACCGGGATTTCAAAGACATTTTGAACGTCATGGAGCATATGAGATGTTCAAGGAGTTGAAGTTAATATTTCAAGCAAATGCCCGGGTTGAGAGATATGAAGTCTCCACCACGTTCTATAGCTGCAAGATGGAGGAGAACAGTTATGTAAGTGAACACATACTAAAAATGTCTGCCTATCATAACCACTTGACTCAGATGGGAGTTGAACTTCCAGTTGATAGTGTTATTGATGGAGTTCTTCAATCACTGCCACCAAGCTACAAAGCCTTCGTGATGAACTATAATATGCAAGGGATGAATAAAACGATTCCTGAGCTCTTCGCAATGCTTAAGGCCGCGGAGGTAGAAATCGAGAAGGAGCATCAAGTGTTGATGGTTAGAAAGAGCACTAGTTTCAAGAAAAAGGGAAAGGAAAAGAAAGGGAACTTCAGGAAGAATGGAAAGCAAGTTGCCACTCCCGGGAAGAAGCCCAAAGCTGGACCTAAGCACAGGCTGAGTGCTTCTACGCAAAGGAACCGATCCTTTGGAAGCGGAACTACCCCAAATACTTGGCGGATAAGAAGGATGGCAAAGTGAACAAAGGTATATTTGATATACATGTATACCTTACTAATGCTCGTAGCAGCGCTTGGGTATTTGATACTCGTCCGGTTGCTCATATTTATGATGCGGCTTGAACTACATCGGTATTTCCCCAAAGAGGAAGGGGTCAGTGATGAGACCGAGGTTATCGAACCAGTAGGAGAACCACGCAATACTATGTGAACGGTACCTGCATACAAAGAACAAATACTTGCAACCCGACGTAAAATAGGGGTTGTCAATCCCTCACGGGTAAAAGGATAGGTAAAATTGTAGTAGATTGGATAAATAGATCTCGCAAGAACGCGAGATAAAATAAAAAACAATAAATTGCAGCAAGGCATTTTTTGTGTTTTTGGATTAATAGATCTGAAAATAAAAGCAAATAAAAATAGATCTCGAAGGCAAATATGATAAAGAAGAGACCCGGGGGCCATAGATTTCACTAGTGGCTTCTCTCGAGAAAAATAGCATACCGCGGGTAAACAAATTACTGTTTGGGCAATTGATAGAACTTCAAATAATCATGACGATGTCCAGGCAATGATCATTATATAGGCATCACGTCCAAGATTAGTAATCCGACTCCTGCCTGCATCTACTACTATTACTCCACACATCGACCGCTATCCGGCATGCATCTAGTGTATTAAGTTCATGGAGAAACGGGGTAATACAATAAGAACGATGACATGATGTAGACAAGATCTATTCATGTAGGAATAGACCCCCATCTTATTATCCTTAATAGCAATGATACATGCGTGTCATTTCCCTTTCTGTCACTGGGACTGAGCACCGTAAGATCGAACCCATCACAAAGCACATCTTCCCATGGCAAGAAAAATCGATCTAGTCGGCCTAACTAAACTAAAGATCCGAAGAAGAAATACAAGGCTATAAGTAATCATGCATATAAGAGATCAAAAGACTCAAACAACTTTCATGGATAAAAACATAGATCTGATTATAAACTCAAAGTTCATCGGATCCCAACAAACACTCTGCAAAGAGTTACATCAAATAGATCTCCAAGAGACACAATGTATCCCTGTTCCACCAGACACTTAATCAACCCTGGAACACAAGAGAACCCTTCTTATCAAAGATAATTGCGTATTAAACAGATGAGAGAAATAGCCCTAAATATGTGCATCGAGTAATTCATTACCTTCTATTCGATCTCCAGTATCGCTCATCAAGTACTTGATCAGATTCCTCTTTTTTCTTGCAATTGCAAAGTGGTGGAAAAAATGTGTATTTCGGTCACCATGTCGTAGCCAATTGGCTCTGCCCCGCTGGAGCCATGCTACTGCTTCTTGTTCAAACAGGTTCTCGAGCAGCAGTCAAATTGACTTCCCCTGCTTGAGCGTAATGCCCGCCCCTGGTGTGGTGGAAAAAGCCGAGAATCAAAAGAGAGAGAGGAAGCCATCTAGCTACTAACTACGGACCCGTAGGTCTACAATGAAATAGTCACGCATCATCGGAGAGGCACCAATGAGGATGATTGATACGTCCATTTTGCATCATGCTTTTATATTGATATTTATTGCATTACGGGTTGTTATTACACATTATATCACAATACTTATCCTATTCTCTCTTATTTTATAAGGTTTACATGAAGAGGGAGAATGCCGGTAGCTGGAATTCTGGACTGGAAAAGGAGCAAATATCATAGACCTATTCTGCACAACTCCAAAAGTCCTGAAACTTCACGGAGCAGGTTTTTGTAATATATAAAAAATATTGGGCAAAGAAAGTGCCAGAGGGGGGCCACCAACTGATACGTCTCCAACGAATCTATAATTTTTTATTGTTCCATGCTATTATTATTATTTGTTTTGGGTGTTTAATGGGCGTTAATATGCTCTTTTATATTATTTTTGGGACTAACCTATTAACCTAAGCCCAAGTGCAGTTTACATTTTTTGCCTATTTTAGTGTTTCGTAGAAAAGGAATATCAAACGGAATCCAAACGGAATGAAACCTTCGCGATGATCTCTCTTGGACCGAAAGCAGTCCACAAGACTTGGAGTTGAAGTCTGGAACGCCACAAGGCGGCCACGAGGCAGGAGGGCGCGCCCAGGGGGGTAGGCGTGCCCCCCACCCTCGTGGGCCCCTCGTAGCTCCACCGACGTACTTCTTTCACCTATATATACTCTTATAGCCTAAAAAATCAGGGGGAGCCACGAACCCACTTTTCCACCGCCGCAACCTTCTGTACTCATGAGATCCCATCTTGGGGCCTTTTCCGGCGATCTGCCGGAGGGGGAATCGATCACGGAGGGCTTCTACATCAACATCATAGCCTCTCCGATGAAGCGTGAGTAGTTTACCACAGACCTTCGGGAACATAGTTATTAGCTACATGGCTTCTTCTCTCTCTTTGATTCTCAATATAAAGTTCTCATCGATGTTCTTGGAGATCTATTCGATGTAATACTCTTTTGCGGTGTGTTTGCCGAGATCCAATGAATTGTGGATTTATGAACTTGATTATCTATGTTATTTGGTTCTTCTCTGAATTCTTATATGCATGATTTGATATCTTTGCAAGTCTCTTCGAATTATCGGTTTAGTTTGGCCTACTAGATTGATCTTTCTTGCAATGGGAGAAGTGCTTAGATTTGGGTTCAATCTTGCGGTGTCCTTTCCCAATGACAGTAGGGGCAGCAAGGCACGTATTTTATTGTTGCCATCGAGGATATAAAGATGGGGTTTATATCATATTGCTTGAGTTTATCCCTCTACATCATGTCATCTTGCCTAATGCATTACTCTGTTCTTATGAACTTAATACTCTAGATGCATGCTGGATAGCGGTCGATGTGTGGAGTAATAGTATTAGATGCAGAATCGTTTCGGTCTACTTGACACGGACGTGATGCCTATATTCATGATCATTGACTTAGATAACTTCATAACCATGCGCTCTTATATCAATTTCTCGGCAGTAATTTGTTCACCCACCATAATACACGCTATCTTGAGAGAAGCCACTAGTGAAACCTATGGCCCACGGGTCTCTTTCTTATTATATTGCATCTCTTTTATTTACATCGCATCTCGTTTACTATTTTGCAATCTTTACTTTCCAATCTATACAACAAAAATACCAAAAATATTTACTTTACTATCTTTATTAGATCTCACTTTTGTGAGTGGCCGTGAAGGGATTGACAACCCCTTTATCGCGTTGGTTGCAAGGTTCTTGATTGTTTGTGCAGGTACTAGGTGACTTGTGTGTTGTCTCCTACTGGATTGATACCTTGGTTCTCAAAAACTAAGGGAAATACTTACGCTACTTTGCCGCATCACCCTTTCCTCTTCAAGGGAAAACCAACGCATGCTCAAGAGGTAGCAATAAAAATTTCTGCCACCGTTGCCGGGGAGATCTACGCCAAGTCAAGACATACCAAGTACCCATCATAAACTCTTGTCCCTCGCATTATATTATTTGCCATTCGCCTCTCGTTTTCCTCTCCCACACTTGTAGAATGATTTTCGAAAACCTTTGCCTTTTCTTTTCCCTTTTCCGTTCGTCTCTTTTCGCTTGCTTCTTGTGCGTCCGTGTGTTAGATCGTTTTTCTCGCCTTCATGGCTAGCCATCTCCCTCTTCCTTTGTCTCCCGATTTTGAAGTTCTTCACTTCAAACAAATACAAGGAGAAAATTGAAAGATGCTTGGTATAGGATGATAGAATCTTATCATAATTGCACTATAGAGGGAGATTTCAAGATTTTACTTCGTAATTTTTATGTTGGGCTAACCATGTCCCACAGACAACTCTTGGATTTTTGCCGCTAAAGGGAATTTTATTGACATTGATCCCAGTATTGTGTATGAGATTATAGAGGGAATAGTAGGAGTACTACCCCCACAAAAGGGACTTAATCATACTCAAGAAGGAACCCAAGTTTTTGAGAAAATATGCGAAGTAACTAAAATTTTGCAAAAATCTCTTGAACCTCTCAAAAGTGTTAGTGGGAACCTTCACCGTATGAATATGTTGATCACTCTTTGCAATAAGTGGTTGGATGCTCTAGATCTAAAGATCTCCAAGTATGAAGGGAAACGTAAGGAACCTCCCAGATCTGAGCATAACCCCATTAAAAAGATAAATGCCAAAGATGGCAATACCTAGATCTATTCTTGCTTTTATGCCTAACTAGGGGCATTAAACGATAGCGCTTGTTGGGAGGCAACCCAATTTTATTTTTGTTCTTTACTTTTGTTACTGTTTATTAATAAATAATTCATCTAGCCTCTTTTTATATGTGGTTTTATGTTTTAGTTAGTGTTTGTGCCAATTAGAACCTTTGGGAAGACTTGGGTGAAATATTTGCAATCTTGCTGTAAAAAACAGAAACTTTTGCGCTCACGAGATTAGATGCCATTTTTTTTACTGGAGAGTGCTTTTAGGTTGATTATTTTTTCAGATAATTAATAGACAAATTCCTCACGTCCACCAATTTATTTCAGAATTGTTGGAGTTCCAGAAGTATTCGATTTAGTCAGATTACACTGAATCGCTCTGTTTTGATGATTCTGTTTTTCGTGTGTTGTTTGCTTATTTTGATGAATCTATGAGTAGTATCGGGGGGTATGAACCATATAGAAGTTCGAATAAAGTAGGTTTAACACAAATATAAATAAATAATGAGTTCATTACAGTACATTAAAGTGGTGGTTTATTTTGTTATACTAATAGAGCTCATGAGATTTTCTGTTGAGTTTTGTGTTGTGAAGTTTTCAAGTTTTTGGGTAAAGATTTGATGGATTTTGGAATGAACAGTGGA
This sequence comes from Aegilops bicornis, assembly GCA_021605145.1. NCBI lineage: Eukaryota > Viridiplantae > Streptophyta > Magnoliopsida > Poales > Poaceae > Aegilops > Aegilops bicornis. Next base: position 227,229,296 of record CM038669.1, read on the forward strand.
AAGAGCCTAAGCTTGGGGATGACCAAGGCACCCCAAGGTAAAATTAAAGGAAAACCAAGAGCCTAAGCTTGGGGATTCCTCGGAAGGCATCCTCTCTTTCGTCTTCGTCTATCGGTAACTTTACTTGATGTTATATTTTTATTCACCACATGATATGTGTTTTGCTTGGAGCATCTTGTATGATTTGAGTCTTTGCTTTTTATTTTACCACAATCATCCTTGCTGTACACAACTTTTGGGAGAGACACGCATGAATCGAAATTTATTAGAATACTCTATGTGCTTCACTTATATCTTTTGAGCTAGATAATTTTGCTCTAGTGCTTCACTTATATCTTTTTAGAGCACGGCGGTGGTTTTATTTTATAGAAATTATTGATCTCTCATGCTTCACTTAAATTATTTTGAGAGTCTTTTAAAACAGCATGGTAATTTGGTTTGGCTATAAAATTAGTCCTAATATGATGGGCATCCAAGATGGGTATAATAAAAACTTTCATAAAAAGTGCGTTGAATGCTATGAGAAGTTTGATGCTTGATGATTGTTTTGAGACATGGGCATGGTGATATTAGAGTCATGCTAGTAGATTAATTGTGAATTTGAGAAATACTTGTGTTGAGGTTTGCAAGTCCGTAGCATGCATGCACGTATGGTAACCGTTGTGTAACAAATTTGAAGCATGAGGTGTTTCTTTGATTGTCTTCCTTATGAGTGGCGGTCGTGACGACGATGGTCTTTTCCTACCAATCTATCCCCCTAGGAGCATGCGCGTAGTGCTTGGTTTTTGATGACTTGTAGATTTTTTCAATAAGTATGTGAGTTCTTTATGACTAATGTTGAGTCCATGGATTATACGCACACTCACTCTTCCACCATTGCTAGCCTCTCTAGTACCCAACAACTTTCGCCGGTACCATAAACCCACCATTTGCCTTCCTCAAAGCAGCCACCATACCTACCTATTATGGCATTTCCATAGCCATTCCGAGATATATTGCCATGCAACTTTCCACCGTTTCGTTTATTATGACACGCTCCATCATTGTCATATTGCCTTGCATGATCATGTAGTTGACATCGTATTTGTGGCAACCACCATTCTTAATTTTTCATACATGTCACTCTTGATTCATTGCACATCCGGTACACCGCCGGATTTACGCATATAGAGTCATATTTTGTTCTAGTATCGAGTTGTAATTTTTGAGTTGTAAGTAAATAGAAGTGTGATGATCTTCATTATTAGAGCATTGTCCCATGTGAGGAAATAAATAAATAAAAAGAGAGAAATGCCGAATAAAAAAAGAGAAGGCCCAAAAAAATGAGAGAAAAAGAGAGAAGGGACAATGCTACTATCCTTTTTTCCACACTTGTGCTTCAAAGTAGCACCATGATCTTCATGATAGAGAGTCTCTTATTTTGTCACTTTCATTTACTAGTGGGAATTTTTCATTATAGAACTTGGCTTGTATATTCCAATGATGGGCTTCCTAGAAATGCCCTAGGTCTTTGTGAGCAAGCAAGTTGGATGCACACCCACTTAGTTTCTTTTGTTGAGCTTTCATACATTTATAGCTCGAGTGCATCCGTTGGATGGCAATCCCTACTCACTCACATTGATAGCTATTGATGGGCATCTCCATAGCCCATTGATACGCCTAGTTGATGTGAGACCATCTTCCTCCTTTTTGTCTTCTCCACAACCACCATTATATTCCAACTATAGTGCTATGTCCATGGCTCGCGCTCATGTATTGCGTGAAAGTTGAAAAGTTTGAGAATACTAAAGTATGAAACAATTGCTTGGCTTGTCATCGGGGTTGTGCATGATTTTGAGAATTTTGTGTGATGAAGATGGAGCATAGCCAAACTATATGATTTTTTAGGGATGAACTTTCTTTGGCCATGTTATTTTGAGAAGACATGATTACTTTGTTAGTATGCTTGAAGTATTATTATTTTTATGTCAATATTAAACTTTTGTCTTGAATCTTTCAGATCGGAACATTCATGCCACAATAAAGAAATTACATTGATAATTATGTTGGGTAGCATTCCACATCAAAAATTCTGTTTTTATCATTTACCTACTCGAGGACGAGTAGGAATTAAGCTTGGGGATGCTTGAAACGTCTCCAACGTATCTATAATTTTTTATTGTTCCATGCTATTATATTATCTGTTTTGGATGTTTAATGGGCTTTAATATGCTCTTTTATATTATTTTTGGGACAAACCCGATTAACCGGAGGCCTAGTGCCAGTTTCTGTTTTTTTGCCTATTTTAGTGTTTCGTAGAAAAGGAATATCAAACGGAATCCAAATGGAATGAAACCTTCGCGATGATCTTTCTTGGACCGAAAGCAATCCAGAAGACTTGGAGTTGAAGTCTGGAATGCCACGAGGCGGCCACGAGGCAAGAGGGTGCGCCCCCACCCTTGTGGGCCCCTCGTAGCTCCACCGATGTACTCCTTTCGCCTATATATACTCTTATACCCTAAAAAATCAGGGGGAGCCATGAAACCACTTTTCCACCGCCGCAACCTTCTGTACCCGTGATATCCCATCTTGGGGCCTTTTCCGGCGATCTGCCGGAGGGGGAATCGATCACAGAGGGCTTCTACATCAACATCATAGCCACTCCGATGAAGCGTGAGTAGTTTACCACCGACCTTCGGGTCCATAGTTATTAGCTACATGGCTTCTTCTCACTCTTTGATTCTCAATACAAAGTTCTCCTCGATGTTCTTGGAGATCTATTCAATGTAATACTCTTTTGCGGTGTGTTTGCTGAGATCCGATGAATTGTGGATTTATGAACTTGATTATGTATCAATATTATTTGGTTCTTCTTTGAATTATTATATGCATGATTTCATATCTTTGCAAGTCTCTTCGAATTATCGGTTTAGTTTGGCCTGCTAGATTGATCTTTCTTGCAATGGGAGAAGTGCTTAACATTGGGTTCAATCTTGTGGTGTCCTTTCCTAGTGACAGTAGGGGCAGCAAGGCACGTATTGTATTGTTGCCATCGAGGATAAAAAGATGGGGTTTATATCATATTGCTTGAGTTTATCCCTCTACATCATATCATCTTGCCTAATGCGTTACTCTGTTCTTATGAACTTAATACTCTAGATGCATGCTAGATAGCAGTCGATGTCTGGAGTAATAGTAGTAGAAACAGAATAGTTTCGGTCTACTTGACACGGACGTGATGCCTATATTTATGATCATTGCCTTAGATAACTTCATAACTATGCACTCTTTTATCAATTGCTCGGCAGTAATTTGTTCACCCACCGTAATACATGCTATCTTGAGAGAAGCCACTAGTGAAACCTATGGCCCCTGGGTCTCTTTCTTATTATATTGCATCTCTTTTATTTATAGCATCTCATTTACTATTTTGCAATCTTTACTTTCCAATCTATACAACAAAAATACCAAAAATATTTACTTTACTATCTTTATTAGATCTCATTTTTGCGAGTGGCCGTGAAGGGATTGACAACCCCTTTATCGCGTTGGTTGCAAGGTTCTTGATTGTTTGTGCAGATACTAGGTGACTTGTGCGTTGTCTTTTTTTACTGGATTGATACCTTGTTTCTCAAAAACGGAGGGAAATACTTATGCTACTTTGCTGCATCACCTTTTCCTCTTCAAGGGAAGACCAATGCATGCTCAAGAGGTAGCACCAGCCAGCCACAAGGGTGGAGGGCGCGCCCCCCGACCTTGTGAGCCCCCTAGTAGGCCTCCGGTGCCCATCTTTGGCTATATGGTGTGTTTTGAGCTGAAAAAAATCAAAAGGAAGCTTTCGGGACGAAGCACCGCCTTCTCGAGGCAAAACCTGGGCAAAACCAATCTAGGGCTCTGGCAGAGCTGTTCTGCCGGGGAAACATCCGCCTAAGTTGTTGCACAGAACCACACCTAAATCCATGCACTTAACCAAACACGCTCCAAACAAACTTTTTTCTATCCTCAAAAAAAAAAAAAAAAACGAACTTTTTTCTCAGGTGGAACAAACGGTTAAACACCCAGCCCCCTAAAAAAAACACCCAGCCTCCATGCGGCTCGACTCTACTTCCCCATCTTCCGTCGGCCCGAGCCATCCTGTCCTCCCTTCCTGCCCCTAGCCGAACTCCTCCGCTTTCCCCCAAATCCGGCGAGAATCTCGGCACGCCATGACCTCCTCTTACCGGCCGGCCGCCACGACGAGCCCGGAGGCGACGGCGCCAGTACCCAAGGTGGAGGCCGAAGCGGCGGCGACGGCGGCCCGAAACCCTAGCTCCCCCAGCGGCCCGCCGTCGCCGGAGATGGAGGCCACGGCAGAGGCGCTCACGAGGGAGGAGGTGCTACGCCGGAGGCGCCGACGCACGGCGCGGCTCGTTGGCGTGTACCGCCGGCTGTACTGGGCGATGGCAGAGGAGGTGCGCGCGCGGCACCGGCAGTACGTCTGGGAGCTCGGCCGCAGTCCGCTCGAGGCCGAGCAGCCCCCGTCGGCCGCGTGCTCGGAGGCGAAGCCTGGGCCGGCGGCGGTGCCGAGGAGGAAGAAGTGTGGGTTCACGGGCTGCAAGGTGCGGGCGATGCCTATGGCCAAGTACTGTCACTCCCACATCCTCTCCGATCCCAATCAGGCCCTGTACAAGGGATGCGGTCAAATCATCAAGAGGTGAACTTCTTAATGCTCATAATACAGAGTAAAACTTGGAATCTTGGTCTGGTTAGAGTTCCTGTTTCGGTCGTGGTGTTTGCTCTGGATCTAGCCATCTAGGGATGTCTCTTTGGAGTTGTTTGATTGGCTGTCTCTCTTTCTGGTGTGATTGGATCAGTAGTTTTATTTGAAGAATGACATACTAGTATGCAGGTGGCATTTCTAACCTCTATACAACTGTATGGTGTACGAATAACACTACGATCTTTGTTTTGGGTCAAGACTAAGGCATGATATTCCTAAAATACATTTATCTTTCCAGATAGAGTACTTAGCTATTCTTATACATTAAACTTGAGTTTTCTGTAGTATATATCACAGTCATAGAGTATTCTATGGCTATAATTCTATTTTCAGTGAGATGAATGACAGGAATCAAATCTACATCTTATACTTAATGCAAATGTGACTCTGAATATACACCTTAGCCTATTGTAATATCTTATATCAATATGCTGTCAGTACTTTGGTTATCTAAACTCACGTGCGAGGCACGTGTAGCGTACTAGTTGTCAATTAGTGTGCCGTTCTATCTACTATAGGTTCTTGTAGCAAAAAAAATCCCCAATCTACGCTAAACATAAATAATTGTACCCAGAATTAGGGTTTTGCCGCAATGCTTGATCTCCTGTCTTGTTTGTGCACTGATGTACCTTGGATGAGACTTTGAACCGAGGTATTCTTTGAGTTTTTACCAATTTGCTGTGTAGATTTGAGCTTCTCATTTTGTCATCTGAAAACAGAAATGTTTATGCTTCGAGTTGTGGGATTACCTAGGTTTGCGATTAGTATGATTTGCTTATTCTTTAGGACCATATTTAAACCATGCTCCTATATCAAAGTACAGCAATTCAAGTGTTTTGTAATTTTTGCTGCCACCAATGTACTTAATTATGTCTGAGAACGAGTCATCAGTTCTCTAGGCCTCTTTCTATTTACTGAAATTTACAGTAGCAATGCTAACTAGGTTCTCGATAATGTTTCAGTGGTGCACAGATTGGGCAAATTACTTGCAGCAGGCCCATCCTAAAAGCTTCAGTTCCCTCCCTCTGCAATGTTCACTTGCAAAGATCTCAGAAGAACATATCACAGGCTTATAAGAAAGTTGGCTTTAATCCACCCCCTACTGGCCAGATCTCCCCAGATTTTAGTGTCTTAGTTGCCGAATGTGTCCGTCAGATCCAGGCCAGGAGGAGAGAATCCCGAAGTGTTGCAGCAGGGAAGAAATGCCCCAAAGATGGGAAAGTTGGCTGAGCTATACTCTGAGATCTCATTTGTTACATAAACTGTAGGAAAATGTCAGGCATCCTGAGGTTTACCGAGTGTTGATAACTAACCCTGCGGGTTACTGCACTCTTCCTTGAAAGATATGGAATATTGATAATATATGTGGCGTGCAGCTGTGCATGACTGGATGACAACATGACCCTGATGGTTGTCAGTTAACAGCAAATTTTGTATGAAGAGTTTATCCAACGAGCTAGTGGTGGAGTGTCAAGTATCAAGGTTGAGGGTTCGCAAAATGCACACGTCAGGAGAGCATTTATGTATCAAAATGCTTCTGATGACTTGCTGAACATGCTGCAGGACTGCCATGGTTAATTTTATTCATCTTCTGATGGTAATTTATCCTAAATGAAGGCCTGAGTTAGATATACTGGGTCGGTTCATTGCCAACTGCCGATTTTGAAGAACATGGTGAGTTGTGAAGCGTGTTCAGGTTTCATGTCCTGAATTGGTTTTAAACTGAGTGCCTCTTTTGAAGTAAATAATATGCTTTTTTCAGCTTGGTATTGTATACTGTGTGATGGCTGTCCTGTTATTCAGCTTGGTGTTTCTTTAGATATGTTATTGGAAAATGTCCACCTTGTGAAGTATACACCATTCCTATTTTTCCAGATGAAATCTTCACCTTGTTTACGGCACATACTTCTCCAGAAAGGATTGAGATTGTTGCTTTGTGCCAAGGATGCTATGGAGACAGTGGTTTTGTGCCAATCCTGAAGGAGCCATTCAAATATAAGGTACTATGAGGAGAGAATAGCATGTACATGTTGATGTTTATGACATGGATGAGGAGAGGGCATGTACATGTTGATGTTTATTTTTGCCTGATTTAGTTGGAATGGTTGCATTGTACGAAAGATGGTCTACATAGAGGACCCTGCAAGCAGTATGAGATGTCGCTGCATTGCTGATATTGATGCAAGGGAGGAGCCGTACATACAAAGGATAGTTGCCTGGTACTGCAATTTCGTAGTATCTTCGTTGCATGAATAGTTACTTATGAAGTAATGGATGTTGTGGTACCAGCAACACATGAATGTGCAAGCTTATATCAAATGCTCTGAGATAGAGGACATGATGTGGATATCGGCAGACATTGGATGGCCTGGAAGTTCGACGTGACTAAGGACTGGAAGTATGACGTGACTAAGGAACTGACGCAATTGTCCATGTAAAAAAATGAGAATGGTATTACTGGCCATGTGATTAGAGTATGACATTGCATGTGTGCATGTGTGGATGTGTGGATGGGAAAAAGGAAGATATTACAAACTGATTTATGGACTAAACCATTAGGGCCTTCCATATTCCATTTTCATTGAAGTTCATCGTTAGTTTTGTAAGTCAAGCTCTAGTCATCGGTACCGAAGTTAACTATGTTGATATCAAGTTGCTATGTAGCAACTTTTGATACCAACGCATAGCAACTTCATGAGAAAAAGGTGGCAACTTTGAAGGTGAAAAAAGCTGTCGAAACATAGCAAACATGAGGTCCAGTATTGAAGATCAATGTAAATTCGAGCAACTCACTTCGTCGTTTCAGTAGCACTTCCTTTGTAAAAAAATATAAAAGTGTTTAGATCACTTAGTATTTACACGTATTTTTCTACAGAGGAATAGCATATTTTGACGATTTCAGTAATAGAGTAAATATAAGAGCAGTGATCTAAACGCTTTTATATTTTTATTTACAGAGGGAGTAGCATTTAAAGCGCACACGTGGTTGCTTTTGTGATCCCTACATTCGACGCATACTGACTGAAAATCTACTGTTCTCACATATCTTGGCATCGCTCTTCTATTGAACCACTTCTTTTCTTGGAGAAACAGCAGCAGCTTAAAACCATTACTTAGATTTAGATGACGCCATGACCTACAAGTGAAAGCACACACTAATAAAGTCATGAAAACAAGAGACTTGCATATGTTGGGATGGTTAGTCCCCGCGATCCTCCTCCTCCCCCTGCAGCTTCCAGGGGTGGCTCGGGCGCTGGCCGCGGCCACGGGGCGGCCCTCCCACCTCCTACAGACGAGAGTGATGCTTCTGACGCGAGCCTTGCCGTGTTCCCGGCATCGTCCCCCCGCTCACCAGATCGTATTCCTCCCTCCATCACCGCTGAGCTTTCCATCAAGTTCGTCTCCTCGCCTGCTATCCCACCTTCGCCGGATGCTCCTGCACCTCCCGCAGGGGATGGGCCGGTTCCGGAAGGGGATCCGCCCCCTTCCACTCCCCGCGCCACCCCGGGTCGGGCGGACCTGGGGATGCCTGCGTCCCCCCCTGTCCTGGAGGTGACCCCGGCGCCGATGGCTCTGGCCCGGCCGCACCCGCCTCTTCGCCGACCCGCCCGTCGGCCTCCTCGTGCATCGCCCTTGGTGGGTTGTCGGCGGTGGTGGTCACCCCGGTGGCCGCCCCTCCACTCCCACCTCGGTCTGCGGCGTACTCCAGGAGGGGCCGGTCGACCTCGACCCCGGTGACTTCCTCGCGACGCAGCGCTCAGATTGAGGCGGCCAGGCCGGCCGGCAGCCCGGCTCTGCCCATTCCTGAGCGGGCTGCTCTCCGGGCCGCTTCCCGGAACCTCGAGTCAGGTACCCCGTCCATTCCGGCCTCCTCTGCTACTTGTTCCTTCTCTGTGTTGGAGTCGATTCCGCTTGGCCACCTAGCTAAGGTGGCAGCGGACTCGGCCATAGTGTTCAGGGGGGAGGTTGCGCCCCCTCTAGTTCAGATCGAGGCGATACGTGCGCGGGAAATCCTTGATGGTCGTCTGGCCGAGGCCCATGCACGTCTCCCCCCTCCTCGGCAGCCCCTTCCGGGGCTGCTCCAAGCGTCGCCTCTCTCGCGGCGGCCGCCCCGGGTAGGCCGCACCCGCGCGCGTACTGCAACCCTCTGCGCCCCAGAGCGCCTCACGTGTCTTGGGGTCAAGCAGCCCCCCGATGGATGCGTGATGCGGACCCTCTTCTGGAACATCCGCGGTTTCGGCCAAGATGGTCGGCGCCGCCAACTCATAGAATACATGCGAATCGAGCGAATCGACATTGTGGCAATCCAAGAAACAATGCATACTGAATTCTCCCTGTAGGAACTTGAGCATCTGAGCTCCGACTTGTTCGCTTGGCATTGGCTCCCTTCTAGTGGGAGTACGGGCCACTCAGGTGGCATCCTCCTAGGCGTGAAGGATGCCACCTTCGAGGTAGGAAGCATGGACCGGGGAGAGTTCTTTGTTAGCATGGAGGTGTTTGAGCGGGCTCTCAATTTCTAATGGGAAATCATTGCGGTTTATGGCCCTGCCGATCACCGCCGGTCTGAGGCCTTCCTCGTGGAACTCCGTAGGAAGGTAGCTTCCGCCCAGCTACCGGTGGTAGTGGGCGGCGATTTCAACCTCATCAGGACGGAAGAAGATAAGAGCAATAATTTAGTGAACTTCCCTCGCATGCAAATGTTCAATGACTACATTGCTGACATGGGGCTGCGCGAGCTCGATCGGGTCGGGGCAAGGTTCACTTGGACAAACCGCCAAGTTGATCCGACTCGCTCGGTCCTCGATCGGGTCTTCGCCTCCCCTGAGTGGTACATTCATTGCCCCCTAGCGTCGCTCCGTGCAATTACGCGGATTGGTTCAGACCACGTCCCCCTACTCCTCTCTTCGGAGAATGATCGTCCACCCCTACCGCCCCGCTTCCGCTTCGAAACATTCTGGCTAAGCCAGCCTGGATTTACTGCCGCGGTGGTTGCCAGATGGCGGGAGGCTCGAGATGCCCCCCACCGTGCCCTCTCCGCCGTTGATTCATGGCATTTCTGTGCCAAACGGTCACAGTAATTCATGAAAGGGTGGGGCGCCAATGTGGGACGGGATATCCGTGAGCGGAAGAAAGCCCTCCTTGAGGGCATACAGGCCCTTGACCTGCGGGCTGACGCCGCCGGCCTGTCGGCAAACGAATGGATGCTTAGATATGACCTGGAAGATCAGCTCACGGTCATCTACATCGACGAGGAGGCATACTGGTGCCTACGAGGTACGCAGAATTGGGTCCTCAAGAGGGACGCCAATACGGCCTACTTCCAGGCCATCGCTAATGGCCGCAGACGTCGTAACTCCACCCCCCTCCTATGGGACGAAGCTACCCTCCTTCAGCGGCCCGAGGAGATCCGGGCCCATGTAGAAGGCTTTTACAGAGAACTATTCTCCGCGTCCCCTCGGGGAGGTCTTGCCCTAGCGCAAGACATTTGGCCGGCCCACTGCTGCATTACGCCTATGGACAACGCGGCCCTCACGGCCCCGTTCTCTGAGGCTGAAGTATGGGCGACAATTAAGGGCATGAACCCATCCTCGGCCCATGGGCCGGATGGACTCCCAGTCAAGTTCTTCCAGACCTTTTGGGAGGTGATCAAACATGAGGTGATGGCCTGTTTGACGAGTTCTTTGTCGGATCCATTGACCTCGCCCGGCTGAACTATGGGGTAATCACGCTCATCCCCAAGGTGGCTGGGGCGTCCGACATCTGACAATTTCGGCAGATTACGGTGATTAATGTCATCTTCCGCATCCTTGCCAAGGGGCACGCCATTAGGGCGGCCCCTATCGCCGACCGGATCACCCACCCGGACCAGTCAGCCTTCATTCAGGGCCGCTATATCCTTGATGGAGTCCCGGTGTTCCATGAAGCGCTCCATGAGGTGCACACCAAACACCTCAAGGCAGTCTTCCTGAAACTGGATTTCCACAAGGCCTATGACACGGTCAGTTGGACCTTCCTTCGGGAATGTCTTCTTCGTAAGGGCTTCGACGACCGGTGGGTGACCAGGGTGATGCAGATGGTTTCCTCGGGCCACACTGCGGTGAACATCAATGGGGAGATCAGTCCTTTTTTCCCCACATTTTGTGGGGTGCGTTAGGGCGACCCCTTCTCCCCGTTCCTATTTAACATGGTGGTCGATGCCCTGGTGGCCATCCTTGACAGAGCCAAGGCGGCTGGCCACATTAAGGGTATAGTACCGCATCTGGTTGGGGGGAACGGTGTCTCCCTCCTTCAATATGCGGATGACACCATTATCATGGTGGAGGGCTCGGAGCGTGATATCGCCAACCTCAAGTTCCTCCTGCTGTGCTTTCAGCAAATGGCCGGCCTAAAGATAAACTTCGACAAGAGTGAGGTGATGGTCTTAGGCTACACCCACGAAGAGCGCCAGAGCATTGAGGATCGGCTTAACTGCCACCTCGGGTGCTTCCCCACGACATACCTAGGGATCCCCATTAGCGACTCCAGGCTTACGGTGGCCGAGCTGCGCCCCACGGTGGGAAAGCTTCAGCACCGGATCGAACCCTGGCAGGGTAGATGGCTCTCGAAAGCGGCCCGAATGGTGCTCATTAACTCATCCCTCTCCAGTCTACTGTTATTCATCATGAGCTTCTACAGCCTTCCCGAGACCCTCCATCATGAGATTGCCACCGTCCAGGGGCATTTCTTCTGGGCCGGCGAGGGTGATAAGCAGAAGTACCACATGGTTAAGTGGTCGGAGATCTGCAAACCCCACGACCAGGGCGGTTTGGGTATCATGTCCTCCAAACGCATGAACATTACCCTCCTGACCAAGTGGCTATGGCGGATCGCTAATGGTGAAGGTGGTCTGTGGCTCCGCATAATTCAGCAGAAATACCTCCGTGGTCAGCCCCTCGCCTTCTGCCAGCGTGCTGGGGGATCACAGTTCTGGCAGTCCATCATTCAGCTCCTCCCTGTCCTTCGGATCGGAACCTCGATCGAGATTGGCTCCGGTACCGCCACACTGTTCTGGTTTGATAGATGGGCAGGTGATGTGCCCCTTGCGGCCCGCTTTCCGGACCTCTTCTCCATCGCGGTTGCGCCACAGATCTCCGTGGCGACCGCCCTTACTGACTTAGGGCAACTAGCATTCCGGAGGCCTTTCGGTCCGGCTGAGATCGAGGACTGGCAGGAGCTGCTCGACTGCATTGCACTCCACGAACCTGCGCTCTCGATGGACGACGACCGTGCCAGATGGCGGCTTGAGCTATCTGGGCAATTCTCCACCAAATCTCTATACCTTGCCATCGCCGCTTCGCTTGGCCATGAGGTGCTCTCCTCCATTTGGGAGATCCGCCTCCCCCTGAAAATTAGGATCTTCTTGTGGCAATGGATTCGCGGCCGCCTCCCTTCTGGTGTTGAGGTTCTGAAGTGCAATGGCCCTGGGGACGGGCGCTGGCCGCTCTGTGGACCTGAAGAAGATTCGAACCATATCTTCTTCTCCTGCGTGTCCGCACAGTTTCTTTGGAGCTGTTTCCGTGAGATTGTGGGTGGAAACTGGGACCATAACAATTTCCCCGCTCTCTTTGCCGAACTCCAGGCGATCCCACCCGCGTTGCGCCACACTAGATGGCTAACCATTGGGGTCCTGGCCTGGACGCTGTGGACTATTAGGACTAAACTTGTGATTCAGCATATTCCTCTTCGTCGTGCTACTGATGCTTTGTTCAAATGGTCTGGTTACTTGCAGCTTTGGCGGCCGCTTAGCCGGCCGAGGGAGAGAGACGCCATCACCTACATCATCACCCAGCTCCGTGCGATGTCTCTCCGATTGGCGCCGCCGCTTCCCCCACCTCCTCCGGAACCAGATTAGATCGTCATGTCGTCGCCTCCGCCGCCGCCGTCCTGGGTTGTGTCGTCGACCATTTGTGTCGGGCGTGATGTGTTGTGCCCACAGCGGAACTTGGGTTTGTGTGTGTCTGTTTGTGCCTGTATGTGTAGTTTCTGACTTGCGGTGGCGTTGCGTGTGGGTGTGTACTGTGTTCTGTTGTTACCTTGGTACTTTGTGCTTGGTGGGTGCTTTATTTATAAAGCGGGGCGAAAGCCTTTTTCGGTAATCCTGAGCATGAAAACGAATATCCGACAACGTATGGATTAGTGAAATAAGAAAAATAGAGAGGTAATAAGTGAAGATAAATGAAACAAAGAGAATTATATAAAGCTAAAAAGTTGCATACATAAGCGTTTAATAAGCAATATTATTATACTTTCGTACAATGTCACAAAAAATGCAGTCCAGATGATTAAAATAAAATTAAAAAGCAAATAGTTTATAAAACATATTAAAATCTAGCGGCACAATTAACGGGTACTCCCGCTAGTTTTTAATATTTTTGTAAGATGGTGTCTTTTTTGGATGTGTTGACTGTGTGCATCTTGTTATGCAGAAGCCGAATATTTGTTCAATGCGGTTGTACCAGCTTGATATAAGAACTGAATGAAAATATCATTGTAAAAAACAAACCATGAGACATGTGTGTCGTCAAGTTGGCCCGTGCAATTTTCTATACCCACCCATGCATGTGATGATGGCAATGGGTAGGGTAATCTAATTAGGTTACTCACATAGGCAATGTGGAGTCAAATTATTACTGAAATACCGGTACCTCTCTACACTATCAATTATAGTTGTCAGCCCTTTTCCCATATAATTGAAATATGCTTTCTAGTGAATGGAAGGGCATGCAAAATGTATTAGCAAACCCCATCACTCAAATTTCTTTTGAAATGAAGATGCTCCTAAAATTTAAATTACATGTTATCTACCTTCTAGCCTTCTTTTGCATAGGTAGAAAATTGTACGAAAAAACTGCCACGTTTCAAGCCACAAAGGAGGTTCGTTATAAAGCATTCAAAAGCACAGGGCAAGTCATTTCGGAATAAAAGGCCAAGTGTCGGTCGACTAATTCTACCAGTTCCATAATAAGCAAATATAACTAAAGAACATGGCTGGATTAATCTCCATCACCAAAAATCGTACAAAACAAGGAAAAACAGAAGATCCAATGGACAAGCTAAAACCTCCAATAGAATCCAACTGCCTTGACACCACGCTTTCCCAATCTCTCCTTCATCTCCTCCTCTACGTGACTCTTGTTATTCCTTCTAGTGTTGATCCTTTGCTCTTCCCATTATGATGAGAGGATTTTGTCGGGCGGATCACTTTTGCTCAAGCATCATGTTGTTCTCAGGAGCTAGCCCGACACATGCCCTATTCTCCAACATGGCTCTCTGCTTGGCCAGTACATTCACCACCGGTATCCTTAGGGGACATATCCCAAGAACCAAACTATTTTATAAATGATGAAACATTCACTACATTTATGAAGATAAAATTTTAATGTGATTGTAGGTGTAGTGACATTAAATTTGCAGTGAGAAATGAATGCACTTACAAGATGGGCCTTACTGAGGTAGCTCAAGATGGTGGCCATTGGGTGAAAAGAATGAAACTTTTCCTACACAGTGAACCAAATGAGAATAACTAAAAATGAAGGGCATCATCAACAACATAAACATCTCATTTGGGGAACATTTTGCCTGGCCTTGGGCTTTCAGCTGGATCTTTGTGTTGAGCTCAGCTAGGAGGACCAGGTCAAGGATGATCGGTGCGGCAAGGAGCGAGTCCTCGCGGGTGTTGTGCAACACGGTGGTGTTCCTGCCACCCATGAAGATCTTGGGGGAGTACTCGTCCATGGCCCTCTTGTTATCCCTGACATACGACATGTACTACAATATCATGAATGGATCATTTATTTAGGTTTCCAACAAGTTTTCCCTGAACTCTGCACATTGCATGCAAGGACTGCAAATAAACCTTTATCACAATGACGTGGTTGGGATGCTCCACGGGGTTGTAAAGGATGCCGTTGCTGACGACCATGTCATCCACCCGCTCTTGGAGATCTCTTTGGACCGAAATACCTGCATCGCCGAGAGGTTCATGCCGTCGTTGTTGCCTAGGTGGTTGAAAGTGCAACTATCCCTGGGTGGTTTTGGTAATTATTAACAACATATAGCTCATTGAGCTAATGCTATTTCAAGATGAATATTTCCGGACAGTTCAATGATTGGCATGGCATGGATTAGAATTGTTGACCCCTCAAAATGCTAAGGACACATATTGGCTCAAGCTCAAGACTCTATGTTTTACTTTTAGTGATCCAAGATCACATTGATTCCATAGGAAAAGCCAATACTATTAAAAGAGGATGAGGTGTTACTTAATGGGTTGCTTGCTCAAAATGCTTAGTGATATGCTCCAAAAACCCTCAACCACTCTCTCATATCCACATATGTCCTAAACCAAAAGTCAAACTCGGCCCCACCGAAACATTACATCCGGCACCACCGAGTTCACTTGACATAGCCACTGCCACAAACCGTAGTCACTTCGGTCTCACCGAGATGGGATTGCAAACTCTCTGTTTTCCTTCGTAACATTTCGGTCCAACCGAGATGAGCGATCGGTCCCACCGAGTTGGCAATGCAAACTCTCTGTTTCCCCTTTGTAACGTTTCGGTCTCACCAAGATGAGCGAATCGGTCCCACCGAGTTTGCCTGACCAACTCTCTGGTTAGCTTATTACCAAAGTTGGTCTCACCGAGTTTGTATAATCGGTCTCATCAAGATTATGTTATGCCCTAACCCTAATGAAATCGGTCTCACCGAGTTGACATATTGGTCCCATCGAAATGCCTAACAGTCACATTATGAACTAAATCGGTCTGACCGAGTTTTCTGATTCCGTCCCACCGAGTTCGGTGAATTGTGTGTAACGGTTATATTTTGTGTGGAGGCTATATATACCCCTCCACCCACTCTTCACTTGTGGAGAGAGCCATCAGAACATGCCTACACTTCCAGCATACATTTTCTGAGAGAGAACCACCTACTCATGTGTTGAGGTCAAGATATTCCATTCCAACCACATAAATCTTGATCTCTAGCCTTCTCCAAGTTGCTTTCCACTCAAATCATCTTTCCACCAAATCCAAACCTGTGTGTGTGAGAGAGAGAGTTGAGTGTTGGGGAGACTATCATTTGAAGCACAAGAGCAAGGAGTTCATCATCAACACACCATCTATTACCTTTTGGAGAGTGGTGTCTCCTAGATTGGTTAGGTGTCACTTGGGAGCCTCCGTCAAGATTGTGGAGTTTAACCAAGGAGTTTATGCAGGCAAGGAGATCGCCTACTTCGTGAAGATCTACCCTAGTGAGGCAAGTCCTTCGTGGGCGATGGCCATGGTGGGATAGACAAGGTTGCTTCTTCGTGGACCCTTTGTGGGTGGAGCCCTCCATGGACTCGCGCAACCGTTACCCTTCGTGGGTTGAAGTCTCCATCAACGTGGATGTACGATAGCACCACCTATCGGAACCATGCCAAAAATCTCCGTGTCTACAATGTGTTTGCTCCCTCCAAACTCCTCCGTTTACCTTCATGTGTAGTGTTTTACATTCCGCTGATATACTCTTAGACTTGCATGTGTAGGTTGATTGCTTGACTTGTGCTAAGTTGTTAAAATCTGCCAAGAGTTAAAATTGGGAAAAGGCTAGATTTTTATATGGTCAAGTAGTCTAATCACTCCCCCTCTAGACATACTTTCGATCCTACAAGTGGTATCAAAGCTTTGGTCTCCATTTGCCTTGATTTCCATAGCTTTTGGTGATCATAGCCTTGGTTTCACAACCTAGGAGAGTATGGCGTCTAGCGATGGAAATTACCACCGTAGAGGTCCTTACTTTGATGGTACTAAATTTGCTAGTTGGAAGCATAAGATGAAAATGCATATTCTTGGACATAACCCTGCCGTTTGGGCTATTGTGTGTATTGGCTTGCAAGGTGAATTCTTTGATGGGAGAGAACCAAACCGTGAAGCTACCGCGGAAGAGCTGAAGATGCTACAATACAATACTCAAGCTTGTGATATTCTCTTCAACGGATTGGCCCTGAAGAATTCAAAAAAATCAGCCGTCTTGAGAATGCAAAGGAAATTTGGGATACATTGATTGATATGCACGAGGGTACCGACTCCGTCAAGGAATCCAAATTGGATGTGCTTCAAAGTCAGCTTGACAAGTTCAAAATGAAGGATGGTGAAGGTGTCGCTGAAATGTACTCTAGACTCGCTCTCATCACAAATGAGATTGCCGGCTTAGGGAGTGAAGAGATGACCGATAGATTCATCATCAAGAAGATCCTAAGAGCCCTGGATGGAAAATATGATACCCTGTGCACATTGATCCAAATGATGCCCAATTACAAAGATCTTAAGCCAACAGAAGTCATTGGAAGAATTGTTGCTCATGAGATATCACTCAAGGATAAGGAAGAGCTTCACAACAAGTCAAGTGGTGCTTACAAAGCCTCATGTGATGTTCCTACATCATCAAGTGATAAACAAACCTTCAATGAAGAATTAAGCCTAATGGTGAAGAATTTCAACAAGTTCTACAAGAGTAGAAGCAAGGAAAGAAGTTCCAAGTCAAGGTCCTACAATGACAAAAGATCTTCAAGTCATGAGCGTAATTGCTAAAATTGTGGAAGACCCGGACACTACTCCAATGAGTGTACGGCCCCCTACAAAAGAAGAGAAGATTCACCCAAAAGAAGAAGTAGAAGAGAAGAATCACCACCTAGAGAAAGGAGGAGTAGAGATGATCGTTATGAATGAAGAACCTCTCGCAAAAGCAAGGATTCGGAAAGGAAGGACAAATCATCAAAGAGCTACACAAAATGAAGACATCACGCTCACGTTGGTGAATGGGTATCCGGCTCCGACTCCGACCATCACTCTGAGAGAAGTTATCACTCCGACTCCGAATATACTCAAGATGAAGGTGTTGACGGGCTAGCACTTGCGTCAACTAACTCCTACGACATATTTGACTCTCCAAATGAAGGAATTGGAATATGCTTCATGGCTAAAGGTCCAAAGGTATCACACCCCGAGTATGTTGATTTCAATAGTGATGAAGATGATTTGCTAGGTGTTGATGATTTACTTGTTGACAACTCTAGTGTTGAAAACTATGATGAATTTGCTGTTAATCATGCTAAGCAAGATAAAACGAATGTTGATGATAAGAAGGAGATTGAGCGTCTAACTAAAGAAATAAACACTCTTAAGTTAGCTCATGAAACTACCTTAGAAGGTCATCGAGAACTTTTAAAGACTCATGAGAAGTTACACTTTGAAAAGCTCAACCTTGAGCAAGAGCATGAGTTTTTAAAGGCCATCAATGATGATCTTGGTAAGAAAAGTTCTTCTTACATTGCCAAGCATTTACTCTTGTCTACTTACATGCCACAAGTAAAATCTAGCAATAAGAGTAAGAAATATTCTTCATCTAGTAGTAACAATAATCATGCTAAATCCAATGTTGTTGCTTCTAGTAGTTCTCTTGATTCCATTAATGATTCTCTTAGCCAAGTTACACTTGAGCAAGAAAATAGCTTATTGAAGGGAATTATAGCGAAAGGTGTTTACAAGAGCCTTGCCGGGAGTAAGGAATTTGAGGAAATTGAACGCAAGCAACGAAGGCACCGGAAGAATCAAGGAATTGGTTTTGAACAAAAGTTCAATGCCAATGGAGTTGAGTGGGAAGAAGATCAATACCCCAAGACAAAGTTTGTTCCTCAACAAGAGAAGTATGATCCTACTTCTTTCCAAGGGACACAAGCTCAAGATGATCTTCCACCACAAGACCACAATCGAAAAGGCAAGGAAAAGCTCCAAGAGGAGATTGATGCATTTGAAGAAGCTCCTAAGGCCTTGGTCAAGTGGGTTCCCAAGACTACATCAAGTTATACTACATCAAGTACGACTACAACTCCAAGGGTTCCCATCAAGATGATGTGGATCCCGAAGAAGAAGAACTAGAGAGTTCTTGAGGGTGACTCCGCCAACATACTTCACTCATATCTTTTTGGCAAGGACGAAAAGTAACAACTTCCACATCTTGCACTAGTTCAAGGAGTCACAAACCCTCTTGTTGGTAAGACAAGGGACAAGGTAGCCTAATGTTTTCATGGACATCATCTTGTGTGTACATCACTGTATGTCTATGGATATCCTTGTTTGCTCCTTGTGGGACTAGCCCGTGTAGGTATTGAAAGTGCAACTCACTCTAATGGATTGCTCCGAATGATCTACATCGACATTGAGTGTCCACATCTTCAACACCTACATGAAGTCATCATCGACAAAACCCAAGGTTAGTTCATCCCTCTTAGGGGGGATATCACATCTAGGGGGAGCTTTACTCAAATGAATTGAGCTAAAGAAACTCTAGTGTTGTGAACACAACAATGTTTTATGTAAAAGCGGTAACCCCACTTGTGCTTAAACGATGAGTATGACCTATGATCAAATGTTCTCATTTGACTACTCACTAAATATTCTCATATATATATATATATATATATATATATATATATATATATATATATATATATATATGACCTAGTCATCGCCAATTGCTTGATAGATGCTAGAGTGTTTGTGCATGCTTTGACACATATTTCATTTGGCATTTTATTGTGTGAGCATGTTGATTGCATATTTTACTCATTCAAGGACATCCATTTGTTGCTTTGATTGTTAGGCTTTTTTGTCTTTTGCCAAATGGATGGACAAGAATGCCTAAGAACTCCCTCTAGCTATCTATGCTTTTCTCATCTCAAACTCTATTCATGCTACATCACAAAGTTTGATCAAGTCAGATTCGAACCACTCTGCGTGAGGAGCACTCGGAGTCCCCGATTCTTCATAGGATTAAACTTCCAAAACCTCTTTGTGCATTTCGGTATGACCGAGTCATCCAATTCGGTCACACCGAGTTCACTAAGTTGATCTAGGTTTTCCATCTCGGTGCAACCGATTTGAACTTTTCGGTCACACCGAGTTGCAGTAACCGCTTGCGATTCAGCATCTCGGTGCCACCGAGTTGTTCCACTCTGTCAGCGTTCCGGGAACGGGGGTCCCCAGACTTGCCTGCCTGCGGCCCACAGCGTGGTTCCACTAGCGGCCCTGTACGACCCATCTTCACCAGCAAACACTCAAGACGCTCGCGAGGCGGGCGACACAAGACCTCCTCAGGGACAGCCTCGCTAGGCTGGGTCGCGAGGAGCGGAGAGATCAAGGCGAGGGGCACCTCGTGAGGTTCCCATGATGCTAGCCATGATGACCAAGGCCAGGCGGGCGCCAGCGGGCGCAGAGTACTGGTTTCCTCTTTGGTGCTAAAGGAGCAGGTGTAGGCGAGGAGTCCCGAGGCATTAAGCAAAGGTTTCCATATCGGTGCAACAAGACCAAGACCAGCAGGACGGCATGACGGAGGTCATCACGGAGCCCACGACGGCGTCACCACCAGAGCCTTTGGCAGGCGAAGACCACCTTTTGTCAGGATAGCTTGTACTAGCTGCCCCCTTCAAATTGGCCGTTGTGGGATCCCTTCCTGCCTAATATTTGGGGAGAGGACCCGGGCCTCTATAAATAGGACTAGCCACCACCCTAGCAAGGGGACAGATTGTTCAGATCATCCTCAACCACACAAGCTCACCGAGCTCAAGAACGCCTCTCCTCAGGAGGTAGTTCTTCCCATGTACCTGTTTATCCCGGCCTACAAGGAAATCCACCACACCACACTGGAGTAGGGTATTACACCACATCGGTGGCCCGAACTAGTATAAACTCTTGGGTCCCTTGTTCTTCGGGTTCGGTGAGCTAAGCTTTGAGATCGTGGTGAGAGCGTGAGCTAGGGGGAGAGAGAGAGAGATCTCCGTGCGCACCCCAAAGTTCGAACCTCAAGGGTTTTGCCGGAACCCGTGATCCGACATTTGGTGCGCCAGGTAGGGGGTGCGCCGAAGTTCACCTTTCCACCGGCACCACCTCCCTGTCCTGTCCCCATGGCCGGCGTCGCTCCTCCGACTGGTTCAACGGACGCCCCCGACGGCACCAGGGGGCTCCGAGCTTTTACCCCGCCTTGCGACGGGTGCAGTGGCCGCCCAAGTTCAAGCCGAAGATCCCGCCGCGCTACGACGGTGCAGCGGATCCACCGGCCTTCCTGCTAGCGTACGAGGAGGCCGTCCTGGAAGCTGGAGGCGACGACAAGATCATGGCCAACTGGTTCCCCATGGCCCTTGCTGGAGCACCGCGCGCCTGGCTGCTCACCCTCCCAGGATCCTCTGTGGCCTCTTAGGAAGAGATGCACAGCCTTTTCATCATGTGTGTAGCCCTCCTCGGGGGCTCGCAAGCACCACCCTCAGACCGTCACACCAAGCATTTCTTCCACCAGATCGGCGCCGCCTCCATGCAACAAGTAGCCCCTCCAGGATGGGCGGCGCACAATGCCGACCTCACCTTCGACTCAAGGGATCACCCCGTTACCAATGCCAGCTCGGGCGTGCTCTCAATGCTTTGCATGCCCACCATCTGCAAGGTAGCCGTCACCAAGACCCTCATCAATGGCGGGGCCGGCCTTAACGTGCTCTTGGTGGAAGCTTTCAGCTTGCTTCACGTGCCACATGAACGGCTCCGTCCCACCAAGCCCTTCTCTGGAGTTGGCAGCGGCTCCACTAGCCCCCTGGGGCAGATTCGCCTTCCTGTAACCTCCGACACTCGCGACAACTACTGCACCGAGCTCATCAACTTCGACATCGCCCGCATCGGCCTCCCGTACAACACCATCCTTGGGTACCCGGCCTTGGCCCAGTTCATGGCGGCCACCCATCCTGCTTATAACCTCATGAAGATGCCCGGGAGCAAAGGCGTCCTCATCGTAGCTAGAGACACCAAGGAGGCTCTGGCGGCGCTCAAGCTTGCCTTCGAGGCCGCCGCGGTAGCATGCCCGGCCGACGAGGCCATTCCCGGAGCTAAGGAGGCCGCACCAGCAAAGAAGAAGCAGCTGTTCACCCAAGATCATGCCGAAACGAAGCAAGTGCCGGTCGAGGAAGATGGACCCTCAGGAGCCACCTTCACCATAGGCGCCAACCTCGACCCAGATCAAGAGGAGGCATTCGTGAAGTTCCTGCATGCGAACAAGGAGGTATTCGCCTGGGAATCCAAGCAGCTGGTAGGGGTCCCGAGGGG
The DNA here is from genome assembly GCA_021605145.1 of Aegilops bicornis. Classification (NCBI taxonomy): domain Eukaryota; kingdom Viridiplantae; phylum Streptophyta; class Magnoliopsida; order Poales; family Poaceae; genus Aegilops; species Aegilops bicornis. The sequence goes on from CM038669.1 coordinate 227,251,202, forward strand.
GGTGATCGAGCATCACTTGAGGGTGTGACCCAATGTGCGTCCTGTGAAGCAGAAGGCGCGGCGGCAGTCCACGGAGAAGCAGTCCTTCATCGTCCAGGAAACCCACAAGCTGGAGGCAGCAGGTGTCATTCGCGAGGTCCGGTACCCGGAGTGGCTGGCGAAACCCGTCGTTGTGCCAAAGAATGGCGGGAAGGAGCGCATGTGTGTCAACTTCACCAACCTCAACAAGGCATGTCCCCAAGACCCATTCCCGCTTCCGCGCATCGACCAGATTGTCGACTCCATCGCCGAGTGCGACCTACCGTGTTTCCTGGACGCGTTCTCAGGCTATCACCAGATCAAGATGGCGGTGGATGATGTGGAGAAGACGGCTTTCCTGACCCCCTGCGGGGTGTACTGCTACACTTGCATGCCGTTCAGGCTGCGCAACGCGGGAGCGACCTTCCAACGGCTGATGCACATCTCCACAGGTCGGCGGCTGGGAGAAAGCAGCTGAAGCCTACGTCGACGACATCGTAGTAAAATCTCGAGAGGCGAGGACTCTGATTCAGGACCTAGAGGAGACCTTCGCAAGCCTGCGCCCAGGTGGACCTGCGGCTTAACCCAGAGAAGTGCGTGTTCGGTGTTCCCTCTGGCAAGCTGCTGGGCTTCCTCGTGTCTCACAGGGGGATCGAGGCTAACCCGGAGAAGGTCAAGGAGATAGAAGACATGATCCCACCACAAACCCTCAAGGAAAATGTAGAAGCTTGCGGGCTGCATGACCTCGCTCGGACTCTGATTCAGGGACCTATCCGCAATTATTTTTATCGTAGATTAGCCCCTGAACTTCAAACCCTCGCAACTTTTTGCTCGTTCGTCCAAATCCAGTGAAACCAACGCCAAAATCTTCATCTCGAACCCCTCTTTGCAATTAACCAACTTGAACATGGTTTTGACAATTAAAAATCGTAGTTTGAGTTTCGTAGCTCCGATTCGATTGATTCTTTTTGCGAATTGAAGCTCTTCCCTTGTGCTTTCAATTTGGATCTTTTCTCTTGAGTTTTACTATTGCATCTATGCTTGAGTGCTTATGTATGTTATTGTTTGTTTACGATAGAGTTTTTGGAGTGCGAAGCGTGCTACTACGAGTCACTAGGATTTTCAGATCGTCAGCAAGGCAAGTAACACTGTGATCATATCCCTTATTACCCAGTTTTTATGCGTTAGTCTCGACCCTCAGACATTGCATGATTAGGATACGTTAACATGTGGGTTTTGGGAAGTAGTTGTTGAGGTAGTACCTATTGCCCTTTTCATTCAAACCCTGGGACTTACTTCTACGTTATGCTTATACTGCTATGCTATGCTCGTAGACGTGGTTTGGTTTGAATGATTCATGACAGTTATGAGTATTATTATGAACTAAGGGTTTATTTAAGGTGGCTACTTTAACACACATCTGGGTGGATTGGTTTGTGGGCACCTGGGGTAATCCAGTGCTGTCCAAAGGAGAATCCCGGGGTATCCGTGTGATTTTTCCTATGGTTTGCCACCTAGGCTCAAAGGGATCATAAGATTATTCATGCTAGAAACTTCCGTGTGCAGCCACAAGACATTATGGGCTCTGGCATAGTTGAGTAAGTTGTGGGAATCCTTTCCATGATGGGCTAGTAGATGTAGGGGATTATAGGTGTACCGGCCTATCTATCGGTTAAGGGGACCTCTTCGGAAAGACTGTGTCTCGGTCATCCGTTTCTCAAACATCATGCAGTGCGAGAAATACAATGGAGGAGATCGAGTCTTGTGGGGGAAAGTGCGCAAAACTCTGTAGAGTGTACCAACTAATCATGATTAGCCGTGTCCCCGGTTATGGACATCTTGAGTATCTGGTACTTGAATTATTATGTTGATCTCATCACTTTACTTAATTAACATGTTGGGTTAATGATTATTAATTTGGGATTGAGATGGGGTTTCCATTCTCAATGTTTTCAACAAACTTTGTAGTTAAATAAAATATATTCCTTTGTTGTAGGGAAAAATTAGCTTTCTGCAAAAATTTAACCATAGAGCCTCCACCGGCCAAATATGCATATAGTTATAGCTGTTACATGTTCTTTTCTCTATAGTGTTATTTTGCCAACATATTCCATGTGCTGACCCGATTCGGGCTGCAACGTATTATGTTGCAGGCTTTTCAGACGAAGAGTAAGGTGCGCTAGGTCGTTGTCATGCACTCAGTTATGCCATTGGAGTTGATGGACTCATTTACCTTCGAAGCTTCCGCTCTTATCTTCATTAGATGGCCTTCAGCCATATTATTGTGTTAAGTTCTCTTTTGAGACATTCGATGTAATAAGTGTGTGATTGAACTCTGTTAGAAATCCTTCAAGTATTGTGTGTGTTAGCATTACCGATCTAGGGATGACACTTATGCACAGAGATTTGACCGTTTGAGGTCGGATCGCTACAGGAGTGCGCCCTGCGGTTCTTCAAGCTGATGAAGAAGAAGGGCCCGTTTGAGTGGACCCCGGAGGCCGACCTGGCGTTTCAAGACCTCAAGAGATACCTGACCAGCCCTCCGGTGATGGTGGCGTCTCATCCCCTCGAGCCCCTGGTGCTTTACCTTGCCGCCACTCCCTACTCCGCGAGCGCGGTGCTAGTGGCGGTCCGGGAAGAGCGCCAGGCCAAGAGTCCGCCGTGCCGTGCCGCACCTCCAGCCAGGGCGATACAGCACGAAGAGGATACCGCAAAGGTTGCAACAATGCCAACGGATGAGCAGGTCCAACAAGGCGGCGTTCTCGGGCCTGCAGAGGCCCCGATGGATGACCAGGCTCCTGAGGACCCATTACCTCAGGAGACGCCCCAACCTCCGGCAAACGCAGGCTCCATCGACGCTCCCGCCCTCGTTGAGTACCCAGTGTACTTCGTCAGCACGGTACTGCGGGATGCGAGGGCACGGCATCCCATGCCACAGAAGCTTCTGCTCATGCTCTTGGTGGCCTCACGCAAGCTGCGCCATTACTTCCAAGGCCACCCGATCAAAGTCGTCTCAGCTTACCCCCTGGAGAGGGTGCTCCGGAGCCCTAATGCCGCGGGAAGGGTCACCGAGTGGAACATCGAACTTCAGGCATTTCAGCTCGAGTTCAGCACAACCAGGGTCATCAAGGGGGCCGCCCTAGCCGACTTCGTGGCCGAATGGACCGACGTCCTGGAACCTTAAGATGGCAGGAGCCTGTCTCCCTTGCCAGGAAGTGAGGCATTGATACGTCTCCAACGTATCTATAATTTTTGATTGCTCCATGCTATATTATCTACTGTTTTAGACAATATTGGGCTTTATTATCCACTTTTATATTATTCTTGGGACTAACCTATTAACCGGAGGCCCAGCCCAGAATTGCTGTTTTTTGCCTATTTCGATGTTTGAAGAAAAGGAATATCAAGCGAATTAAACGGAACGAAATCAACTAGAGAAGTTATTTTTGGAAGGAAAGCTCTTGGAAAAGCTTGGAGTGCACGTCAGGAAAGAAGGGAGGTGCCCACGAGGGTGGGGGAGCCCCCCCCGGGCGCGCCCCTGCCTCGTGGCCCCCCTTCGGTCCACCGACGTACTTCTTTCACCCATATATACCTACGTACCCTAAAACTTCCAGAACGGAGAATAGATCTGGAGTTCAGCCGTCGCAAGCCTCTGTAGCCACCAAAAGTCAATTGGGACCCTGTTCCGGCACCCTGTCGGAGGGGGGGAACCCTCACCGGTGGCCATCTTCATCATCCGGGCGCTCTCCATGACGAGGAGGGAGTAGTTCAACCTCCGGGCTGAGGGTATGTACCAGTAGCTATGTGTTTGATCTCTCTCTCTCTCTCTCTCTCTCTCTCTCTCTCTCTCTCTCGTGTTCTTGATTTGGCACGACCTTGATGTATCGCGAGCTTTGCTATTGTAGTTGGATCTTATGTTGCTTCCCCCCCTATACTCTCTTGTAATGGATTGAGTTTTCCCTTTGAAGTTATCTTATCGGATTGAGTCTTTAATGATTTGAGAACACTTGATGTATGTCTTGCCGTGCGTATCTGTGGTGACAATGGGATATCACGTGATTCACTTGATGTATGTTTTGGTGATCAACTTGCGGGTTCCGCCCATGAACCTGCATAGGGGTAGGAACATGTTTTTGTCTTGATTCTGCGGTAGAAACTTTAGGGCACTCTTTTCATAAGGCTCGACTTGTTGCTAAAGGTTATCGACAAGTTCAAGGAGTTGACTATGATGAGACTTACTCACCGGTAGTGATGCCTAAATCAATTCGGATCATTCTTGCTATAGCGGCATATTTCTATTATGAAATATGGCAGATGGATGTCAAAACGGCTTTCCTTAATGGAAATTTAACCGAGGATGTGTATTGGTACGTTTCCAACATATCTATAATTTTTGATTGCTCCATGCTATATTATCTACTGTTTTAGACAATATTGGGCTTTATTATCCACTTTTATGTTATTTTGGGACTAACCTATTAACCGGAGGTCTGCCCGAAATTGTTGTTTTTTGCCTATTTCAGTGTTTCAAAGAAAAGGAATATCAAACGGAGTCGAAACAGAACGAAATCAACTGGAGAAGTTATTTTTGGAAGGAAAGCTACCCGAAAAGCTTGGGTGCACGTAAGGAAAGAAGGGAGGTGCCCACGAGGGTGGGGGCGCCCCTAGGCGCGCCCGCCTCGTGGCCCCCTTAGGTCCACCGACGCTTCTTTCACCCATATATAACTACGTACCCTAAAACTTCCAGAACGGAGAATAGATCGGGAGTTCCGCCGCCGCAAGCCTCTGTAGCCACCAAAAACCAATCGGGGCCCTGTTCCGGCACCCTGCCGGAGGAGGGAACCCTCACCGGTGGCCATCTTCATCATCCCGGCGCTCTTCATGATAAGGAGGGAGTAGTTCACCCTCGGGGCTGAGGGTATGTACCAGTAGCTATGTGTTTGATATCTCTCCCTCTCGTGTTCTTGATTTGGCACGATCTTGATGTATCGCGAGCTTTGCTATTATAGTTGGATCTTATGTTGCTTCTCCCCCTCTACTGTCTTGTAATGGATTAAGATTTCCCTTTGAAGTTATCTTATCGGATTGAGTCTTTAATGATTTGAGAACACTTGATGTATGTCTTGTCGTGCGTATCTGTTGTGACAATGGGATATCACATGATTCACTTGACGTATGTTTTGGTGATCTACTTGCGGGTTCCGCCCATGAACCTATGCATAGGGGTTGGCACACGTTTTCGTCTTGATTCTCCGGTAGAAACTTTGGGGCACTCTTTGAAGTACTTTGTGTTGGTTTGAATAGATGAATCTGAGATTGTGTGATGCATATCGTATAATCATACACACGGATACTTGAGGTGACATTGGAGTATCTAGGTGACATTAGGGTTTTGGTTGATTTGTGTCTTAAGGTGTTATTCTAGTACGAACTCTAGGGCTGTTTGTGACACTTATAGGAATAGCCCAACGGATTGATTGGAAAGAATAACTTTGAGGTGGTTTTGTACCCTACCATAATCTCTTCGCTTTTTCTCCGCTATTAGTGTCTTGGGAGTGACTCTTTGTTGCATGTTGAGGGATAGTTATATGATCCAATTAGGTTATTATTGTTGAGATAACTTGCACTAGTGAAAGCATGAACCCTAGACCTTGTTTCCTAGCATTGCAATACCATTTACTCTCACTTTTGCCACTTGTTACCTTGCTGTTTTTATATTTTCAGATTACAAAAACCTATATCTACCATCCATATTGCACTTGTATCATCATCTCTTCGCCGAACTAGTGCACCTATACAATATACCATTGTATTGGGTGTGTTCAGGACACAAGAGACTCTTTGTTATTTGGTTGCAGTGTTGTGTGAGAGAGACCATCTTCATCCTACGCCTCCCACGGATTGATAAACCTTAGGTCATCCACTTGAGGGAAATTTGCTACTGTCCTACAAACCTGTGCACTTGGAGGCCCAACAACGTTTACAAGAAGAAGGTTGCGTAGTAGACATCAAGCAGTTTCTGGTGCCGTTGCCGGGGAGGTGAGTGCTTGAAGGTATATCTTTAGATCTTGCAATCGAATCTTTTTGTTTCTCTTTTTAGCACTAGTTCAGTTTATAAAAGAAAACTACAAAAAAATGGAATTGAGTTTGCCTCATATGCTTCATCTTTTTAATATCTTTCGTGAGTATGATGGAAAGGAAAATTGTGCTCAAGTACTAGAAGAAGAATGCATTAGAATGTTTGGCACTAAATCTTTGAATGATGAGCATGATTGCAATGTTTTTAGTATGAATTCCTTGAATATCCATGATGCTAATGATATGCAAAGCCACAAGCTTGGGGAAGTTATGTTTGATGAAGATCATATTTTGTCCCCAAGTTTTGATGAGAAAATTTACTATGATGAAAGCATGAATCCTATCTATGATGATTATTGTGATGACACGTATGCTATAAAGAATAATGATAACCATGAAACTTGTCATCTTGATCTTAATTTTCAATCACATGATAGTTCTTTTGTTGAGTTTACTCCCACTGTTCCGAATGAGAAGAAATTTGCTTATGTGGAGAGTAATAAAAATTATATGCATGTAGATCATGAAAAGAATGCTTTAGGTTCTGGTTATATTGTTGAATTCATTCATTATGCTACTGAAAATTATTATGAGGGAGGAATATATACTTGTAGGAATTGCAATAATATCAAGTTTCCTCTCTATGTGCTTAAAATCTTGAAGTTATGCTTGTTTTGCCTTCCTATTCTAGTTGATTATTGTTCCCATAAGTTGTTTTCTCACAAAATCCCTATGCATAGGAAGTGGGTTAGACTTAAATGTGCTATTCATATTCTTCATGATGCTCTCTTTATATTTCAATTCTTATCTTTTATGCGAGCATCATTGAAATCATCATGCCTAGCTAGGGGCGTTAAACGTTAGCGCTTGTTGGGAGGCAACCCAATTTTATTTTAGTTTCTTGCTTTTTTGTCCTGTTTAGTAATAAATAATCCATCTAGCTTCTGTTTAGATGTGGTTTTGTGTTTTAATTAGTGTTTGTGCCAAGTAGAACCTTTGGGAAGACTTGGGTGAAGTCTTTATGATCATGCTGTAAAAAACAGAAACTTTAGCGCTCATGAGATTAGCTAAACTTTTTACTGGAGAGTGATATTTAGTTGATTCTTTTTGCAGATGATTACTAGACAAATTACTCAGGTCCACCAATTTATTTTAGAATTTTTGGAGTTCCAGAAGTTTACGTTAGTTACAGATTACTACAGACTGTTCTGTTTTTGACAGATTCTGTTTTCTTTGTGTTGCTTGCTTATTTTGATGAATCTATGGCTAGTAAAATAGTTTATAAACCATAGAGAAGTTGGAATACAGTAGGTTTAACACCAATATAAATAAAGAATGAGTTCATTACAGTACAATGAAGTGGTGTTTTGTTTTCTTCCGCTAACGGAGCTTACGAGTTTTCTGTTAAGTTTTGTGTTGTGAAGTTTTCAAGTTTTGGGTAAAGATTCGATGGACTATGGAATAAGGAGTGGCAAGAGCCTAAGCTTGGGGATGCCCAAGGCACCCCAAGGTAATATTCAAGGATAACCAAGCGTCTAAGCTTGGGGATGCCCCCGGAGGCATCCCCTCTTTCGTCTTCGTTCATCGGTAACTTTACTTGGAGCTATATTTTTATTCACCAAATGATATGTGTTTTGCTTGGAGCGTCATTTTATTTTCTTTAGTTTTTCTTGCTGTTTGAATAAAGTATCAAGACCTGAAATTCTTAAATGGTAGAGAGTCTTCACACAGTTGCATAATTATCTGACTACTCATTGATCTTCACTTATATATTTCGGAGTAGTTTGTCGTTTGCTCTAGTGATTCACTTATATCTTTTAGAGCATGGTGGTGGATTTGTTTTAAAGAAACTATTGATCTCTCATGCTTCACTTAGATTATTTTGAGAATCTTAAATAGCATGGTAATTTGCTTAAATAATCCTAATATGCTAAGCATACACGATTTGTAAGAATTCTTATGAGTGTGTTGAATACTAAGAAAAGTTTGATGCTTGATAATTGTTTTGAGATATGAAGATGGTGATATTAGAGTCATGCTAGTGGAGTAGTTGTGAATTTGAGGGATACTTGTGTTAAAGTTTGTGATTCCCGTAGCATGCATGTACGGTGAACCGTTATGTGATGAAGTTGGAGCATAATTTATTTATTGATTGTCTTCCTTATGAGTGGCGGTCGGGGACGACGATGGTCTTTTTCCTACCAATCTATCCCCCTAGGAGCATGCGCGTAATACTTTGCTTTGATAACTTGTAGATTTTTGCAATAAGTATATGATTTCTTCATGACTAATGTTGAGTCCATGGATTATACACACTTTTCTTCCTTCCACCATTGCTAGCCTCTCTAATACCGCACTTTTCACGCGGTATCATACTCCCACCATAAACCTTCCTCAAAACAGCCAACATACCTACCTATCATGGCATTTCCATAGCCATTCCGAGATATATTGCCATGCAACTTTCCACCGTTCCGTTTATTATGACACGCTCCATCATTGTCATATTGCTAGCATGATCATGTAGTTGACATCGTATTTGTGGCAAAGCCACCTTTCATAATTCTTTCATACATGTCACTCTTGATTCATTGCATATCCCGCACATCACGGAGGCATTCATATAGAGTCATATTTTGTTCTATGAATTGAGTTGTTTTTCTTGAGTTGTAAGTATATAAATGTGTGATGATCATAATTTTTAGAGCATTGTCCCAAGTGAGGAAAGGATGATGGAGACTATGATTCCCCCACAAGTCGGGGTGAGACTCCGGACGAAAACCAAAAAAAAAAGAGGCCATAAGAAAAGAGAAAAGGCCCAAATAAAAAAAGTAAAAAAATGAGAGAAAAAGAGAGAAGGGGCAATGCTACTATCCTTTTACGACACTTGTGCTTCAAAGTAGCACCATGATCTTCATGATAGAGAGTTCCTATGTTGTCACTTTCATATACTAGTGGGAATCTTTCATTATAGAACTTGGCTTGTATATTCCAATGATGGGCTTCCTCAAAATGCCCTAGGTCTTCGTGAGAAAGCGAGTTGGATGCACACCCACTTAGTTTCTTTTGTTGAGCTTTCATATACTTATAGCTCTAGTGCATCCGTTGCATGGAAATCCCTACTCACTCACATTGATATCTATTGATGGGCATCCCCATAGCCCGTTGATACGCCTAGTTGATGTGAGACTATCTTCTCCTTTTTGTCTTCTCCACAACCACCATTCTATTCGACATATAGTGATATGTCCATGGCTCACGCTCATGTATTGCGTGAAGATTGAAAAAGTTTGAGAACATTAAAAGTATGAAACAATTGCTTGGCTTGTCATCGGGGTTGTGCATGATTTAAATACTTTGTGTGGTGAAGATAGAGCATAGCCAGACTATATGATTTTGTAGGGATAACTTTCTTTGGCCATGTTATTTTGAGAAGACATAATTGATTTATTAGTATGCTTGAAGTATTATTATTTTTATGTCAATATGAACTTTTGTCTTGAATTTTTCGGATCTGAATATTCATACCGCAATTAAGAAGAATTACATTGAAATTATGCCAACTAGCATTCCACATAAAAAATTATCTTTTTTATCATTTACCTACTCGAGGACGAGCAGGAATTAAGCTTGGGATGCTTGATACGTCTCCAACGTAGCTATAATTTTTGATTGCTCCATGCTATATTATCTACTGTTTTAGACAATATTGGGCTTTATTATCCACTTTTATATTACTTTTGGGACTAACCTATTAACCGGAGGCCCAGCCCAGAATTGCTGTTTTTTTGCCTATTTCAGTGTTTCGAAGAAAAGGAATATCAAACGGAGTCGAAACGGGACGAAATCAACTGGAGAAGTTATGTTTGGAAGGAAAGCTACCGGAAAAGCTTGGAGTGCATGTCAGGAAATAAGGAAGGTGCCCACGAGGGTGGGGGGCGCCCCCCCTAGGGCGCGCCCCCTGCCTCGTGCCCACCCCCTTCGGTCCACCGACGTACTTCTTTCACCCATATATACCTACGTACACTAAAACTTCCAGAACGTAGAATAGATCTGGAGTTTCGCCGCCGCAATCCTCTGTAGCCACCAAAAGTCAATTAGGACTGTTCCGGCATCCTGCCGGAGGGGGGAGGGAACCCTCACCAGTGGCCATCTTCATCGTCCCGGCGCTCTCCATGATGAGGAGGGAATAGTTCAACCTCGGGGCTGAGGGTATGTACCAGTAGCTATGTGTTTGATCTCTCTCTCTCTCTCTCTCTCTCTCTCTCGTGTTCTTGCTTTGGCACGATCTTGATGTATTGCGAGCTTTGCTATTATAGTTGGATCTTATGATGTTTCTCCCCTCTACTCTCTTGTAATGGATTGAGTTTTCCTTTGAAGTTATCTTATCGGATTGAGTCTTTAATGATTTGAGAACACTTGATGTATGTCTTGCCGTGCGTATCTGTGGTGACAATGGGATATCACGTGATTCACTTGATGTATGTTTTGGTGATCAACTTGCGGGTTCCGCCCATGAACCTATGCATAGGGGTTGGCACACATTTTTGTCTTGATTCTGCGGTAGAAACTTTAGGGCACTCTTTGAGGTTCTATGTGTTGGTTAAATAGATGAATCTGAGATTGTGTGATGCATATCGTATAATCATACCCACGGATACTTGAGGTGACATTGGAGTATCTAGGTGACATTAGGGTTTTGGTTGATTTGTGTCTTAAGGTGTTATTCTAGTACGAACTCTAGGGCTGTTTGTGACACTTATAGGAATAGCCCAATGGATTGATTGGAAAGAATAACTTTGAGGTGGTTTCGTACCCTACCATAATCTCTTCATTTGTTCTCCGCTATTAGTGACTTTGGAGTGACTCTTTGTTGCATGTTGAGGGATAGTTATATGATCCAATTATGTTATTATTGTTGAGAGAACTTGCACTAGTGAAAGTATGAACCCTAGGCCTTGTTTCCTAGCATTGAAATACCATTTACTCTCACTTTTATCACTTGCTACCTTGCTGTTTTTATATTTTCAGATTACAAAAACCTATATCTACTATCCATATTGCACTTGTATCACCATCTCTTCGCCGAACTAATGCACCTATAGGATTTACCATTGTATTGGGTGTGTTGGGGAGACAAGAGACTCTTTGTTATTTGGTTGCAGGGTTGCTTGAGAGAGACCATCTTCATCCTACGCCTCCCACGTATTGATAAACCTTAGGTCACCCACTTGAGGGAAATTTGCTACTGTCCTACAAACCTCTGCACTTGGAGGCCCAACAACGTCTACAAAGAGAAGGTTGCGTAGTAGACATCAGGCCTCGGGGGATCCCTCCCACGTCCTAGTGGCATCACTTAGCTCTGCGCTGGTGAGAAGACTAGACTAGGTGCGGGACGCGGCTATTCATTTGCTTTCCGTAGTTGGCTTGCCTCTCTTTAATGGAAAATTTGAATTCTGGTGTTTCTCGCTGTCTTGGTCCGATCCCCTTTTCTCTCTATTTCTTCCCTCGGTTCTTTTGTTTTGCCCGACGCTCTCCCTCGCATGCCTCGCGAGGGGGCTGCAACAGGTGCGCATATAAGCGCTTCCCTTTGTCTTCGCGAGGCACCCTCGTTCGAGCTCATGACCGATGCCCCCCCTTTTAAGTCTGTGTGCCATGGGTACCGCAACGTGGTGCGCCAGGCCATGAATGGCCACGTCGAGGGTCCTGGGCAAGGTAAAATAAGTGTTTCTTAACAAATTTTCCAGTATCTCGACGCCTCCCAAGTCCGCAGCAGGGAGGTCTCATCAGGTGCCGGGGGATGCGTGCCTCACGAGGTGGAAACTGCTTCAGACGCATCGAGCTAAGTTAGCCTTACATGCCTACGTAAAGCATTGATGCCACAACACAACTCAGAAGTGATAAACATAGCAAAAGGCAGGAAAAGCGTTATGGTTCACCATACGCCCCTGCTGGGCCCCAAACTTGTTTCTTGTGATGCAGGGAGAAAAGAAAGGAAAAACAGGCAAAAGTGGCCCCTGCGCCCGCGACTACTCCTGAGAACTAGCTCCCAACGCTCCCCAAGCTCAGCCGGAGCCCTCCTCGCGCTTCACTGGGGCGTGACGGTGGGACGACCTGCCACCGTCCTCGAAGCGAGCCCGGCGATGGGGCGGTTGGTCGTAGCTACCGCTGCTGGAGCTTTCGCCGGAGGAGAAACCGCCGCCTTTGGGCGACGCAGCCAACACCGAGGGCGAAGCTTCGCCCTCGTCCCTCGCGGCGTCGCCAAGGCCGAGCACTTCATTGCCGTCGCTGTCTTCAGGGCAGCACCCGGCGCGGCGGCCGTCTTCCCCGAACACCCTCACGAAGAGGGTCGCGGCACCGTCATACTTGAAGTGGAGGGTGCACTGCCTGCTCAGACCGCGAGCGCGGGCAAACATCTGCCAGCCACGGGCCAGGGCTACATTGCCCACGGCGGAGATCTCCACCGCGACCCACGAGGCCTTGCTGCAGCAGCGTTCCGCCTGCACCCAGAGACCGCCAGTGCCCAAAGTCGCCAGCTCTCTGGTAAACGAGCGCGGAAGCTGGAGCCAGGTGCCGGTTGGATTCTCCGACCACACAATGAACTCCTGCAGCACCTCCGCCAAGTGAAAGCATGGCCGGGGAGGCCTAGCGACCACTGCGCGCCTCCCCTCGTCGACGGGACCGCCACGCCCCAAGCGACTTCCACCAGCCGGAGAAACGCCGCCTCGCCCTCCCGGAGCGGCACCGGACCCCGAAGAGATCCTTCCTCGACCACGGGGAACCACAGTGGGGGTCGCGGCATTCTTGCGAGGGCGGCCACCCCCCCTCTTGGGCGGAGGAGAGCCGGGCCCCTCCTGGTGTGCCTTCCCCTTCTCCGCGGCCGAGAACCTCTTCGTTGGCGCCATAGGTGTCGCTGCAAGATGGTGGAGCGATGAAGAAGAAGCAAGCGGAACGGAGGAAGAGATGGGCAACAGGGGCTCCGCCCCCTCATCATTTACAGCTGGAGGAGGCCAACCGACGACCCCCACGATCGCAGGTAATGATGGCTTTTCTGCATGCACCAGGGACTCGTCAAATCGGGCAGTTGCCGAGGCAGTGTGGGGAAGCGGAGACGCCCACGTCCCGTCAGTCGCCACACATCAATCAAGGCCGCAGGCGGTTAGGGCCCGTGGCGCTCATGATTGCCCTTGGCTTCGCCAAGCCAAGTCTGGCGCCTTTGGGCCCGGGGCTCTTGTCGGCGTTAGAACGGGGTCCCCATACTTGCTCTGCCGCTGCCCACGGCGTGGCTCCACTAGAGGCCCCAGACGGCCCATCTTCACCAGCAAACACTCAAGACCCTCGCGCGGGGCCAAGCCTCACGAGGCGGGCGACACAAGACCTCCTCAGGGGCAGCCTCGCTAGGCTGGCTCGCAAGGAGCAGAGAGATCAAGGCGAGGGGCACCTCACGAGGTTTCCGTGATGTGAGCCATGACGACCAAGGCCAGGCGGGCGCCAGCGGGCGCAGAGTACTGGTTTCCTCTTTGGTGCTAAAGGAGCAGGTGCAGGCAAGGAGTCCCGATTCATCAGGCAAAGGTTTCCATATCGGTGAAACAAGACCAAGACCAGCATGACGGAGGTCATCGCGGAGCCCACGACGGCATCACCACCAGAGCCTTTGGCAGGAGAAGACCACCTTTTGTCAGGATAGCTTGTACTAGCTGTCCCCCTTCAAATTGGCCGTTGTGGGATCCCTTCCCGCCTAATATTTGGGGAGAGGACCTGGGCCTCTATAAATAGACTAGCCACCACCCTAGCAAGGGGACGGATCATTCAGATCATCCTCAACCACACAAGCTTACCGAGCTCAAGAACGCCTCTCCTCAGGAGGTAGTTCTTCCCTTGTACTTGTTCATCACAGCCTACAAGGCAATCCACCACACCACACTGGAGTAGGGTATTACACCACATCGGTGGCCCGAACCAGTATAAACTCTTGTGTCCCTTGTTCTTCGGGTTCGGTGAGCTAAGATTTGAGATCGTGGTGAGAGTGTGAGCTAGGGGAAGAGAGAGATCTTCATGCGCACCCCAGAGTTCGATCCTCAAGGGTTTTGTCGGAACCCGTGATCTGACACACTCGGTCACACCGACAGGGTCGGGATATATATATCCACGGGTGAGATTTTGGAAATTTCTTCAAAAGCCCTCAGCCCGCGCGTATCCTGCTCTGCCTCCTTGGGTCTTCGGATCGTCTCCTCGCCACCAGCGACCTCCTGCCGCTGGTTTCTGTCACCGTCAACGGAATTTTGCTCCGCCGTTGTCGCCGTAGCGAACTCCCGCCGAACTAAGGTATGGGTTCGATACTTTGTGCTATTTCCTTACTCCGATTCCTAGCACATTGCTTTTTCCATGATCATTACCATGTATGAAAACAATCTATCCAGAGAAAACGTCCTTTAGGTTAGGTTTGATTCGAAAATTTAGGGTTAGGTTTCCGCTGAACTCATGTCGGACCGACTGAGTTGAAGAAATCGGTCTCACCGATTTGGCTTGGGCCATTGCACATGCGCTTTTCGGTCTGACCGAAAATTGCTAATCGGTGCGACCGAGTTCAACTCTCTGTGAAACCCTAGCAATCTCGGAGCCATCGAACTTTGACTCGGTCTGACCGAGTTCACTAGTTTAGGTTCCAAAAGTTGCTTCGGTGTCACCGAGTTTAACAAATTGGTAGTTCCGAAATGCTTTCTGTGGAGAACTAAAACTAAGTTTTTGACTCATCTGTTTTGCAAAAACTCTGCACTTTGTGATGCTCACCCACTCTACCTCATCTATATGCATTCACAAGGTCTGTTGTCAGTTTGCTTGCCAGAATGTCTGACCAGAGTGATAGCCCGAATAAATAAGAGAAAATGCAAATGAGTGAGGGCACTAGTCCCTCAAGCAGCTATGATGAGGGCAGCAGGAGCAATCCAAGTAATTTGCCCAAAGCAGCCACCAAATCAAGGAATAAGAGAACCTCAGATTCCGAGGATGAGGATTATGTGGCTACTGAAGAAGAACTAAGCTCAAAGAAGAAAGTCTTGAAGAAGGAGTATGGCACAGCTGCTACAACCAAGCGTGGTTTGCACATGAAGGTTCCTGCCAAAAGAGTGCCAACATCCAAGCCAAGGAAAGTTCCAACAGGAGAAACCATGCAATTCACTATAGAACAGTGAGATGATGATGTGGCTGGAGGCAAGAAGAAGAAAAGGGAAAGAACCACAACTGCAAAAGTACTTGGAAAATCAACCATGGTGAGAGATTCTGAAGAAGAAGAGGAAGAGGATGCTGCACCAGCACCCGAGTCTCAGAAGCTCATGGGAGATGCTATCAAGTCAGGGGCTGCTCCATCAAAGCCCAAAACTGCTCCCAAAGCAACAACTCAAGCTCAGAAGCCATCTAAGCCAAATAGAAGCATGAGAAACATTCCTGGAGAAGAGAAGAACAAGGCCCCAATGCCTGAAGTTGAAGAAGAAGATGATGAAGCCCATGTGCCAAGAAAACTGAAACCAATGATTCCAGATCACAATGACACTCATCCAGTGGCAGAGGACATGAACATCAGAAAGGATGCATGATTGATACTTTGGAGGCAGTCTGATCCATATGCTGTGAGGAGGAGAACTGCTGTGGACTACAGGTTCCACACCAAAGAACAACAAGACTTCTATGAGACCATTCTGCTTGACAAGAAGCCAATTGTCTGTGATATGAAGTGGGTTGATTGGGAATACATTGATGATAATGAAGATAACTTCCCAGGTGTACATGAAAGCTTCAAAGCTTGTGGAGTTGACAAGTTTGTTGGACAGAAGCTCACCAAATGGAATGATGAGCTAATCATGCAATTCTACTCCACTGCTCATTTCTATCCAGATGGAAAGATAGTGTGGATGTCTGAAGGTACAAGGTACCAATCAACTGTTAAAGAATGGGCCAAGTTGATCAATGCCCGAGAAGAACATGAGGATGATTTGGGTGTGTATGCCAAGAAGAAGAAAGAACACAATTCAATGACAAATATGTACAAGGAGATCCCAGACAAAGCTTTGGAGAGACACAAGTTTGGATCTGTACACTATTTGTTGTCTGGTCTGCCTATCAACACCATCTTAAGGCATACTCTGCTACCCAAATCTGGAGATCACAAGATGATTAGAGGACATTCCATCAACTTGCTGTAAATCTTTGATGTACCACAGAAATTCAAGGTCATGAGTCTGATTGCGGAGACAATCAAGAGGATAGCTGATGACCAGAAAAGATCTTGTGGGTATGTGAGGGAGTCCTGGTTTAGGGCGTGTCCGGATAGCCGGACTATAGCGTTCGGCTGGACTCCTGGACTATGAAGATACAAGATTGAAGACTTCGTCCCGTGTCCGGATGGGACTTTCCTTGGCATGGAAGGCAAGCTTGGCGATACGGATATGTAGATCTCCTACCATTGTAACCGACTCTGTGTAACCCTAACCCTATTCGGTGCCTATATAAACCGGAGGGTTTTAGTCCATAGGACGAACAACAATCATACCATAGGCTAGCTTCTAGGGTTTAGCCTCTCTGATCTCATGGTAGATCTACTCTTGTACTACCCATATCATCAATATTAATCAAGCAGGAGTAGGGTTTTACCTCCATCGAGAAGGCCCGAACCTGGGTAAAAACATCGTGTCCCTTGTCTCCTGCTACCATCCATCTAGACGCACAGTACGGGACCCCCTACCCGAGATCCGCCGGTTTTGACACCGACAGTATGCTCCACACATTCAGGTGCTCATCAACTCAAAGATGGGCACATGTACTTACTAGTTGGACAAACAGCATTTACCCTTGCACCCAGATTTTGAAGATAACACAGTGGTGATGAATGAGGATGAACCTTCATTAGTGCAAGCACAAGAAAAGAGAGCTAAGGCAAAGGCAGAAAAAGCTGCAAAGATGCCAAGTATTGAGGAGGCATCTGAAGTGTTCCCGAAGAGAAAACAAGATCAACTAGCCTATCTTATTCAAGCTACATTGAGGATGAGAAAGGCTTGGCCACCCTGACTCATAATCAGGAGAGCTTGGAGAGGATCATAGAGACCAAGTTTTATGATCTTGATCTGAAGGTCACTGAGATTCAGACAACAGTTGAGCAACTCGAGGAGGAAGCAGAGGAGAAGAGAGGACAAGGTAATATAGATGCTTTTCGGCAAGTGCCCAGAGGTCAGAGGTCAGCTGCAGTGCCAGTACCAGATACAAGAGCTACATCATCTGCAGCAGCAGCAACAGCTTCTGTGCCACCTCCAGCAGCCACTCAATCAGCTCCAACTACATCAACTGATGCCTTCGTCCTTGGAGTTCTCTCTACACCACCTCCCGAAGACCAAGCCTGAGAGACGCATAACACTATGCATTTTCGAACTTTTTGGTAACTTGTTGCCAAAGGGGGAGAAATGTATAGATCATAGGCTTCGAGATAGAGTGTTTTGCTTCTTTGTCTCTTTTGCTATTTGGTTGAACTTTATTGTGTGCTTGTTCGATACTCTATGTCCTTGTGTGAGATACTTGTATGATCATGTGTTTGATCATATGCTACTTTAATGCTTGCTTGGATGATATTATCTTCTATATCCCATATATGATCATTCACTTTGCTTGGTGATGAGTGCATGCTTTTAATTTCTATCATTTTTAGTGCTCCACCAAGATGTATGTGACATGGAAGAGTAACCCATGATCCTAATTGATTGTGCATTTGCATTCAAAAGAAAATTTTAAATAATGCACAAATTTAGGGTGAGCTCTTTCTTATCACATACTTCTCAAAGCGATGATGTATTTCAATCTTCTTATCATTTGTCGAAGCTTTGATCTATATGTTGTCATCAATTACCAAAAAGGGGGAGATTGAAAGTACAACTATCCCTGGGTGGTTTTGGTAATTATTAACAACATATAGCACATTGAGCTAATGCTATTTCAAGATGAATATTTTAGGAAAGTTCAATGATTGGCATGGCATGGATTAGAATTGTGGACCCCTCAAAATGCTAAGGACACATATTGGCTCAAGCTCAAGACTCTACATTTTACTTTTAGTGATCCAAGATCACATTGAGTCCATAGGAAAAGCCAATACTATTAAAAGGGGATGAGGTGTTGCTTAATGGGTTGCTTGCTCAAAATGCTTAGTGATATGCTCCAAAAACCCTCAACCACTCTCTCATATCCACATATGTCCCAAACCAAAAGTCAAACTCGGCCCCATCGAAACATTACATCCGGCACCACCGAGTTCACTTGACATAGCCACTGCCACAAACCCTAGTCACTTCGGTCTCACCGATAGGGATCTCGGTCTCACCGAGATGGGATTGCAAACTCTCTGTTTCCCTTCATAATGTTTCGGTCCAACCGAGATGAGCAATCGGTCCCACCGAGTTCGCAATGCAAACTCTCTGTTTCCCCTTCGTAACGTTTCGGTCTCACCGAGATGAGCGAATCGGTCCCACCGAGTTTTCCTGACCAACTCTCTGGTTAGCTTATTACCAAAGTCAGTCTCACCGAGTTTGTGTAATCGGTCTCACCGAGATCACGTTATGCCCTAACCCTAATGAAATCGGTCTCACCGAGTTGACATATCTGTCCCACCGAAATGCCTAACGGTCACATTATGAACTAAGTCGGTCTGACCGAGTTTTCTGATTCGGTCCCACCGAATTTGGTGAATTGTGTGTACCGGTTATATTTTGTGTGGAGGCTATATATATCCCTCCACCCACTCTTGACTCGTGGAGAGAGCCATCAGAACATGCCTACACTTCCAGCAGACATTTTCTGAGAGTGAACCACCTACTCATGTGTTGAGGTCAAGATATTCCATTCCAACCACATAAATCTTGATCTCTAGCCTTCTCCAAGTTGCTTTCCACTCAAACCATCTTTCCACCAAATCCAAACCTGTGAGAGAGGTTTGAGTGTTGGGGAGACTATAATTTGAAGCACAAGAGCAAGGAGTTCATCATCTACACACCATCTATTACCTTTTGGAGAGTGGTGTCTCCTAGATTGGTTAGGTGTCACTTGGGAGCCTCCGTCAAGATTGTGGAGTTGAACCAAGGAGTTTGTACGGGCAAGGAGATCGCCTACTTCGTGAAGATCTACCCTAGTGAGGCAAGTCTTTCGTGGGCGATGGCCATGGTGCGATAGACAAGGTTGCTTCTTCGTGGACCCTTCATGGGTGAAGCCCTCCGTGGAGCCGCGCAACCGTTACCCTTCGTGGGTTGAAGTCTCCATCAACGTGGATGTACGATAGCACAACCTATCAGAACCACGCCAAAAATCTCCGTGTCTACATTGCGTTTGCTCCCTCCAAACTCCTCCCTTTACCTTCATGTGCAATGTTTTACATTCCGCTGCTATACTCTTAGACTTGCATGTGTAGGTTGATTGCTTGACTTGTGCTAAGTGGTTAAAATCTGTCAAGAGTTAAAATTGGGAAAAGGCTAGATTTTTATTTGGTCAAGTAGTCTAATCACCCCCCTCTAGACATACTTTTGATACTACAGTGGTTATAGCTGGCAATCGAGGTGGGCTGCGATAAAAACACAAACAAGTATTTGATTAGTTAAAAAAATCTAGTTTGACAATGGGAGGATTTGAATGACCATCACCCATAAGTTTCCTTACCTTGATTCCTGCACCGAAGAGGAAGTCGACTAGGACAGACTTCATCTTGGTTTGCCCACGCTTGGAGTCATCACCACCAATCAATGAGTTCTTCATGGCCATCTCGATCAACCCTATGCACCAATGCACAAAACCGAGGAATCTAGACATCATTTAAGTCAAGAAATGAAAAAACACATACATCTCTATGTTCAGGTCAAGAGAATGCTAAGTATGTGTGCACCTGGCACACAAGTTGCAGAGCATGGTGTGCCCCCTGATACGTCTTCAACGTATCTATAACTTTTTATTGTTCCATGCTATTACTGTATCAATCTGGGATGTTCTATATGTAATATTATCATTTTTTGGGACTAACCTATTAACTTAGTGCCAAGTGCCAGTTGCTGTTTTTGGTTTTTCTGGAAATTGGTATCAAACGAAGTCCAAATGCCACGAAACTTTTTGATGATTTTTTTCTAGACAAAAGAGACCCTAGAAGCTTCAGGAGGAGACCAGACGTGCAAAGAGAAGGCCACAAGGCACTTGGGCACGCCAGGGGAGGGGCGGGGGGGGGGGGGGGGGGGTGGCGCGTCCAAGTACCTTGTGGGCCCACCGTGACTCCATTTGACCTAATTCCACCTCTATAAATTCTCTAAAATTGGGAAACCAACAAAGAGCCACCCAAAATACTTTTTCGGCTGCCGCAAGTTTCTGTTCTTCGGAGATCCCATCTGGAGGCCTTTTCTAGTACTCTGCTGGAGGGGGAATCGATCACGGAGGGCCTCTACATAAACCTTGCTGCCCTTCCGATGATGTGCGAGTAGTTTACCATAGTCCTACAGGTCCATAGCTAGTAGCTAGATGGCTTCTTCTCTCTCTTTGACTTTAGTATAATGTTCTCCTCGATGTTCTTAGAGATTTATTTGGTGTAATCTTCTTTTGCGGTGTGTTTGTTGGGATCCGATGAATTGTGGATTTGTGATCAGATTATCTATGGATATTATTTTAGTCTTCTCTGAACTCTTTTATACATGATTATTATAGCTTTGTATTTCTCTCCAATCTATCCGTTTGGTTTGGCCAACTAGATTGATTTATCTTGCAATGTGCGAGGTGCTTTGTAATGGGTTCAATCTTGCGGTGCTCTATATCCCATTGACAGAAAGGGACAAGACACATATTTGTATTGTTGCTATTAAGGGGAAAAACGATGGGGATTATTCATAGTGATTGTATTTAATTTGTCTACATCATGTCATCTTGCTTAAGGCGTTACTCTGTTCTTTCTGAACTTAATACTCTAGATGCATGCTGGATTCGGTCGATGTGTGGAGTAATAGTAGTAGATGTAGGCAGGAGTCGGTCTTCTTGTCTCGGATGTGATGCCTACATACATGATTATTGCCTTGGATATCGTCATAACTATGTGCTTTTCTATCAATAGCCCAACAATAATTTGTTTACCCACGGTATGCTTTTTGTTCGAGAGAGAAGCCTCTAGTGAAAACTATGCCCCAGGGTCTATCTTTATCATATATTAAAACCCAAAAAAACCTTGCTACAATTTATTTACCGTTATTTTATTTTGTGTTTGTATTTACCTATCTATCACTACAAGAATCCTTGCAATTAACCGCCAAGGGATTAACAACCCCTTGTTTGCGTGTGGTGCAAATATTTGTTGTTTTGCATGTAGGTGCTATTCACGAGGTCTTGCATGGTTCTCCTACTAGATTGATAAGCTTGGTTCTTAACTGAGGGAAATACTTATCTCTACTGTACTTCATCAACTTCTCCTCTTCGAGGAAATCCGAACGTAGCTCGCAAATAGCAGGAAGAATTTCTGGCGTCGTTGCCGAGGAGACATCACCAAAACCTATCAAGTACCATCGCATAAACTTTCATCTCCTTGCATTTACTTTCATTTGCCATTTTTATCTCATTTTCCTCTCCCCCGGTTCTAATTTTTTTTTCAAAAAAACACAAAAATATTTTCGTTTGCCTTTTTGATTGCTTGCTTGAAGTTGCTATCATGTCTGAATTTGAGAAAATTATTATTGGAAGTGCTAGTGAAGATAGCACTAGTGAAACTCTTGAAGAAAAAAAATTGAATCTTGTGTTCTTGAGCATGATCCTCTGGAAACTAAAGCTCCTGATGACCCACAAGTATAGGGGATCAATCTAGTCCTTTCGATAAGTAAGAGTGTCGAACCCAACGAGGAGCAAAAGGAAATGACAAGCAGTTTTTAGCAAGGTATTCTCTGTACGGACTGAAATTATTGGCAACAAATAGTTTGGTAGCAAGATAATTCGTAATGGGTAACAAGTAACAACTGTAGCAAAAGTGCAGCAAGGTGGCCCAATCATTTTTATAGCAAAGGACTAGCCTGAACAAACTCTTATATAAAGCAAAGCGCTCCCGAGGACACATGGGAATTATCGTCAAGTTAGTTTTCATCATGTTCATATGATTTGCGTTCGTTACTTTGATAATTTGATATGTGTGTGGACCGACACTTGGGTGTTGTCCTTACTTGGACAAGCCTCCCACTTATGGTTAACCCCTCTCCCAAGCATCCGCAACTACGAAAGAAGAATTAAGATAAATCTAACCATAGCATTAAACATATGGATCCAAATCAGCCCCTTATGAAGCAACGCATAAACTAGGGTTTAAACTTCTGTCACTCTAGCAACCCATCATCTACTTGCTACTTCCCAGTGCCTTCCCCTAGGCCCAAATCATGGTGAAATGTCATGTAGTCGACATTCACATAACACCACTAGAGGAAAGACAACATACATCTCATCAAAATATCGAACAAATACCAAATATTTTTTCACATGATTACTTATAACAAGGCTTCTCCCATGTCCTTAGGAACAAAACTAACTACTCACAAAGCATGTTCATGTTCATGATCAGAGGGGTATTGAATATCATTAAGGATCTGAACATATGATCTTTCACCAAATAAACCAACTAGCATTAAGTACAAGGAGTAGTCAACACTACTAGCAACCCACATGTACCAATCTGAGGTTTTGAGACAAAGATTGAATACAAGAGATGAACTAGGGTCTGAGAGGAGATGGTTCTGGTGAATATGTTGATGAAGATTGGTCCTCCCACGATGAGAGGATCGTTGGTGATGACAATGGCTTCGATTTCCCCCTCCCGAAGGGAAGTTTCCCCGGCGGAATCGCTCCGCCGGAGACCTAGATTGCTTTCGCCCAAGTTCCACCTCGAGACGGTGACGCTTCATCCCGAAAGTCTCGTCTCTATTTTTTCTAGGTCAAACCCTTCATATAGCAGAAGATGGGCACCAGAGGATGGCCAGGGGGCACACAAGCTGGGGGGTAGGGCGCACCCCCAGGCTTGTGACCACATGGTGGGTCCCCTCCTAGTATTTCTTTCCCAATATTTTTATATAGTCCAAAAAATTGTCGGTAAAGTTTCAGGACATTTGGAGTTGTGCAGAATAGGGATTTTAGATTTGCTCCTTTCCGGTCCAAAATTGCAGTTGCCGACATTCTCCCTCTTCATGTGAATCTTGCAAAATTAGAGAGAAAAGGCATGAATTATATCATAAAGCACTACTGCAGGATGCTGCTAATGCGACACTACGATCAGAGACCCTTCGATGAAACTGTGTGCGATGCAATAATCGCAAACGGTGGTGTAAAAAACCCGTCAAAAAGGTGCAAAACGTTTGCGATGGAGGATGCATCAAACACGGTTCAGATTTTAGTTGCGTGTGCAATGCGGGGCATATGGTTCAGTTCAATCAACCATTTGCGATGAGGAGGAACAAAAGAAACAGGCAGCCAGATGAAGGTGTGTGCGATGTACAACATACGGTTCACTCGGATGAACTATTTGTGATTAGATAACACAAAAGAAATGGTCGGCCAGATCAAGGTGTGTGCGATGTACAACATACAGTTCACTCAGATGAACTATTTGTGATTAGGCAACACAAAAGAAACGATCAACCAGATCAAGGTGTGTGCGATATACGACATGCGGTTCACTCGGATGAACTATTTGTGTTGAGACAAGAGAACAAAAACGGTTCAATATAACAAATGCCATAAATACTGCAAGGTTCAAATTCAAAGATTACAACGTCCAAATTCAAACATTGCAAGCATCGTCATTTCTGCAAAGGGATCATCCGCGGACAAGTCATGTTTGGGTTTGACACAGTGACTTCCAATTGCTCCGGCATATGATCTTCCAATACGAAGTTTAGCTTTTTTGGAGGTTCTTCCATTCCGCAGTACCTGCCGGCTTTGATAATCATACCATTCATCTTTCCTAATTAAATGTGTGTTCAACCTCAGTACCCTCAGCACCTTTGCTCTGGCAAGAAAGAACCTGGTGAGTGTAATCTCCGGTAAGGTCCCTCGGTAGGAGTTCAAAGTAATATTTGAGAGATGCAGATCCAGGCATTCGATGTGATTGTCGTTATAAACATTATCCACCTCCGGGCCTATTATTATCTGCAAAAGAAGAGAACGTGTTAGTGCCTACATGCAGTTTTGAACACTGCTACACGCCCATTTGGTTTGCAGGATTTGTAAAATGCACCAACGTGCCATCTTTGATCTGACATGATTAACATGGGCATTTGATTACAATCTAGAAACATGTAGCCTTCTTCACAAGAGGTTGGATTGGATGAAAAATTCCCTAAGAAAACTAGTACAAATGAATCCAAAGGAGAAATGCTTATGGACAATTGTAACCATATGAATGAAGCAACCAGTATGGGGTGGGGGGTGTATGTCCTAAAATCCTCCAAAATTCCTTCAGAAATCGTAGTACATTGTCATTGTAAAATTGGGAAAAGTTGCAAAAAATTGAATTCCCTTATGGTTAATAGTTAACAGGAAACGAACATCACCTCGATATACAACTTCTTCAGGCACGGAAAGCATCTCAGGCAACTGACAACTTGGTCTAGATTGGGGCCGACAGATTATAGTGCCAAGACCTTCACTGTGCCCACAATGTGGGTGAAGCTTTGCTGGATGGCAGACGAACATATATCTTCAAAACTAGAAATAACGCTGATATCAAGGAGAGTGAGGGAGTCCTGGATTAGGGGGTGTCCGGATAGCCGGACTATGACCTTTGGCCGGACTCCTGGACTATGAAGATACAAGATTGAAGACTTTGTCCCGTGTCCCGAACGGGACTTTCCTTGGCGTGGAAGGCAAGCTTGGCGATACGGATATGTAGATCTCCTATCATTGTAACCGACTCTGTGTAACCATAACCCTCTTCGGTGCCTATATAAACCGGAGGGTTTTAGTCCGTAGGACGAACAACAATAATACCATAGGCTAGCTTCTAGGGTTTAGCCTCTCTGATCTCGTGGTAGATCTACTCTTGTACTACCCATATCATGAATATTAATCAAGCAGGAGTAGGGTTTTACCTCCATCGAGAGGGCCCGAACCTGGGTAAAAACATTGTGTCCCTTGTCTCCTGTTACCATCCGCCTAGACGCACAGTTCGGGACCCCCTACCGGAGATCCGCCGGTTTTGACACCGACATTGGTGCTTTCATTGAGAGTTCCTCTGTGTCGTCATCTTTAGGCCCGATGGCTCCTCCGATCATCAACAACGATGCGCTCCTGGGTGAGACTTTTCTCCCGGACAAATCTTCAGATTCGGCTGCTTTGCTGCGGCCAATTAAGCAGCCATCTGGAGCAGATTGAAAGCTACGCCCGCCACCAGTCGACTTGAAGTTTGAACTACACGGCCGACGTCGCGGAGACTTGATCTTCGACGGGTTCGAGCCACAGCCAAGCGCGCCGCACTATCACGAGGGGCATGATCTAGCTCTGCCGCTGAACGGTGTCCTGGAGGTCGCACGATGTCCGCTCCGACCTTCAAATTTCGGAGCCGATCATGATCGAGGACGGGTGGCTGGACACCGCCTCGGGGGCTGCAATCTCTGCGGCGATTGAGCCGTACACTTACCCCGTCCTTTGCGAAGCTCGTAACTCCAAGGTGCCGGACTCCTCTCCGGACTCCGAGCCTTCCGCGCCCCCGCTAATCGAATCCGAGTGGGCGCCGATCATGGAATTCGCTGCCGCGGACATCTTTCAGCACTCGCCCTTTGGCAACATCCCGAATTCACTAAAGTCTCTCTCTTTATCAGGAGAGCCCTAGCCGGATTATGGTCAGGAAGGTTGGGATGCGGACGACGAAGAAATTCAAAGCCCACCCACCACCCACTACGTAGCCACTGTCGATGATTTGACCGACATGCTCGACTTCGACTACAAGACATCGACGGTATGGACGGCGATGTAGGGAGGAGCATGAACCAGCGCCTATAGGGCAATCGGAGAACCACCTCATCTCACGATGTATACATGGTGGACACACCTAAAGGAAGCGACGACGAGGAACAACGGGACGCTACGAAGGATCGCTCCCTCGAAAAGCAGTCAAAACAACGACGTAAGCGCCGCTCAAAGTCCCGCCTCGACAAAGACAACAGCCATACAGACCCAGCCATAGAGCAGGGTGAACCGGTGGATGACGAACATGCTATCGAGCAACCGTCCGATCAGGACAATCTGGATAAACAACCCGTCCCCGGCGAAGATAACAATCCGGACGATCTCACGCCGGACAAGTTGCTGGAGCAGAAGACCCTCCACAAAAGGCTCGTCGCCATCGCATGTAGCCTGAAAAGCGAAGCGGAAGCTCAAAACAGCGAAAAGATGCACTTAGAATCGGATGGAGCAAAGTACTCAACACCGTTAGACAAATACGGCGATAACGAATGAAGAGCTACCCCAAGCGAAAACTACTACCTGAATTTGATGAGGAGGCCGTAGAGCCCCCGCAATCAAAAAACAAAGAGGCCACCCGGTCGGATGGACGACCCCATGGCAAACAGATAGCGGCAAACGGCGCCGCACACAAGCCGGCACGCGATCCGCACAAGGATTCACATCAAAAAGATGGCCCAGTTAGATCTATCTACGGGCCAAGAAAGCAAGCTCGATAAGCAATGCAACACATCAAGTATCCGAACATCATGGTACACCTAGATATAGGGGTGCCGCACACCCCCTATGTTTCACCGATGAGGTGCTGGATCATGAATTTCCAGCAGGATTCAAGCCCGTAAACATAGAGGCATACGACGGAACAACAAACCCTGGAGTCTGGATTGAGGATTACATCCTCCATATACACATGGCTAGAGGAGATGATCTCCACGCCATAAAATACTTACCCCTAAGCTCAAAGGGCCAGCCCGGCATTGGCTTAAAAGCCTTCCCGAAAACACCATTTGAAGTTGGGAGGAGCTCGAGGATGCCTTTCGGGCAAATTTTCAAGGGACCTATGTCCGACCTCCGGATGCCGAGGATTTAAGTCACATATCTCAACAACCCGGAGAGTCAGCCCGGAAATTTTGGAACAGATTCCTTACTAAAAAGAACCAAATAGTCGATTGTCTGGACGCCGAAGCCTTAGCAGCTTTCAAACACAACGTCCAAGATGAATGGCTCGCCAGACACCTCGGCCAAGAAAAGCCAAGAACAATGGCCGCATTAAAAAGCCTCATGACCCGCTTTTGCGGGGGAGAGGATAGCTGGCTGGCAAGATGCAGCACCAGCGACCCAAGTACATCCAAGTCGTGGATGGAACGGGAAACCACGACACAGCAAGGACCAGCGTCGGACCAAGGGAAACAGCACGAAGAGCACGGCGGTCAACGCCCGGATTCAAAAGCTCTCGGCGGAATCATAAAAAGCTTCCCTTAAGGATAACAGGACGAGCTATCTAACTTAAACAAAATCTTGGACAAGATATGCCAAATTCACAAGACTCACAGAAGCTCGCAAACCACACCCACAGAGATTGTTGGGTCTTCAAGCAGTCCGGAAAACTCAACGCTTTACACAAGGGGCTCGACACACCAAGCGAGGACGATGACGAACCCTAAAAGCAGAGCACCGGAAGTCAAAAGAATTTCCCATAAGAAATCAAAACAGTGAACTCACTTCACGTGACAAAAAGGAAAAATAGAGCGGCGTCCATAGAGGTACGCCCCATATGGCCAATCCCGGAGGAGTCCCGCCACTGGTTGTTAAAACCAATCACCTTCGACCATCGGGATTACTATAGAAGTATACGGAATGCAGGTTGGACTGCCTTGATATTAGATCCGATAATTGGCGGACTCCAATTTTCACAAGTCTTAATGGACGGCGGCAGTGATCTAAACCTTCTATACCAGGACACAATCCGCAAAATGGGGATAGACCCAACCAAATTTCTCCATAGCAACACTTCCTTTCAAGGGGTAATGCCAGGCCCATATGCCCATTGTACGGGCTCTCATCGCTAGAAGTTGTGTTCGGCTCACCCGACAACTTCCGCCGCGAAAAGTTAACCTTCCACCTCGCCCCATTTACAAGTAGCTATCAAGCACTATTGGGACGCGAAGCTTTTGCCCGCTTTAACGCAATACCGCATTATGCATCTCTTACACTTAAAATGCCCGGTCCACGCGACATCATCTCATTAAAGGGAAACATCAAGGGTTCCTCGAGTCCAGAAAATTGTGCGGATGCCTTGACAGCCCCACAATAAACCGGCTTCACCAATACAAGCACTTAGACAGGTCGTCCAGACCCCGGACACGGCTGGACGAGTCCGGCGTAAACATACAAGGGCTCGCTAGACGATACCCCGCATAATTGGCTCTGCATCCACAACAAGAGACAATAAAGCTCAATTTTGTTCATTCTTTGAATTGTACCTTGTTTATATAATATAACATACATTTTCGCACGATCTTTTTCAACTAAGTTCCTCTCTTTTACAGATGAACACCGTGCTACACCCGTCCAGGGTACGACACAACGGAGACACAGTACGCAGGCGTGCGGAGGGACCCGTCGCAAGGATTCTTTTCAGATTAAGACCCTGCGTAAACCTTTTTCATTGTCTCTTGTTGATACACATCCCCCGGTTTCTTGCTATAACCGAGGAGGAGGCTGGCGTTTTGGCATAGGCCACGTCAGAATTTCGTGCGTACCTGGACACCAGGGGCTTTTTACCAAGGGCGATTGTTCGACCCGTTTTCATAAAGACCGAATACCTTAGGGAGTGTTCGGCGTCTCGAGTTAGGCCTTATATGCATCAGCTCCGAATCATGTCTTTGGTCAAATGTTGGGTTTGCCGGCTCGTGTTTTGCTGCCTTACGTTCCGTTCTATCGGCTAACGCGGCACCGGAGAACTATCGCGATTGTGCCCCGTTCGCCAAAGCGAGCACCTTAGTAGAGAAAGCCGAAAACCGACCGTCATGATATAGCCCGAGACTGGTCAACCACTCGATGACCGCTGGAATCTTTAGAATTCCTCCGCATTGACGAAGGGTCGTTTCTCGACAGCACATACGCCGCCAATTCGGGTGAGCGCTGGTGCCCCTAGGGGCTATATAGTAGCCCCACCGTCGAACTCCTATGGCTAAGTGAAAGTGATAAAGCATTATAGTCCGGTTGCCTAGTTTGCTGCGCTTATCACCTCCTTTGTAGGACCAAGACGTTGGATTAAGTGTGAAAATGCGTTTTTGCAAATACCCCGCATTATATGCGTAAATGAAGCCAAAGACTGCCATCTTTCAGGTTATATACACATATACATTAACGGCCGCACAAGAGGTATTTTTAATTCTTGAAGGCAATAGTATAAAAAAGCTTTTAGATTCCATCGAAACATTGTTTCACAATAATACATGTTATTCGAACATAATGTCCTTCGAGCACTGCGTCTCTATTAAACGAGCGCCCTGCAGAACTTCCTGAAAATAGTGCTCGACAGGTACTCGGCTTCCGTCCGAATCTTGGGATGCAACATCGGTGGCCTTCATCTCCGCCCAGTATGTCTTGACACGGGCAAGAGCCATTCGCGCACCCTCTATGCATGCTGACCGCCTCATTGCTTTGATATGCGGCACCGCACCAAGGAACTGCTGCACCAAGCCAAAATAACTCTTCGGCTCGGGCCTTTTCGGCCACAAATGAGTCACGACATTCTTCATGGCAAGTCCGGACAACCTATTCAGCTCCGCCCATTCGGCTAAACGATCGGTTAATGGAAGTGGACGCTCCGGACTACGGAACCGCGACCAAAAAAGCTCTTCCATCTCGTGATCCTTTTGATCTCCGAAGTGTTCGGCCGCGTTCGCGGCACTCGCCGCCAAGTCCAGATAAGCATCCTCACTACTCCACAGCCGGTCCAACTAAGCATATTTAGGATCCGTGAACTTCCTCCGCAGCAGAAAAGGCTCTCCAGCCGCGATATCTCCTGCCTGACGTAGCTCCTCCTTCATAGCTCTCATTGCAAGGCGAGCATCCTTGGCCTCGGTGGTGGCCTTCTTCAGGTCCTCTTGCTCCGCTCGACCTTCTTTTTCAAGAAGCTCACAACGGTCGGTAGAATTCTTCAACTTCACGGCCATTTCGGCCAGTTCCTGTTTGCTTGGCAGCGAGCAGCCTGTTCGGCTTTTAGCTCTTGACCGCCTTTAAGGCAGCCACATCACTTTTTCTGGCATGCTCCTTGGCTCGGGCAAGCTCCGCCCGGAGGTTCTCCATCACAGCGGCACCATCTGCATCAAGCATACACGCTGTAAGGCACGGGCATCAAGCTCCCTTACCAGGTGTCCGCAGAGAAACCACATACCTTGTGACTCGTCAAGCCGCTTATTGACAAGCGCGATGTTGGCATCCGCCGCGTCAAGTTGCCGCTTTAGTTCAGAAAAATCATCAGTCCGGCTAGCCACCGGACGCTCCGCCACCTACATATGAAGGGCGACATATTATAACCTGGGATTATGATCCTCGGCACGCTGTCATTTTTGACAAATGCACCAAGTCTCAGGGGCTACTATCTACACAGGACTCATCTTATATATGCGGAACCGTCAAAAGGTACATCATTGCACGTACCTCAAAACACAAGAACTTCGGCGGCCTCGTACAACCCGCTTTCCGCGGACGAAATCTTTTCAATCACCGTACCCATCAATGCACGGTGATCCTCTGAGATAGACACTCCTCGAGTAGACCCTTCAACTCCTCCAACCATGCACCAGGAGGTGCCGGACTCGTCTGATGGCCTTTTTCGAAGGCCGGACACGGAGGGCTCTGGGGGGCCCTACGACCGTCCTCCACCCCTGCCGGATTCGGGGAAACCCTCCACGACGACACCTCAAGATCGTCCGCCTTGCTAGGCGGTACGGCAGGGGGAGGCGTTCCGCTCTCCATCATCTCCGGACGAAGATCCCCCGAAGACGAGCTCTGCTAAGAAGGGTTGAGATCCGAACTACAAGGTAAAATTTCGGTCATTTTCAGAGATAAAACATGGATGTCTCTTATTTTAGGAAAAACTCCCCTCTCCACTTACGACTCGCTGGAGGGCTGATCTCCTTGGGGAAATAATGCTGCCGGGGCATCTTCCGGCGCAGGACCCTCTGGCGAAGATTTCTTCCCGCGCTTTGAGGCCTTGGTCTCCGGATCTTCAGAGGCGGTCCTCTTCTCCCCTTGGATGGAGGAATTCTCGATCCCTCCTTTCTTGATAACCTCCTTCGCAGAGGCAGTAGCTTCCTTGTTCCCCCCTTCGCCTTCTTCTAAAGGCGCAGCCTCCAGCATCTTGGTTAACACGGGATCCGACGTGGTCTCGTGGAGGGGCGGACACTGATCAGTTTTGCTTTTCGCTTATCCACTCCTGTTTAGGGGACAACTCTTTTAAGGGCAAGTTTATGATAAATATACGGATAGCGTGTCCGATGCACGGACTACTTACTTGAGCATTCGGGCGATTGCAGCTCAGACCTGCGTCCTCGGTCAAGTACGGACACATTGCTTGTGATCCGAAGAACAGTTTGTACATCTCCACGGGCGTTGCGCCCATAAAATGTTGGAGAGCTTGTGGTCCCTCCGGATTAAACTCCCACAGGCGGAGGGGGCGACGTTTGCAAGGTAGGATGCGACGAATCAACATAACCTGTGTTACTACGACCAGATTGATCTCTCTCTCTCTCTCTCTAGGAGGTCTCGAATACGGCCCTGCAACAAGGGCACGTCCTTGGACGGCCCCCCCAGTCAAGCCGTTTATTGACCCACGACGCCAGCCGTGGTGGAGGACCCGAGCGAAAGACAGGTGGCGCCACCCATTTGGTGCCCTTGGGAGCTGTGATATAAAACCACTCTTGTTGCCATAGACTGAGCTCCTCTTGAAAAGAGCCCTCGGGCCATGGAGCGTCAGCATTCTTGCTTATAACAGCCCCTCTGCACTCTGCCTGCTGTTGCCCTTGATCATCTTGGCTCCACCTTGAAGGTCTTGAGCCACGATCCAAGTGAGGGGTAATGCGGAGGAAGGCTTCACACGATGATGAATGATGAGATGTGGAGGATGGACTCCGGATCCAAGTCGTGAAATTCCAGCCCGTAATAAAACATGAGCCCCCTCACGAAGGGGTCCGTCGGGAAGCCTAGCCCCCGAAGGAAGTGAGACGCGAACACCACGCTTTCACCCGGGCTTGGGAGTGGGTATATCCTGCCCTTGAGCAGGCAGCCTATGCGAGATTTCGCCGGATAGATACCTGGCATCTCTTAGCTTTAGGACGTCTTCTTCCGTGACGGAGGAAGGCATCCACCAGCCTTGGAGGTCGGAGCCGGACATCATCGAAGGTCCGAAGCGCCTGAATCTGGAAGCTTTGGGTGTTGGAACTCGAAGCGAGGGGCGGATTCGATGGAGATTGAGAAAAAGGAGCGGGGCCTTGGTCTCTTTATAAAGAGGTTGAATACCAAGAGCCCTCCCCGTGACCGTTCGGGACTCGCCTTCGATAGAGGAGGCGTGCCAACGAGCACGATTGGGTTACCCACGCCCATATTGATGAGAATCCCGGAATAAGGGGATACGATCTCTGCTTTGACAAGACATGCCAAGGAAACCGCCTTGCTAAACGTGCTGAGGTGGGACAGTAAAAACGGTTCGAATAAAGGCTTGGCCGTGGTGTGATGTCACGCTGCGGAATAAGTCAGCAGATTGAACTTGTGTAAATATTATTCTCTCTACGGTGGCATGTGGAACTTATTTGCAGAGCCGGACACTATCCTTGTGTTCAAAATCTTCTATGAAGTATTCGGAGGAGGAACCCGCCTTGCAACGCCGAAGACAATATGCGCGCCGGACTCGTCGTCATTGAAGCCTGGTTCAGGGCTACCGAGGAGTCTGGATTAGGGGTGTTCGGATAGCCGGACTATGACCTTTGGCGGACTCTGGACTATGAAGATACAAGATTGAAGACTTCGTCCGTGTCCGGATGGGACTTTCCTTGGCATGGAAGGCAAGCTTGGCTATCTGGATATGTAGATCTCCTATCATTGTAACCGACTCTGTGTAACCCTAACCCTCTTGATTGCCTATATAAACCGGAGGGTTTTAGTCCGTGGGGCGAACAACAATCATACCATAGGCTAGCTTCTAGGGTTTAGCCTCTCCGATCTCGTGGTAGATCTACTCTTGTACTACCCATATCATCAATATTAATCAAGCAGGAGTAGGGTTTTACCTCCATCGAGAGGGCCCGAACCTGGGTAAAAACATCGTGTCCCTTGTCTCCTGTTACCATCCGCCTAGACGCACAGTTCGGGACCCCCTACCCGAGATCCGCCGGTTTTGACACCGACAGAGAGGTATAAGGCAACTGGTGTACCTGAAAGGTGTAGTATTTGACAGACGAGTAGCCCACCACTTTCAATTTCGGCGCAGAAATGACATTAATTCTTGTTGGACCTTGTTGATCAACTACAAGTAATCTCTCAAGTGAAGGTGTGTCCTCAATGACCATATTGTGGTCCACCTTTTGTGATCTCTCGTTGCTGCACCAGCAACACACATTAATAGTCCGTAGAGTCCTGGAGGTGATGTGCAAGGTACTCGACCAATTCATCGCCAAAAGATGAAAGAACTCAAGTGCTGTACAACCACGCAGCAGGCGCTCCATGTCATCCTTTGGGATGCAGACGGTGACGAGCTCGAGGTGCTTCAGTCGTGGTAGAAAAAGAGCAGGAGTGTCATTAAGGGGGATGGTAGTTCATGAACTTGGCGAGGCGCAGCTCGAGCGCGAAGCAGAGCGCGGACGTTCGCAACAGGCGCATATGCCCATCATTAAAACTGAGCTTCTCGAGCTGATCTATGGCGGGGGATCGGAACCACTCATCAAGCTTTGCTCGGTCCTTGCCATTGGAACGGAACTTGCCCATGATAAGGCCTTTGATTGGGCCATGGTGACTGCCGAGGATCTGGGAGAACGCATCCAAGCTTTGGCGATAGCCATGGCAGAGCTCGTGGGCATCAAGGAGGTTGACAGGGGTGAGGAGCCATAGGGGGCGCCACTGCTGGGAAAGGGCGGCTGTCCTCGCCCGATATTTGATTGGGAGGAGGGATATGATGACTATAAACATATCATCGGGGAGGTTGTTGATGAAGTCTAGGCCTGCTGGAGTCACTTGCGGCTCTTTCTCGACCTGCCTCCGCTTGTTGGCAGCCTCATTCTCCACCTCGTTGGCAGTGACGAAAACCCCTATCTCCATATTCACGCTGTGCCCCGGTGCTTCAGCAGCCCCGGCGTCGCCACTCCCTCCGATGGGGTGCTTCGGCGGCATCCTCGTACACTGACGGCTTTGAGGACTCAGAGCGGCGTCAAGGATGCAGGCGGAGAGAGAGGATTGTGTGTGTGGCGAGGATGGGGGGGGGTGCGGCCGCTCGGCGGTGCCATTAATACAGACCAGTGAGACCGAGGCGGGCGGCGGTCCAAGGCTGTCTCACTTCCCGGTGAGAACGACTACTTAATCTCTACGAATGAAATCTATGCTTAATTACTGAATTTTAGTTGCAAAAAATAGATAGTGCTATTGACTTTTAGCTGCATATTTTGACAAATCGCAGTTTCTCTTGGGTTAGCGCCAAAGTCTTGCTTTAATTTGCATACCGTAATCTGAACCATTTGCGTTGAAGAGATGCACATATCCTGTGTTGAACAGCTAGCACGCTTCCCTGTGAGCCTGGACACCGGACTACGCTCGCACGCCTCCCGTTCAGTCAAGCGGTTGTCCACACGACACCTCCTATAGCCCTTAAAACCAAGACACGTGGGGTCACGTGAATGGTTAACATAACACACATGGTTTGAATTATACAAACGTTTGGGATATTAAAGTGGCATCTATTTTTTCAAAATGCCTTTGTTGGCTGTTATTCGAGTGCGCCTTCTCTCAAAATGGACACGAAAAATACCACAACATGTCGGGTGCCATTCCATGATAGCATGCCAAGTTTCATGAATTTCAGACGAGTTTTGGATTTACTAGAATTTAAAAGCCAGGTATCTCAACGTTTTGCCGGCAATCAACAGTCCCCTGGTGTTTGAAATTCATTCCCATTTCTTGCATGGGACCTAAGCATGCACCCAAGGACACATATTTGATTTTTCAACCAATTTATATGCACTGGAGCATGTGCATGTATTTCAAATTTTAATTATGCACATAAAATGCCTAGAAAACCCAGTTAATGTGTAAAAATTTCCAAACGAACCCTGAAAAATTCCAAAACTTAACACAACACTCATGTTGCTCTATGTTGGCACTAGAAATTTTTTGAGAGCGATAAGAGGCAATAGATATCGTTTCGTCCCCAAAGGTGGCACGTTC
The DNA here is from genome assembly GCA_021605145.1 of Aegilops bicornis. Classification (NCBI taxonomy): domain Eukaryota; kingdom Viridiplantae; phylum Streptophyta; class Magnoliopsida; order Poales; family Poaceae; genus Aegilops; species Aegilops bicornis. The sequence continues at coordinate 227,286,725 of CM038669.1, forward strand.
CGTACCGAAACCATCAGGCTTGTTATGAGAAGCTCTTGTTTGTGAGAAGCTCATACCCAAAACTGCCCCAAATGGGATAAATTTTTTACCACAGCATGTTGATGCCGTTCCATGATACCATGCCAAGTTTCATGAATTTCAGACGAGTTTTGGATTTACTAGAATTTAAAAGCCAGGTATCTCAATGTTTTGCCGGCAATCAATAGTGCCCTGGTGTTTGAAATTCATTCCCATTTCTTGCATGGGACCTAAGCATGTACCCAAGGACACAGATTTGAGTTTTCAACCAATTTATGTGCACTAGAGCATGTGCATGTATTTCAAATTTGAATTATGCACATAAAATGCCTAGAAAACCCAGTTAATGTATAAAAATGTCCAAACGAACCAAGAAAAATTCCTAAACTTAACACAACACTCATGCTGTTCTATGTTGACACTAGAAATTTTTTGATAGCAATAAGAGGCAATGGATATCGTTTCATCCCCAAAGGTGGCACGTTCCATACCGAAACCATCAGGCTTGTTGTGAGAAGCTCTGGTTAGTGAGAAGCTTATACCCAAACTTGCCACGAATGGGACAATTTTTTTACCACGACATGTTGATGCCGCTCCATGATACCATGCCAAGTTTCATGAATTTCAGACGAGTTCTGGATTTACTAGAATTTTAAAAACATGTATCTCAACATTTTGCCGGCAATCAACAGTGCCCCGGTGTTTGAAATTCATTCCCATTTCTTGCATGGGACCTAAGCATGCACCCAAGGACACAGATTTGACTTTTCAACCAATTTATATGCATTAGAGCATGTGCATGTAGTTCAAATTTGAATTATGCACATGAATGCATTGAAAACTCAGTTAATGTATTAAAATGTCCAAGCGAACCCCGAAAAATCCCAAAAATTGACACAACACTCCTTTTGTTCTATGTTGACACTAGGAAAAAAATTGAAAGCAATAAGAGGCAATGGATATCCTTTCTTCCCCAAAGGTGGGACGTTCCCCATCGAAACCATCATGCTTGTTGTGAGAAGCTGTGGTTTATGAGAAGCATATACCCAAACCTTCCCCAAATGGGACAAAATTTTTACAATGGCATGTTGATGCCGCTCCATTATAGCATGCCAAGTTTCACTAATTTCAAACGAGTTTTGGATTTAATATAATTTAAAACCAGGTATCTCAATGTTTGCGGCCGAGTGACGGTGGCAGGGTGTTTGACATTCATTCCCATTTCTTGCATGGGACCTAATCATGGAACCAAGGACACATATTTGAATTTTTAACCAATTTATATGCATTAGAGCATGTGCATGTAGTTCAAATTTTAATTATGCACATGAATGCATTGAAAACTCAGTTAATGTATAAAAATGTCCAAGCGAACCCCGAAAACCCATAAAAATTGACACAACACTGTTGCTGTTCTATGTTGACACTAGGAAAAAAAATTTGAAATCGAGAAGAGGCAACGGATATCATTTCGTCCAGAAAGGTGAATCATCCCCTACCGAAACCATCACACTTGTTGTGAGAAGCTCTGGTTTATGAGAAACTTATATCCAAACCTGCCCCAAATGGGAAAAAAAATTTACCACGGCATATTCATGCCGCTCCATGATAGCATGCCAAGTTTCATGAATTTCAGACGGATTTTGGATTTACTATAATTACAAAAGCAAGTACATCGACGATTGCCCGAGAGCCACGGTGCCATGGTGTTCGAATTTCATCCCCATTTCTTGCATGGGACATAAGCATAAACCCATGGACACATATATGATTTTTCAAACCATGTTGGTGCACCGGAGCATGTGCATGTAGTTTAATTTTGAATTGTGCACCTGGAATGGCTAGAAAACCAATTTAATGTATAAAATTTCCAAACGAACCCTAAATAATTCCAATTTTTTTACGACACACATATAGTTGCATGTTCACTTCAGATAAAAGGTCTAGCAATTCAAACACCGTCCATTGCCGCTGCGACCCCATTATGTAATTAAAATCAAGTAGATCGTGTGAGATGCATCAAAAAATATCCAGGAGCACCGTCGGTGTATAGTACGCCTATGGCTTACATGAGAAGCTACGTCGGCTGCAGTCCACAGCCGGCATGTCAAGCACACTAGCTCGCTACCCAAATACTCCCACCTCTACATCCCTCGCAATCTCGAAAATATTACTGCCTCGTAATCTCAAAATATCTACCGCCTGGAAGGTTTTAATGTTTGATAGCACATGAGTAGTGTGTGGACCGTGTGCGATGTCTGTTACTCCGCTCTGCTTTAGTCCCTTGATCCAAATTTTCAGTAGCCCCGCCTTGTTACTCCCGCCTAGTAAAATTTTCAGTTGCCGCAGTATTTCCTCAAACACCACCTTGCCCCCCGCCCCCCTCCACACACACCCCAAAACCTCCGCTCACATAGACACACATAACCCTCGAAAGCATTTGTAGGTCACCGCCATCACCGGCACCTCCATCCTCAACCTCTGCCTGTGTGCCACGGAGCTCGAGGAGCCAATGGCCAAAAAGAGGTTTATCGCGGTCATTTCGCCCGACGCCAGCGAGGTGGCCGCCGAGGTGTCCCCCGTTGTCCTACGCGGGCTCGATCCGCCATCGCCGGTCTGCTGCCGCGCCCCTATGCCGGTTCGAGGGCTTCCCCATCCTTCCTCGGACCCGGCAGTCGATGAGGTCCTACCTCGGGGTCCGGCAGTGGCGATGGGGGACGTGAGTCACTGAGATTACAGATCGGGAGACCCACACCCGCCGGTGGCTCGATAGCTTCCACACGGCCGAGCTCATGGCCATGGAGTACGACCGCTGGCAGGTCCTCTACCACGACGTGGCGGCTAGGCTCAATTTCCCCTTAGCACACGTCTGTTCGACCTTGTTCCGCTGGGGCCATGGGTGGTAATCTCGGCTATGGCGCGAGAGGACCGCGAGGCGTGGGAGCGCCTCGAGGCCGAGGCCGCTGACAAGGCCTACACGCAAGAGCTCCGCCGGCAGCACCCGGAGCTCGTGGAGGCAGAGCAGGCGATCTTTGCCGGTGTAGAGGGCAGCGAGGTTATCACGCTCTCCTCTGATGACGAGGTCGAAGGCGGCGAGGACGGTGGTGCAGAGGGTGGCGAGGTTATCGCGCTCTCCTCCGATGACGAGGTTGAATGTGGCGGCGACGGTGGTGTGGAGGGCATCAAGGTGGGCCCCGAGGACGAGGAGATCGATGTCGATGAGTGGAGGAGTGCCTTCCCCAATGACCCCGACGACGGTACCGGCCCGGACCTGGCTCGCGGCACACCGTACATGACGAGGAAGGATTGGCTCGACCTCTACTTCGACCGAAAGTAGTTTAGCTTAGTTTAAATTTATGTTTTATGTTCGGTTATGCAAAACTATCTATTTTATGTTTGAATGCATGCTACTTTCAGTTGAACCTGCTTTGAACTTGATCAAATTGAAGTTTACAACCTTAAGTTTAGGGATCGACTAGAAAAGGCCAAACATTGCTGGAGTATATATATATATATATATATATATATATATATATATATATATATATATATATATATATATATCCACTAAGGGTTTTAGTCCTTTAACTTTTTAAGGATCGGGTAGAGATGTCCTTATGACTTGTTTATTTTAGTTCTTCACAATGTGATGCTCTATATGTACTCATGCAGGACAATATTGAGAACAATGTTGTTTTCCATCGAGGTTAGTTTCATCACATTGCTTATATGTACTCACTGTTCAGGATATAGCTAGCTGGTACCATATAGCCTAGGGCTGATAAGGGATTAATCGTCGAATCAGACATTTCACTCAATATATCTGTAGCCCATTTATCAGTAGGTTAACTAGGGCCATATTTAATATATCTGAGGTTACATAGCAACATGCATTGTACTAAATGACTAAATATGCAATCCCAGGCTAGATAGCAACAAGGAAGAGTGTTACCTTAATGTTCTGATGATGTCTAGATATACATGTAATAAAATCTTATATAATGGGATGGAGGGAGTGTTGTACTACATCATTTTTCAATTGTTGTTTAGCCTGTAATATTAACTTGGTGCTTTTAGGTACATATATCATTGCCAAAGATCCACACTTCGACCCTTTCTGCGTATGGGGCAATGAGATATTCATGAACCAACATCAAGTGAGGAAACTGATAAAGATTGTTATTAAAATGGGTCAAAAGATGCCAATCGAACTATTTTTTTACACTTTATGCAAGACAATAGTGAATTGCAGGATTGTAAGTAAGAACCCTGTAGCCTTCTTTTTACTGCCCATAATGAGTTGTGTTAGATGACAATGTCTGAATCTTTTTCTTTTGCAGTGGATACTGAAGCAGTTTACTCAAGATTACCTCTCAAACTACATGATTGGCGGCCGACCATCACAAGGGGTTGGACTAGAGCCCTGCATGCCTTCTTCATCCAGGAGAGCACAATAGGGACATTTCGCTTCACCTTGTTCAGCAACCGGAATGTCTGTCGCCTCTTTATTTACCATCTGTAATAGTACAAGTATAGAACCCTGGTTCATCATTCTTTATTGGGTGCTTATGTAATTCTTAAACATATGTACCTGCGAATCGAATAATGCATTGGTTGTTTGAACCTGATGGATATGAATAAAGCTATAGCCTACTTTCAAGTTTAAATTAGGTACAATTTTAAATAGCAACAATTAAATTAGGGCGAAATTACGGTGTGTAGGTCATTACGGCACACACGGTTGGTAAAACACAAACGTTTGCGATATACACCATAAACCGAGACAATTCACAGAGAGGAAACGTGTGCAAGCATGCACGCAGTTGCCATTTGCAAAGCGTATGTGATGTCAGACACTATCACATACGGTGCGGGAAAACTAAATGTGTGTGATTGTCTACCTATCATACACGGTTTATAATCATGAACTGTTTGTGATGTGCCAGGCATCGGAAAACTCGCATGCCTGGAATCTGTGTGGAAAGCTCCCGTGTCTGGAATTTGCCTGGTTTATTCGAGATATCGGAAATGCGAGCAAAAACGAGTAGCAAGGATGAAGCATTTGGGATATTCGAGATATCGTAAATGGTTATATAGGGACAACTGTATGCATCAAGGCTCCCTATCCCCGATGGTTTCTAGTTCGTGTGGGAAGGACCCCCCCTATCACCCACACTCACTTGGCGACGGTTCCAAATGCCGTTGTGGAAAGGGGTTAAAAACCGTTTGTATAGCACCGACGCGTACCGGTGAAGTGTAATAACAGTCCATAATGCAATAAATATCAACATAAAAACATGATGCAAAATGGAAGTATAACCTCCCCCAAGCTTAGACCTCGCTTGTCCTAAAGCGAAAGCCGAAATCCATAATCATGACCATATGTTTAGGGATAGAGGTGTCGATAAAAACAAAATACAAACATGAGGGCATCATGATCATCATTAGAACATCAATATATTGTCATATAACCTCTCATGCTAAAGTGATAGTCCGTTCACAAGGTAAAGTATAAACCATAAACTTCATTGAAAACTAACAACTATGATCTCAGTCATTGATGCAATTGCAATTTGTCATAATGTCAGAAAGAGTCCATCTAAGAGCTTTTATTTAGCAAGTTCACATACTCAACTATCATTTAGTATTTCACAATTGCTAACACTCACGCGATACTTGTGAGATCAAAGCTTCAGCCAGACACATACAAAGATAGGGGGTTATAATTTCGCCTCCCGACCATTTACCTCAAGGGTAATGTCAACAATAATAATCCATGATCACCTACATCTGATTGGATATGTGTGTCTAGATCTTTCCCCAACACATGATGCTTGCCAAAAAAGAGAAAAATAAAAGGAATGGTGAAGATCACCACGACTCCTGCATAAAGGTAGGTAATTAAAACAAAAGATAGGCCCTTCACGGAGGGAAGCAGAGGTTGTCATGCGCTTTTTATTTGGACGCACAAACACTTAATGCAAAGGAACGTCACTTTATTTTGCCACTTGTGATAGCGACCTTTATTATGCAGTCTGTCGCTTTTATTTATTCCCCATCACAAGCGCATACAAAGCTTATTTTCCACACACTAAAAGATCATACTGTTTAGGGAGCAATTTTTTATTGCTTTGCACCGATGAAAACTTATTTGATGGATCTTACTCAAACTGTAGGTAGGTATTGTCAGTGTAAAATCCGGCATATCTCGTAGTAGGGGTCCTAAGCTAGGCGTCTTGGAGCGATGGTGACATGGAGATGGGATTTTACCCAGGTTTGGGCTCTCCCGAAGAGATAATACCCTACGTCCTGCTTTTGACTGTATTCATAAGGGGTATAGTATAGAGTACATGTATCTAGAACGAGATTGTTCTAATGAATATATGTTATCTATTGACTAGCTTGGCCTCGGTTTATATAATACACCGGAGGCCTAGGGTTTCGAAGAGTCCTCGTCTTGTGCACCAAGTCTTCGGGAGTCTTCCTTGTATGCATCATGGGCTGCCCGAAGTGGCCCATGAATGAACCGCCATGGGGGTCCTCGGCCCGATCCACCTGGTCGGGAGACGACGTGGTGAGTACCCTCTAGTCCAGGACACCATCAATAGCCCCTGAACCGGTCTTCAAGTTGGGGATGCTCCTAGATTCTTCCGAACTGTCTTCATCTTCGGTCGTCGGTCTTGAAAACTGGTTCAACAAATCTTCCGATCTTCGATCTTGAGGTTTGACGAAGTGAATCCGAAGAGTTTACACGTCGGGCATCCGAGGAGCCCTGTAAGTCTTCGGCCATTATCAATCACTTGTTATTTTTTATGCCACACCTCGGGTTTGAAGTGTTTCCCGCGCGGCGGTGTCCTCTCGTGTCCGAGCTCCAGCGCTGGACTCTATCCGAGCTCCAACGCCGGACTTCATTTGAGGTGTCTTTTTGCAGCCGAGCTCCAACGCGAGACTGTGTCCAAGCTCCAACCCTGGACTGTATCCAAGCTCCAACGCCGGACTACATCCAAGCTCCAAAGCCGGATTGCATCCAAGATCCAACGCCGACCTGCATCTGAGCTTTACGCCGGATTGCTTCCGAGGTGATGCACCACCTCAGGCTTGGGCTGATTTTTTATGGATATATTTTTCACGATTGGTGCAATTTCTTCTCTCTTTGAGATATATAGCCGATAGCCCTCAAGGTGTGTGTGTCAGCCTCAAATCCAAGATACACCTGAAGGAAAACATGAAACCGCTGATCCCAGTAGCCCCTGAGACTCAGGTTGATTTGCGAAATCAGCCTGAGGATCAACTCCTAGCTCGGCAGCATATGTAAGGATATAAACATAGTGTAATATATCAGAGGAGATAATGATCAGCTTGAAAGAGGGTCTTGAGAAGTCACCGTAATATACTAGCTTGATGCCGGATAGGTGCCAGATGGTACCTATTGTTGTCTGAAGACGCGTTTTCCCATAGCTCAGTCAAGCCGAACACTGCGCACTTTGAATTTTCCGCATTGAATAGGCAATGCAGTAGCCCGAGCCACTGGTCGGGTGGGAACACCAGATCAGGGGATCGACGTACCCTGTTAATGGCTTTTAAGTGAGAAGCGTGAAGCCAGTAGCCCCTCGAGCCTTAATTTGGTCAAGGGTGGCCGAATTAAGGATCAATATCTGGAGTAAATTGACTTTTAATCACAATTTATGAGTAAACTGACTTTACATCATTAATGCTAGGATCAACATTGTACAAAACTTTATTGACCGAACATCGGCTTTAACCTCCTCGGCCAGTAGCCGACGAGTGTTTTCCTACTTTATAAAGCCATTATAAGGGCAAATATTTACATAAAAGAAGGCAATATGTACATACAGTTTATAAACAAAGGTACGCAGAGAGATATGCTATATTACTATTTAACGTAAGAAACATCTTCCAAGAAAACAGTCCCGCTATCGGTTCTTTTCATTGAGTTGTCATGCTAAGCAGGATGATGTAACTTCACCTCCGATCTAAGTGGGAGAGAAATAGTGAACATCAATTCAGGAGAATTTCCCAAAGTATTTGGTAAGAAAAAAAAATGAGATTTTCACGGCCGCTGTTGCTGACCAATTGTATTCTTGAGATCGCTATCTTTTGGCTTCACCCAGTCTGAGGTACTAACCCAGATAACCCGGTAGTATCAATCATATAAGTGCTCCCTTTACCCCCTAGCCAAACAATAGGGAACGTAGGGGGAAAGCACAGGAGCCAGGCAACCCAGCTTTGACATATCTCAAGTCAAATTGATGCATATTGTTTCTTTATAATGATGATCATGGAAGGTAGCAATCGTCTATTGAGTACAAACACTGATGATATGTTGGGCTCTCCAGTAGTCCCGATGTAATGGTGCCGAGGTATCTCAAGGAGCCCTCGGCACATGTCGTGATACTCAACTTTTAAGATGTATTTGCAGCGTTATGTTATATGTTATTTTCACTCTATTGCGACTGTTTATGATCTGAAAGTGACCCATCGTCGGCTTCCACCCCTTTGTGGATGCTACGCAGGGTGTTTCCGCTGTAACAAGCCAACCCTTAGCCGACGTCTTGGTGCCCCGAGGCAGTTGTGTTAGCATAAACAAGGCAACTAGATATGCAGGCTTTATAACTTTCACTTAGCTATAGGAGCCTAAAGTTGGGAAGCCAGTTACTAGCCTCCGGTTAGTGTTTGGCATCAGCCGAGGTCAATCCATTTAACGCTTCGACAGATTTTGTGAAAGGCCCATCATTTAACACAGGGTAACCTCTATCGATCTATAGTTGGACACACTCATCGGATCACTTACCAGTTTATGCTCATTGTGCGAGTCAGTTTTCGGCTTTCTGCACTAAGGCACTTAACCATTCGAGCTGGAAGCACAATCGCAGTGGTTCTCCCTTTGCACACCTAGCCGATCAAACCGGAACATAGGAGGAAAGCACAGGAGCCATGCAACCCAACTGTTGACCGGAGACACAATTTGAAACCGATGCATATGAAGCAATATCCAAGAACGTTTTGCCGAGGACTCCATAGGGTACCTAGGCTTTTGGTGGGTTCAGCTCTAGTCGCAGCCCCCGTTAGTTTCATCGATGTTGTGAAGGCATCCAACGGTGTACTGCGAGACTGATGCTAGAGACACACAAATAGGTTAAAAGTGCCAGGAGCTCCAAAGAAAACAAAACTCACATAAAAACTCTACGTCTGAATTAAATCAAGTTTTTAGTTCCAATCCGAAATTCTTTTATCGTGCTTTAACATGACACATCTGATTTCTAAACTTCAAGTGTGTCAGCTTTCGGCTTCAACCTCCCTTCTCGAAGGCGGAGTTTTTCTCAAAGGCCAATTTAGCAAACTAGACTCGAGCGGCTTTAGAGAGAAATCAGGCCATTCGGCTATCGACCATACACTCGAGTCGAAAAAGGAGTGGCAGAAAAAGACTTTGCAACGACTAAGAAAAAACTTTTATTATAAAATGGCTCATATAATTTTAAGAGCCCCCAGTTAACTTGGGTAAAAGAAGTGTTTTTAACAAACAACATTTTTTTAACAAACTAAGTTTTTAACAAACAACTTCTAGTTTAACACAAATATAATGCTTGGTCGAACCAAACAAAAATTTAAAGATTGGAGGAAATTTGAGCATGAAAGCGACTTAGCTTGTTAATGTGCTTGGCGTCGATGACGAGGTCTGGGCTTGTGGGGGGACGAAGGTGTAGTCCTCGGCTTGGCCGAGGTCCCAACCCCCAATTCCAAGTTGACTGAGCAAGGAGCTCGACTTGACGAAGTAACAACCCGTCACAGTCGATGTGGCGAGGCGAAGCCCCCGGTCCAGCTAACGTGACGAAGCTGGTCGATTGGTGACTTCGAAGTCCTCTGAGTAGGTTGATGAAGATATGACGGAGCCCCTGGTCCAGCCAAGGTGACGGAGTAGGTCGGCAGGGTGACGCCGAAGTCCCGGGAGTAGATCAATGATGCGATCGGGGAGCCTCCGGTCTAGCCAAGGTGACACGCCAAGGTGACAATACAACTTGGTCGACGGAGGCGGGACAATGACGTCAACATGCCGAGGTGACCTCGTGACGCATCCGAAGTCGATTACCTGCACACATAATATAGTGCAAGCCAAAAGTAATAAAAAATATTCTACTTAACTGTACTAAGTGAACTAAATAGTATGGCTTGAGCGCCGAGGTCGGCCCGGTGGAGTGGCAACGGAGTTGCCGGCACATGGACGCATGCCGAGGTGACCCAACAACTTGGTCGACCGAAGCAGGATGACGACATCAGCTGGCGTGGCATAGTCCAGGTCGGTTGTCTACATGCGTAAAGTAGCACAAGCTAGATAATAATAATAAAATAAATAAAAATTCTTGACAAAATTTATTTATGTGAAATAAATTATTAAAAGATATTTGACTTGGCGCAAGGCCAATGTCGTCACAGGGTGTCGGCGCGACGAGGTGACAAAATCCGGATTCACAGGGTTGCCCGAGTTACGGACATAACACACGTAGGACAACGATGGCATATGGGATCACCCTGAAACGACGTCCGCAGTGTAGACCGGAGTGCAAAGCCTGTAGCACCAAGAATCGCTGACCAATAGAAAATACTCTTTGAAATATTATTAATATGCACATCGCGAATAACTTAGAATAATTGCACCTGGTATTTATCGGCGGCGTCCATACTGATGGCAGACGAGATGATTATGGATGAGGGACATCCTGGCCAGAGTGCCTCAAGACTGCATCGGGCCGACCAACATACGGAACGGCCGATCTGATGCATAGGTCGGCTGGCCGAGGTGATGACAGGATAGGGTTACCGTCGAATTTTGACGTCTGCCAGGCTGCGAACGAGGAGTCAGTTGGCGAGTACTTGGCCAAATCGACGCAGACATGAAACACATGTAAGAGCGTCGACCAAATATCTCTGTTTGACAGCGATGGCTATAGCAGATCAAAGGAAATAAAAGAAACCCATCTGCACTTGAAACAACTTCAACCAGTATTAGGAATTAGATCGAATTTACCCTTTCGCATTGGTTGATCTAGTGTTGGCGAAGTACTAGTTGGACTAGTATTCGTCAACATACATGAAGACCGACTGCAAAACCAACACTCAATTGCCTTCCTTTTAGCAAGCAAAGGACACTATTAGCGGTCTAGCGGGCGATCAGCGGCCGCATGAGTGTCAGAAAAAAAAGGAAAGAGGAATAAAAGAGACAAAGGAGAGAATCACCCTGGATGTCCGTCGAGCCGAACTCTTGTCGGCCTCACGTGCGCCGCATGAGGAGTACTCGGGCGTGGTTCCTCGGCCGGGGCACCGCTTGATGGAATTTTTTTATTGCGTTGATCTTCCACAGCCTGCTGCATGCGTGCCCATGTGACACATCTACGACGCGGATCTGGTGTAGTACCAGATACCAGACACTTTTTCCTGATCTCGGTTTAACTGCAAATAGGGCAGTATGAAGCAGCGACCATAATTTTGCAAAAACAAGGTAGTTCATGTGAACGGATCTAACTAAAAAAATATCACCTGATTATCGCATCGATCCACGACGAGCACCCAGTAGGCTCTCAATGAAAGCACCAATGTCGGTGTCAAATCCAACATATCTCGTAGTAGGGGTCCTAAGCTAGGCGTCTTGGAGTGATGGTAACATGGACACATGATTTTACTTAGGTTCGGGCCCTCTCAATGAGATAATACCCTACGTCCTACTTTTGATTTTATTCATATGGGGTATAGTATAGAGTACAAGTTTCTACCATGAGATTGTTCTAATGAATATATGTTGTCTATTGACTAGCCTGGCCTCAGCTTATATAATACATCAGAGGCCTAGGGTTTAGAAGAGTCCTCGTCTTGTGCACCAAGTCTTCGGGAGTCTTCCTTGTATGCGTCATGGGCTGCCCGAAGTGGCCCATGAGTGAACCACCATGGGGATCCTCGACCCGATCCACCTGATCGGGAGACGGCGTGGTGAGTACCCCCTAGTCCAGGACACTGTCAGGTATAGTGGACTCTTATGCCAAAACTAGGTTTAAAGATTCTGAATGCACAAGTAGTATCTCTACTTGGTGCGGAATTTTTGGCTAGCATGGGATAGAAAGCAAGCTCCACATGTTGGAGGATCCATGGCAATATAACTTCTATTCGGATATAAGAAAACATAACTCATTAAGTTATCAACTCATTAGCATATAATATTTTAATGAGTGCTCACAATCATTAAAGATGTCCAAAATAGTGTATTTATATGTTTTTTGAAAGATCCGAGTTGGTCGGCTTCATTGATTTTAGGAGAAAGCAAGCAGAAACATTGTGATCAAGCGATCGGTGGGGTGAAACTGAAAAAGAAAAATAAAACAAACAGGGCTCTAGGCAGCTATCTCATGCTTGGATCCCCAAATGGGCCCTCAAGGCAGACTGCACTGGCTAACCTCCACTGTTCTATGTCACTACGAATGGCATGGGTAATATCATCGCTCGATGGAACCTTGGCTCGAAAGACACAGTTGTTCCTTTCCTTCCAGATTGCCCAAGGAACCATCAGCAGCATTGATCTGGCTCCATGTTTGTAAGTTTCACGTGTCAGGTTGATCATCCTCTGATAGTGGGCGATGGATGATCTGTCTGGTGTCAACGGGAGGTTCAGAGCGGCGCAACCCTGCTAAGCGGCGAATCTTTGCCAGATTGAAGTAGAGAAGGGGTATTCCCACATCAGGTGCTTGGACGTCTCCAAATTTCTCACACATAGGGGAAATAAAGAACCTTTCGGCCAACCTCTTCATTGCAGCCGATCGCTGACCCAGAGTCTATTGTGGTTCAGCAACCAGGCGAATAGTTTCACGTCGCCAGGGGCCCAAGTCTTCCAGATGGTTGATTTGAATCCAGTCACCATCGGGATCTAATGGAACTGGCGGCGATATGCCGAGTGGGTAGTGTAGGCGCTGTCGCCTCCGACCGTCCAATGGATTTGGTCGGACGTATGGTCATCAATCACTATGCCCAAGCTCTGAATTCTACGCCAAAGCTGCAGAAAATCATTGGCGATTTCTAAGGTGTTCCCGTGCTGCAAGTCTCTAATCCATTGCTCATTGAGAAGGGTTGCTCCCTGATATGTCTCCAACGTATCTATATTTTTTGATTGTTCCATGTTAAATCACAAGTGCTCCCTGGGTGATTTTGGTAATTAATGTCAACGTATCTCTTGTTGGACTAATATATTTATCTAGTAAATTTCAGGAAGTTCAACAATAGCATGGCATGGACAAGAGGATGTAAAACCCCTTCAAAATGCTAAGGACAAAGATTGGCAAAAGATCAAGACTCTTCATTTCTATTTTAGTGATCCAAGGTCACATTGAGTCCATAGGAAAAGCCAATAATATTAAAAGGGGATGAGGTGTTACTTAATGATCTACTTGCTCAAAATGCTTAGTGATATGCTCCAAAGCCCTGAACCACTTTATCAATTCCAAATATGTCCAAAACCTAAAGTCAAACTCGGCCTCAGCGATTTGATCTATCCGCGCCACCGAGTTCGTTTCACATAGCCACTACCAGAAACCCTAATCAATTCGGTCTCACCGATCGAGATCACGGTCTCATCGAGATGGCCCTGCAAACTCTTGGTTGCCTGTTGCAATTATTTTGGTCTCATTGAAATATGCAATCGGTCCCACCGAATTTGCCTGACCAACTCTTTGGTTTTCTCATTGCTAAAATCGGTCTCACCTAGTTCATGCATCGGTCCCACCGAGTTGAGCATGTCGGTCCCACCAAGAAACCTAACGTTCACATTTTGAACTAAATTGGTCTCACCGATTTCTCCTATTTGGTCTGACCGAGTTGGGTCAAATGTGTGTAACAGTTAGATTTTGTGTGGAGGCTATATATACCCCCACCCCCTTCTCTATTCAAGAAAGAGCAATCAGAACATGCCTACACTTCCACTACTCATTTTCTGAGAGAGAACCACCTACTCATGTGTTGAGACCAAGACATTCCAATCCAATCACAAGAATCTTGATCTCTAGCCTTCCCCAAGTTGCTTTCCACTCAAATCATCTTTCCACCATAGCCAAATCTGTGAAAGAGAGTTGAGTGTTGGGGAGACTATCATTTGAAGCACAAGAACAAGGAGTTCATCATCATCACACCATCTATAACCTTTTGGACAGTGGTGTCACCTAGACTGGTTAGGTGTCACTTGGGAGCCTCCGACAAGATTGTGGAGTTGAACCAAGGAGTTTGTAAGGGCAAGGAGATCGCCTACTTCGTGAAGATCTACCCAAGTGAGGCAAGTTCTTCGTGGGCGATGGCCATGGTGGGATAGACAAGGTTGCTTCCTCGTGGACCCTTCCTGGGTGGATCCCTCCATGGACTCACAAGAACCGTTACCCTTCGTGGGTTGAAGTCTCCACCAACATGGACATATGATAGCACCACCTACTGAAACCACGCCAAAAATCTCCGTGTCTTCATTGTGTTTGCACACTCCAATCCCATCCCTTTACTTTCTTGCAAATTGCATGCTTTACTCTTTCCATTGCTCATACTCTTGTCATGCTTGCTTGAAATGTATTTTGGATGCTTAAACTTGTGCTAAAACTCGACCTCAACTTGAAGAACTTAAAAACGACTACTTTTGCTTGTTGAGGGTCTAATCACCCCCTCTAGACACCTCTTCTCGATCCTTTCAATTGGTATCAGGGCATTGGTCTCCATTCTTTGGTTTAATCACCATTGGAGGAAGATGGATGAGTCTACGATTGGGAGTTTTAGACGTAGAGTGCCTATGCTTGATGGAGAGTTCAATAGTTCTTGAAAAAATGAGATGCTTGATATTTTCAATGAACATCACTTGAACAAGTATATTACTAGCCCTTGTGCGCCTCATATTGATCCATTGCATCCTACCCTCGATGAATCTCTTGACATGATCCGCAATCTTAGAACTATTGATCTTATCATAAGAGGATTGCCTAGAAACTTTATTGTATGCTTGCCTACACTTGAATGTGCTTACACCATATGGAGATATCTTGAGGAACACTTTCCAAACTATTCCTTGAAAAATCTAGATGATTCTTCAAAAGTCCATAGCTTTTCATAAAATGAAACCTAGTGATCCTAAATTTGATGGTTGTCTATTTGAGCTTTGTGACCTTATGCATGCCAAAGGAGATGTTGGAGTCATTAGTAGCATCATCTCTCAAGTCATTAGAATTCATAAAGATGAACATTGTCATGGTCATACATATAATGAATCACTCTCTCTAGGTGATGATCAATAACAAGAAAATGTTAAACATGGATATTATGATGAGGATGTGCACGATACCAAGCGCCCCCTAAAGACTTCCATCTTAAGGCTGTGAAAAGTATAGTGAGATACATAATTCATACACCAAACTTTGGCATTTGGTATCCTAAGAGTTCTTCTTTTGATCTTGTTGGCTACTCCGACTCGGACTATGCCGGTGACAAGGTTGATAGAAAGTCCACTTCGGGCACTTGTCAATTTCTTGGTAGATCTCTTGTATCTTGGTCCTCCAAGAAACAGAACTCGGCATCCTTATTCACTGCCGAAGCGGAATACATTGCCGCCGGATCATGTTGTGCTCATTTACTTTGGATGACCCAAACTCTTAAAGATTATGGGATATATGTGAAACATGTTCCATTGCTTTGTGATAATGAGAGTGCCATTGAGATTGCTCACAATCCCGTGCAACATTCTCGAACAAAGCACATCAAAGTTCGTCATCATTTCGTTCGAGATCATGTTGCTAAAGGAGACATCAACCTTAAGCATGTTCGTACCGATAAGAAATTGGCGGATTTCACCAAACCGCTTGATGAGAAAGTATTTTTCTGTTTGAGACGTGAATTGAATATCATTGATGCCTCAAACTTGGAGTAGGAACTCCATTTGGATAAATGCAAGGCATGAGCTTCTCTTTTTGGACTAATCCTTGATATTTCTCTTATGATGATGATCATATGTCTTGGATCTATACTTGTACCCGTGCATGTTATCTAACCCTTGTAGGTACTTGGATGAGCCCAAATCCATGAGATTGCAACTCACTCATATCTTGAGCAATCTCTACATCACCAAGTCTCTACTGTATGGTTGTTGAAAACAAGGAAGCATGAATCCACTCAACATATCCTTTGATAATTTCTATATATCAAACTCCATTTGGTATCAAGTTTCATGATTGTCATTTTGGATACACAAGTTGATGTAGGGCGGAACCCTATGAGGCCGATCTTTCACGTTTGGAGAGGATCCCTACGAGGAACACGAAGAACGAGTGTAACATCCCAAATTTTCAGATTTGGAATGTTAATAGGATCATTCTTTGTCATCATGATTTCTATGCATATTTGAATTATTATTATTATTGTTTATTCAAAGTGTTTTCCAACTCAAGGAAAAAAATATTGGGAGTGGAGATAATATGACTTCTCGCCTATTAATTATTTATGGTAAATGCTAAGAATATATTCTGGTGTCTACCTAAATTATTTTGTCTTTATAGAAACTCAAAATTGTTTTATAGTGGTTATTATGTTGCTCCTTATGTGCTTGTTTTGCATAAAATAAATTTTCAAAATTTAATTTGTGTTGTAAAAATGTTCACTGTTTTATATAACAGCAATAATATTTGTATGTATACTTTTGGTATTTTTAGGAAGTAATCTTCTATTTTATTTTTAGCCAAATAGACCTTCTGTTCAGTATAATTACTCAGCCATATTTTACTGTTCATAGGCTGAACAGTGCGCAGCCAAACTTCTATTCCCTGCCCGCAGCGCAGCGCAGCAAGCAGGCCGACCCATTTTGGAGCAGCAACGCTGCAGCCCAGCACCGCACCCCTTCTTGTTTTTTTCTCTCTTCCACCTGCTCTCTCCCACTGACTCTGGGTCCCACCCTGTCATCCCGTTCCTCCAGGCGTGTTCATCAGGGACACCGTAGCCGATCCAAATTCGATCGATTCGATCGATCTCTTGCCTCTACAGCATCAAAACTACTCTATAAATACTCCATATCTCCGTCTCGATCGATTTTCGCCAAAATCGCCATCTCCCATACCCTAGAACGGCGCCCCGATCTCGCCGGAGTTCCACCGCAGAAGCTCCTTCGCCGGTCGTTTCCGTCGACGCAGAAGGTTCCCAGCGCCCCTTACCCTCGGTTGTCTTCACCATGACCTCCTCTCCCTCCCTCACCTCCTAGTTCGTGCAGGGACGCATCTAAACGACCATACTGACTTCGACCCGAAGCTCAACTCCGCCGCCACCGCTCCAGCCGAACCTCACCTACGTTAGCAGAAGGCCCGGTCGTCCTGGAGGACGTTTTGGAGTTCGACGTGTCCCTCCTCGCCTCGTCCTGTTCTCCCCGAGCTCGGGAGGCCTTTCTAGTGACGCCAGCTTCAAATCCGAGCCGCGCCGCCGCCGTCTCATTCAATTCCGGCCGGCCTACTTTGTTCCTCTCCGGTGAGCCACCCTTAGCCGTCCGATCTCCATCCAACTGCTGGTATTAGATAGCCTGTGTTTTTTTATTTGCAACCGGTATGCGTTATATAGCGGCTGTTCGTCCGTTAACCACAATAGCAGACACCCTACGACCACTCACACCTTGCCATGTGGCAACGCCACAAAGCAGCCATGCGATTCTTCCTGTAATGCTTTTATGGCATAATTGTTCTTTGCAGATTCCATATCAAATTTTCATTTAGGTTTATCTGGAGATCCGTAACTCCAAATTCATCGATTCTTTTTCCTGTGTACTCGTAGTGACCAGGAGAATATTGAAGAGCCAAAGTTTCACATTTTTGAACAGTTCAAATTTGAATTTGTTTAAATTTGAATTCAAACTTTCGGAGGCCATATCTTTCAAACTGTTGATCCAAATTAGTTGATTCTTTTTGCATTGTGATCCTACTAGCATGTAGATAATATATGCCTACTAATATGTTCTATTATTTAAGTATTTATTTGAATTCGTTGTTGTTTAATTTATTTTAGTGTTATGTGAGCATAGTTTATTTATCGTTACCTCCGTTAATCGTATAGATTGTCCGGTGTGTGAAGCGGATCGGAATTAACCGTTAGAGTACTTCAGCACCGTTCAAGGCAATTTTGCACTTTTGATTTTGCTCATCCTATATTATGCTATGCATGTGTGATTTTTATGCTATGACATGTGCTTGGTTTGATATGTATGTCCTGTGTTGTCATACTCTTATATTGATTGTATTATGTGATGGTGTGATCAACTTGCTATGATAGACGTGGGCATGTGTCGAGTGATCCATGAAATCGGGTGAGTGTTTATAGCCGTAGGCTCGGGATTATTAACCAGGTGAATGCATCATTGGCGTAGCGCTCTATTGTCCCTAGAGAATGCGCCATTGACAGAGCGCACTTGAGGCGAGGTTTAGTTTTGAACTTAAATCAGGTGAATGCGTCCTTGGCGAGCGCTCTATTGTTCCTAGAGAATGCGCCACTGACAGAGCGCACTTGAGACATACTTCTGAAGTTCTTGTCATGTTTATTTAGAATCTTTGGGTTATATTGGGCGAGTAAATTAGAGACGGTTATGAGTTCAGGTAGTGGAGGTAGGTGAAGACATTCTTCTCCAAACTAGTGTGTTTTGTTTGCCACACATTGCTTTGTGGATGTAGGTTTGCTATATCATATTGTGTGATTTGCCAATACATTCAATGTATTGACCCTTGTGGCTGCAACTTATCATGTTGCAGGATTTTCGAATGATCGGTGAGATACGATGGGGTTGCGAGTCTTCACTCAACATGTTCTTCAAAGGCATTGATGGACTCATCGTTGATTATGCTACCTTTCCGCTGTTATTATTGAATAAGTTAGCCATGTGCTATTCAGTTTATAATACTTTATAACTTCTGGATCATACGTTATGTTAAATGATGCACTTGTTATTTGATATTCATATGTACTGTGTGTGCTAGCGAGTTGATCCAGGGACTAGCACTATGATCACAGAGACATCGAATCTTATCAGATTCGGGTCGTTACAACGAGCGGAAGAGCACGAGGGAAATCATGGGGGAAAACACAAAAGAACCACTCAAACCAACAAGATTCGATTACACATGCGCTAGATCGATGAACACAAAGAGAGATACACGATCCACGATCAACAAAGGACGATACAAGAGGTAACCGATTCTTCTCCGTGAGGAGGTCTTGATTGTCTTCCCTTGAAGGGGTCTTGAATCCGCACAGGGTTCTTCTCCGAAGAGGTCGTGAGCTCCGAGGAGAAGTAAGCAAGTGGATGAGCAAGGCTCTCACACAAAATATGAGCTAAACCATTGCTAACCCTAACTAGGAGGAGGTGGGGGAGTATATATAGTGCTAGCCCACGAAGGGGTAAGTGAGGGTGAAGGGGTACATGGGCTCGGCCCGATACACTGTGCGCAGACAGGCCGAAAGTTCCGGGCGGGGCCGGAAGTTCCGGGCTCCGGAAGTTCTGGGCAGGTTCCGGCCGGGTTCCGGGCTATCCAGAGAGTTGGCGCGCTCGGGGCTGGTCTGGACTCCGGGGGCCGGAGGTTCCGGGCAGGCCGGAAGGTCCGGGCTTTCCAGAAGCTTGTCCCTGCTTCTTCTTCCTTCTCCTCTTCCATGCTTGGCCTTGGTCCTTGGATCCTCCATGGTCGTCTCGGTTGTACCTGAGTGTATGCAAGGTCCATGCATGAGGTAGTAGCCATGTCTCACATGTGGAAAGTGGCGGTTCGAAGAGGAGTGAGTTCACCTTGTGCCCTATGGCGTATGGTCGAGGTCTCGTCATATGTCCTCTTGGGGCTTGGAGAGTAGTCGGAGTGTACATGGGGATGAACGTGGGATGCTCCGCATCATATCCCCTCCCTTGGGAAAGATCCGACCTCAGATCGTGATCCTCATCACCATGGAAACGGTTGGCGTGGACGTAGTGGGAGTTGGATGGAGTTGAAGACATGGCGCAATCCACGTACTCCAAGGTGTCGCCGGAGTGGCAGACATGCAAAAAGAGCAAACACAAGCGACACTCGGAAATACAATGGTTAGCGCACACAAAGTGTCCATCAAGGAAGTATGAGTCCGTGAGGCAAGGTTGTTTATGACAAAGCGCATGAAGCTTAACAAGATGATATAGAATGATATGCAAAGCATTCATGGGAGCAAAAGCATTCATTGTGCACACAAATGTGTTATGAATATGATCAAGGCAACCACGGTGCAAAATGATGTCATAGTGAGACGATTTATCAATAGCATGAATATGGCAATGGATGCTCAATATGATTATGTTATCATGCAATTGATGGTAGGCAATGTGATCATTATGTATGAATATGCCATCAAGAAAGATCACAACAAATTTGCTAAGGAAATGCACAAGCTCATATATCATGGATGACATGGGAATATAAGATGCAACAAGGCAATCATAATGTGAGTCAATCCATGCATAGGGTGCAAACCTGTGGTGAGTATAATATGTCCATCGAGCATGACATGTGTGAGCACAATCAACAAATATGGAGGTGTTGGTGCAATGTGTCAAAGGAGTGTTGATGTACCAATGCTCAATGTCGTGGCATGAGTGGAGGTACGAAGGTTCATCCAAGAAGTCCGAGCGCTCCTCAATGTGAAGGTCCATAGAGCCAATCTTCAATGTCGCTCCTCCGTTCGCGAGATCTATCATGTAAACAACAAGAAGGAAACAACAATGAAAGAGTGACCCATCCAATATGCATAATTGAGGATGGCTCAAAAGGAAGGAATTCACCTTTAGGAGTTTCTCAAGAGTGTTGGAGTTGCACATCGTGTATGCCTTCACATAACCAAAATGTCTCATGAAGGTACCGCCTTGTGAATCCCTCAAAATGAAAGAACATGACAACCACTAGGAAAAACAAATGAGGTTAGTGCAAATGCAACACCTATCATTCGTGTGGTAAAATACCCAACAAGTGTATGCATCATGCTCAACATAAGAAAGGACAAGGGAGCATTTCATAGTATGGAGGCATACGATGCAAGAACAACCAAATACAAGAGGCTCAAGTAAACAAGCATGCATCACAAGTAAAGTGTCAAAGTCTCCAAGATCAATAAGCATAGTATGGTTGCACTCAATATAAGTGGATATGAGAGAGGCAACTAATGGACACAAGAGACAATGATCAAGATATACCATGTGAGAGGCATGAACATATATGTCATCAACCCAAGAAAGCGAGTAATAGTGGAACATGGGTGATGCAACATAGCAAGCAATCATAGCAATCAAGTCAAACAAGCTAGTAGTGCGAAGATGCAACATACTAGAGGGAATCATGGCAAGCATGTCATGTGTGCAAATAGTGGGCATGAATAATGGACATGACATATTACAAGCATGAAAGCAAGATATGAGTAGAATGGCATGAATGTATTGGTGAGAGGCCATATGTAAATAGCAATGGGGCATCATGACTCTCCCAACACAACAAACATCAATAGTATGGAGCACATGGTAAACATGGCGATAGCAACAAGTATCTCCACCAAGCATGCAAATACACATAGAATTATCATAATGGTGAATCATGGGTAGATCCAAGCAAGGGTCACAATTGCATGGCAAAGGCATAGGAGTAAAAATATCATGCAAAGTGAACACGGGAAAATGAGCATAAGGTGACAAGTGATATATAGCCCATAGCCGTGTGAGAGACAAGTAAAAGAGATGCGCGTAGTCCTTGCGCAAAAGGAATGGTGGGAATGAAAGTCCACGGGATCCCAAGTCATCATTGCTCTCAAGAGCTCGTTTCATTAACTCTTGGGATTGAGAGGTTGACGAGTATACGTGAGTACCTACACAAAACAAAGACAAAGGGAAAATTGTGTGTGCGTGGTAGATGTACGCATCATCCATCATGATGCATACGTGCTTGTGTTGGTTAGCACCAAATATCCAATGCTCAAATAAATGAGATGCGTGATATAGAAACATGTCATCCATCATGATAGGTTTGTTGTTATGTATAGCATAATGGAGACTCAAATTGTGTAATGCATCATGGGAAATATGTAGAGCATTCTTATTCATGGAATGCATATGGTGCACGCAATTATGGGAATCATGCAAAGTATGAAATGCATCAAGATCTCCTAATATGTATGAGGAAACTATGGGGGTCTCCTCATGAGTATGAGTAGCAACATCACATGGAGAATATTGACAACATCCAAAACAATGCATATTTGTTACAATGTGATCATGGCATGGTATAGTAGATGAATTACGCAAATCATGTAAAGGAAGCATGGCAATATCATCACATGAAAGACAAAAGCCAATGATCATCATCTCGTCATCTATGCCATAAGTGCAAATGGGATTTATTTTAATGGGGCATGCCTAGTTACTATGTTGAGATTGAAATGATGCAATATGGGAGATCTCACTCATAGCATATGACAAGTTCAATGGATTGTCAAACATGAAGTGACCAAAAGAATTTTCACATGATATCCTATGAAGCATAGCATCACAACTAGGCAACTCAACATGCTCATCATCATATTCATCATAAATAGGTAAGTCAAGGCATGAAGAAGTCTCACTAGCATGAAGCATGGGAATAGGTGGGTCAACATCATGGGAGCAATCATTGGTAAGAGAGTCCACTAGTGGGACAAGAGAAGCACCATCACCTATGTTACCTTTGGAGGGTCGCTCATGTGTTGTAGGTGAGGTGTCGAAGATCCACTCGTTGTCATTTTCATTTTGATGGAACCATGTGGGGGGTGCATCATTGTCCACCATGGCCATCGTCGTCTCCATTGGAGGGATGGACTCGTCGAGTATAGGTATGTCGTCATGTAGGAGACCTAGCACAAAAGAAGAAAACACACTAGGAGTAGAGGTTAAGTCATTAGAAATCATAGTGGCCTCACATGCCGTGTCAACTACCTCACTAGCTAAGTGTTGTGGCTTACTCACTCCCAATATGATGCTCTCACTCGTATGGTTGGTGGAGTCACTCAAATGGTTCTCAACCTCACATAGGATGTGTGGCATGCTCTCATGTGTGGGGCTAGTGGTGGTCATACTCATCCTCTCAAAGGAAATGCTCTCAATGTCACATATGGTGGAGTCACTCATCTCTCTCATGGGGTGGTGGCTCTCCTCACATGACAAATGGGGCATCTCTACATATGTGTGTGTCGGAGAGATGTTGGTGTAAATGTCTCCATGCTCAATTCCTATCGCCATGGTCGAAGGGGATGGCCCTTGCTCGACCTTCTTGTCACCATCTTGGTGTGGGAGGCCCATATGATGTGGCACCTCGTATCTCATCTCCATGACCGAAGGGAATTTCCCATGCTCGGCCATCTTCCTTGAGGGGCTTCTGAAGATGGGAGTGTCACCCTCGCTCGTAGGTAGTCGCCTTGGACTTGATGAAGTCGATGTAGGCGTACATGTGGGAAGTAGGCGAAGATGCCGTACGTCCAAAGGCGAAGATGCCTTGAGAACACTTGGCGAAGATACCGAAGTGGTTGATGTAGCCGTAGCGCCGTCTTTGTGGTGGTCATCTCGCGATCTTCTTTTGTGCTCTTGAAGCTTGGACTTGGCGTGAAGTAGGGCTTGTTGGGACTTGTGCACTTGCGCTTGTGGAGCATCTTCATGATGATGATGTCGTTGTCGTGCTTGAGCTCGTAGTAGATGTCGTTAAATTAAATGCCGTCGTGCACATGATGCTTGGAGGTGACTTGCCCTTCATGACGATGTGGATCACGAACGTGATGGTGGTCGCCATGGAGATGTGAACGATACTTGTGTCTTGAATGTCGCCGCCTTGAGGATGACGAAGGGGAAGAAGACTTGATCAAGGCTCTAATCTCCTCCATCCTTGCATCTTGCTCCTCTTTATGTGCGGAAAGCTTCTTGTCGATGTAGTCCCTTTTCCTTGCTTCGGAGAGATGAATGTCGATGGAGAGGTTCTCGATGCGCTCTCGCAATCTTGATTGTGCGCCTTGCATTTGTCGTTGTAGATCGAAGATTGACGCTTTGGTGATGTAGTTGTTCACGCCGTCGTCGTTGTCGAAGACCGGCAATGAAATGCCTTGCCTATCCATCACAAAACTCGAGCAAATATGAGTGGGAGAAAGAGAAGAACTTGACCAAATGTACCTCGACCGATGTTGAAAATGGATCAATGATCACTCAATGTGTAACAAGGAAATAGCACAATTGGTACCAATTCTTGTCGGTTTCTCACACCTACACAAGTAAAGCTTATGGTGGAGCTCGGTGAGGATAGTGGCACAAAAATTTGATGTAAAATGTTAGCATGAGTAAAAAAATGTTGAAAGAGATTCACAAATTCGCAAGAGAAACAAGTAGACCAATAGCAAAGAATGGCACACGAAAACACACACACGGATAGATAAATGGGGTTGTGCAACCAAGGAATGAGCTCAAAATGTGGAATCCACCAAAACGCTCATGTTGCACAACTCAAGAGAGACGCTAGCACCATTGCTCAATAGGCGGATACGACACTTGTGCACAACCTATAAGATGCAAAATGGATAAACTTTCTATCCCAAGTATGCTATGTATGTATGGTTCCCGGTGTTTGATCCAAGATGATCGGACATGACAATCTTATGTGCAATGTGGTTATGATGCTATGGCACTTGCTTACAAGATTTTTGCTCTCTCTTTTGCTTAAAAGCTTTATTCTCTTTTTTTGTATGGCCACTTTTGCACAATGCACAAACCAAGATAGCAATTGTGTATATGCGGGAACAAACTTTGTGACACAAGAGATGATATGATACCAAGATGATATTTTATTATGCTATGGAAGGTGTAGACCAATGATCACTAATGTGCACAAGTAACGTCGCCTGCAATACTCAAATGGCTAGTCTTGATAGGCAAGTGACGCAAAATGGGCTAGGGGTTATCAATGCAATTGCAAGGGGATACACAATGGTGTCGTCGAGGTTACTGTCCTTGGCAATGATGAGTGGCGGTGTTCTTGATGTAGATACCAAGATGATGGAGACTCGTCCCTAAGTAGCCGAAACACCTTAGGAAACGGAAAAACCACAACTCAAAATCTCAAGGACAAAAGGAAAATGGTGGTAGCGGGAATGCGGTGGTGGTTGCGGAAGTATTGGTGGAAACCCGAGTAGCCGAAGTTGACCGGGTTATGGTGGTGGAAGCGTATGATGGGCTATACACGGTGTCGGAGTTGAAGTTGCGTCCCTAAGTAGCCGAAATACCTTAGGAGACACAGCTCTCAACACAACAAAATTGGGTTAAGTTTGGGTGGCGGAAGTGTATGGTGGGCAAGCCTATGCGGAAGTTATGGTGGTGGTTGATGAAGAAGAAACCGTCCCTAAGTAGTCTAAACACCTTAGGAGACTCAA
The DNA here is from genome assembly GCA_021605145.1 of Aegilops bicornis. Classification (NCBI taxonomy): domain Eukaryota; kingdom Viridiplantae; phylum Streptophyta; class Magnoliopsida; order Poales; family Poaceae; genus Aegilops; species Aegilops bicornis. The sequence goes on from CM038669.1 coordinate 227,312,225, forward strand.
GTCACTACTCAAACAACCTCAAATGCTATGGGGATCAAAATGGGTTAGGTTGCGGAAGGCTATGGTGGTATTGCGGATGATATGGTGGGAGCCCTAGGCAAAGATGCCAAAGTACCAAAACTTTTATGGTGTCACAAGGTGGTGAAACCAATTTGAGGACCTCGGGCACGTCGATAGCTTCAAAACGAGCCAAAGTACACTCAAATCGGAGTTCGGAGCGAAAAGATATGATGAAAACGGTGAAGAAGGCTGATGCTGAAATTCTGTGCAGTGTCTCTGGTTAGGCCGGAAGTTCCGGGGTTAGGGCCGGAAGTTCCGGTCTCCGGATGTTCCGGGGGGTGGCCGGAAGTTCCGTGGGCCGCGGAAAAAGTGCGGGGGTCAGGGGGATTTTTTGGGGTAAACTTTCTGTTTAGCCCGGAAGTTCCGGGGGTAGGACGGAAGTTCCGGGGGACGGAAGTTCCGGGGGTAGGACGGAAGTTCCGGGGGACGGAAGTTCCGGGGGAGGCCGGAAGTTCCGGGGGTCGTGGAATTTTGTCCGGGACGAACCCTAAATTCCAGATCTGAGAACGGGGGCGGAAATACTCGATTTCCAAGGTCAAAATTGGGGAGATTTTGTGGATGGAAAGGGGGAAAAAGATGGGGGAAAGCTAGATCCACTTGAAACACAACGAATCCATGGATCAAAATCAACAAAACATCATCCAAACCAACAAATCACAAAAAAATTTGGGGGCTATTTTTGGTGGGGATTTTCGGATTTAGGACGAAAACAACAAAATCAAGCTAGAAAACACGGGGTAGGGGCTCCAAAAACGTGATCAACGTGGCTCTGATACCAAGATGATGTAGGGCGGAACCCTATGAGGCCGATCTTTCACGTTTGGAGAGGATCCCTACGAGGAACACGAAGAACAAGCGGAAGAGCACGAGGGAAATCACGGGGGAAAACACAAAAGAACCACTCAAACCAACAAGATTCGATTAAACATGCGCTAGATCGATGAACACAAAGAGAGATACACGATCCACAATCAACAAAGGACGATACAAGAGGTAACCTTTTCTTCTCCGTGAGGAGGTCTTGATTGTCTTCCCTTGAAGGGGTCTTGAATCCGCTTGGGGGATCTTCTCCGAAGAGGTCGTGAGCTCCGAGGAGAAGTAAGCAAGTGGATGAGCAAGGCTCTCACACAAAATATGAGCTAAACCATTGCTAACCCTAACTAGGAGGAGGTGGGGGAGTATATATATAGTGCTAGCCCACGAAGGGGTAAGTGAGGGCGAAGGGGTACATGGGCTCGGCCCGATACACTGTGCGCAGACAGGCCGGAAGTTCCGGGCGGGGCCGGAAGTTCCGGGCTCCGGAAGTTCCGGGCAGGTTCCGGCCGGGTTCCGGGCTATCCAGAGAGTTGGCGCGCTCGGGGTTGGTCTGGACTCCGGGGCGGAGGTTCGGGCAGGCGGAAGGTCCGGGCTTTCGAGCTTGTCCTCGCTTGTTCTTCCTTCTCCTCTTCCATGCTTGGCCTTGGTCCTTGGATCCTCCATGGTCGTCTCGGTTGTACAAGAGTGTATGCAAGGTCCATGCATGAGGTAGTAGCCATGTCTCACATGTGGAAAGTGACGGTTCGAAGAGGAGTGAGTTCACCTTGTGCCCTATGGCGTATGGTCGAGGTCTCGTCATATGTCCTCTTGGGGCTTGGAGAGTAGTCGGAGTGTACATGGGCATGAACGTGGGATGCTCCGCATCACAAGTGCTCTTCCTTGCAAGACTAACCCATGTAGGAAGATGAACTCAAACTATAAGTGGTTCACCCAACTCTTGATGAATTACATCAACCTTGAGCATCCAACACAAGTTCGACTACATGATCAAGATCAACACCACCACCTAAGGTATGTTATTCCATCTTAGAGAAGCTTTACCCCAAGTCATGGGTCAAAGCAGCTCAACAAGATGTGAATACATCAAAGTGCTTAAATGAAAAATGGTAACCCCCAGTTTGAGCTTAAACGATGAGTATGACCTATGATCTAGTGTTATTAACATAGGTGACTTTGTCGCCGACCCCCTCTCTAGATGAAGTTCCCTAGTGTTTCCTTGTTTCATGTGTTGCTTGTGCTTCTTGCATGTTTGTGCCCCTTTCAAAAAAAAACTTCATCTAGATTTCTTTTCCTTTTATCTGTTATTCTCTGCATTCTCTACATCTAATTCATTGCAAATTCTTCAGTTAATTCCTTGCAAATCCAAGTGAGGTGAGGTGACAAAATTTTCCTCTGTATTGAACTCGGCCTCACTGATTTATGCCTATCGGCTAGACCGTACTACAATGATAACTTGTAGACTGTTCATCGGTACAACCTACAAGGACTAACCTGGTCCGACCGATATGCATCATCTATGACACTACCAACTCGGTGCCACCGATGAAAATGGATCAGCGTTACCGATTTCACTACTGAGAAAATGGTTTGCCATTACAAATGTCTTTTCTTCTCTAGCTCCACTCGATGATTCTTATCCTCTCGTATGCTAAGCTACATGCTGCTTTGTAATGTGACTCAAGGACCAAACCTATTTGACTCATGCTCGAGAAGACCCTTCTTGGAAATTGATGTCAATGGGGAGAGAGAGCACATCAAAGCTTATCACATGGGAGAGAAAGCACATCTTAGTTTCTCCAATGCTTATTAACAATAGAGGAGAGAAGTCACATGTCTTTAAGAGGGGAAAGACATGTTAATGTATGTTTGTTTGTACCATTTCTTGCTCTGATTATGTTTGCTTTGTTCTAATTTTCTCTTACCCTACCTTATCCCATTATCGAGTATCAGATTCAGGGGGAGAAAGAGTTCATATCTAAGGGAAGGAAATCTTTGGAATTCATTGCATATATTTAATCCTTGAGGACATGTCTATATCCAAATAGAGTACTAAGTACTCACTCACTACATGTCATCCTAGTCTTGGTACTTTTGTGGTTTCCTGAACTTGCTTTACTTAGAGTGTTCTTGTGTTATCTAACCTTGTTTTCTCAAGATCACCTCTTCCAAAGCCAGTTCAAGACCACAAGGTAAGTATATGCATCACACTCATGGGCATGATGATCTCTTGCTGATGTAAATATTGTTTGCAAGAAGGACTCATGAACATGAAGGTACACTCTCTGTATCTACATCATTTGGTCTGGTGCATATAGCCAATATACATGTAACTCATTGCTTGCTCTGACATGCTTATGCATTTACATGCTCTCATATTCTATCTTTACATGATTGCATACATGTAGGGGGAGCCAATGCATGTTACATGTCTTTCCAAAGCTTTACTTGTTACTCATCATATCCTTATCTAAAGCTTTGATGTATGTTGTCATCAATTACCAAAAAGGGGGAGATTGAAAGCACAAGTGCTCCCTGGGTGATTTTGGTAATTAATGTCAACATATCTCTTGTTGGACTAATATATTTATCTAGTAAATTTCAGAAAGTTCAACAATAGGATGGCATCGACAAGAGGATGTGGAACCCCTTCAAAATGCTAAGTACAAAGATTGGCAAAAGCTCAAGACTCTTCATTTCTATTTTAGTGATCCAAGATCACATTGAGTCTATAGGAAAAGCCAATACTATTAAAAGGGGATGAGGTGTTTCTTAATGATCTACTTGCTCAAAATGCTTAGTGATATTCTCCAAAGCCCTCAACCACTTTCTCAATTCCAAATATGTCCAAAACCTAAAGTAAAACTCGGCCCCCACCGAGATGGCCCTGCAAACTCTCTGTTGCCTGTTGCAATTATTTCGGTCTCACCGAAATATGAAATCGGTCCCACCGAGTTTGCCTGACCAACTCTCTGGTTTGCTCATTGTTCAAATCGGTCTCACCGAGTTCATGCAATCGGTCACACCAAGATAAGGTTTTTCCCTAACCCTAGCGCGCTGATCCCACCGAGAATCCTAACGTTCACATTTTGAAGTAAATCGGTCTCACCGGGTTCTCCTATTCGGTCTGACCGAGTTGGGTCAAATGTGTGTAACGATTAGATTTTGTGTGGATGCTATATATACCCCTCCACCCCCTTCTCTATTCAAGAGAGAGCCATCAGAACGTGCCTACACTTCCACTACTCATTTTCTGAGAGAGAACCACCTACTCATGTGTTGAGACCAAGACATTCCAATCCAGCCACAAGAATCTTGATCTCTAGCCTTCCCCAAGTTGCTTTCCACTCAAATCATCTTTCCACCATAGCCAAATCTGTGAAAGGGAGTTGAGTGTTGGGGAGACTATCATTTGAAGCACAAGAGCAAGGAGTTCATCATCATCACACCATCTATCACCTTTTGGAGAGTGGTGTCTCCTAGATTGTTTAGGTGTCAATTGGGAGCCTCCCACAAGATTGTGGAGTTGAACCAAGGAGTTTGTAAGGGCAAGGAGATCGCCTACTTCATGAATATCTACCCCAAGTGAGGCAAGTCCTTCGTGGGCGATGGCCATGGTGGGATAGACAAGGTTGCTTCTTCGTGGACCCTTCATGGGTGGAGCCCTCCATGGACTCGCGCAACCGTTACCCTTCGTGGGTTGAAGTCTCCACCAACGTGGACGTACGATGGCACCACCTATCGGAACCACGCCAAAAATCTCCGTGTCTTCATTGCGTTTGCGCACTCCAATCCCATCCCTTTACTTTCTTGCAAATTGCATGGTTTACTCTTTCCGCTGCTCATACTCTTGTCATGCTTGATTGAAATGTATTGTGAATGCTTAAACTTGTGCTAAAACTCCACCTCTACTTGAAGAACTTAAAAACTGCTACTTTTGCTTGTTGAGGGTCTAATCACCCCCCTAGACACCCCTTCTCGATCCTTTCACCATGATATTATATTATCTGTTTTAGGTGTTTTATATGCATTAATATGCTATTATATATTATTTCTGGGACTAACTTATTAACCTAGAGCCCAGTGCCAGTTTCTGTTTTTCCTTGTTTTTGAGCTTCGCGGAAAAGGAATACCAAACGGAGTCCAAACAGAATAAAATATTCGCGATGATTTTTCTTGGACCAGAAGACACCCCGGAGACTTGGAGTTCAAGTCAGAAGAGGCATGAGACAGCGACAAGGGGGAGGGCGCGCCCAGGGGGGTAAGGCGCGCCCCTGTCTTGTGGGGCCATCGTGACCCCCCTGACCTAGTTTTGCCTCCTATATATTCACCTATATTCCCAAACCACTAGAAGCATCCATGAAAACACTTTTCCACCGCCGCAACCTTCTGTTCCCGTGAAATCCCATCTTGGGGTCTTTTTGGTATCCTGCCGGAGGAGGATTCGATCATGGAGGGCATCTACAACAACTCTATTGCCCTTACGATGAAGCGTGAGTAGTTTACCACAGACCTATGGGTCCATAGCTAGTAGCTAGATGGCTTATTCTCTCTCTTTGATTATCAATACCATGTTCTCATCGATGTTCTGTGAGATCTATCCGGTTTAATCTTCTTTTGCGGTTTGTTTGTCGAGATCCAATGGATTGTGTATTTATGATCAGCTTATCTATGAATATTATTTGAATCTTCTCTAAATTATTATATGCATGATTTGATATCTTTGTAATTCTCTCCGAACTAACAGTTTGGTTTGTCCAACTAGATTGGTTTTTCTTGCAATGGGAGAAGTGCTCAGCTCTGGGTTCAATCTTGCGGTGTCCTCACCCAGTGACAAAATAGGGGTAGTGAGGCATGATACATCTCTAATGTATCTATAATTTTTTATTGTTCCATGCTATTATATTATCTGCTTTGGATGTTTTATATGCATTAATATGCTATTATTTTTGGCACTAACCTATTAATCTAGAGCCCAATGCCAATTCCTGTTTTTCCTTATTTTTGAGTTCCCCTGAAAAGGAATACCAAACGGAGTCCAAACAGAATGAAACCTTCATGATGATTTTTCTTGGACCAGAAGATAACCAGGAGACTTGGAGATGAATTAGAAGGAGCCACGAGGCGGCCACAAGGACGGAGGGCCCGCCTAGGGGGGTAGGGCGCTGTCGGTGTCAAAACCGGCGGATCTCTGGTAGGGTGTCCCGAACTATGCGTCTATGGTCGATGGTAACAGGAGACAGGGGACACGATGTTTACCCAGGTTTGGGCCCTCTTGATGGAGTTAATACCCTACTTCCTGCTTGATTGATCTTGATGAATATGAGGATTACAAGAGTTGATCTACCACGAGATCATAATGGCTAAACCCTAGATGTCTAGCCTGTATGATTGTGATTGCCTCTACGGACTAAACCCTCCGGTTTGTATAGACACTGGAGGGGCCTAGGGTTGTGCAGAGTCGGTTTATAGAGGAAGGAATCTTCATATCCGAACGCTAAGCTTGCCATCCACGCAAAGGAGAGTCCCATCCGGACACGGGAGAAAGTCTTCTATCTTGTATCTTTATGGCCCATCAGTCCGGCCCACATTACCTGTGCCGACACCCGAGGACCCCTAATCCAGACTCCTCAAGAGTCTCCGAACCAGACTTCAATGACGATGTGTCCGGTGCGCTGATAGTCTTCGGCATTGCAAGGCGGGTTTTTCCTCTGAATACTTCAAAGCGTCTGATCCGAAGAGTTATACTCGGCTTTCCATTTAATGCCGTACCATTGGCTTCTGCGCCTCCATTGCTTCAGCTTCCACGTGTCGAGCGAACGTGAAAGGTCGGAGTACTTTTGCACATAACACCCCGGCCATGTAAGAAAGGCGTATATTTAAGTGGATTGGATCTCAGATGCCATCTCACACCAGGAGGAAAATCCTTAGAGCTTGCTAGGAGAAACCATTCCAGCATGGCTAGCATTCCCAGTTCTTCCTCCCGCCCCCATGGCTCTGAAAAAGGTGATTGGGAGAAATGTTTAGTATCCCATGACCAGCTAAGTAAGCTTCAAAAGCAGGGATTCCTCCCCCCCGCGGATCTAGTCCCCGTCCGGGCAGGACTAACCTCCTTTACAGGCGAAGCCCTGGCGGAAAATTTCCCTAATCCAACCAGGGGAGCGAGTGTGCTTCACATCCTTCTTAATAAGAGGCGTCGGGTTTCCAATCCACCCTTTCCTCCGAGGTCTACTGGAGTACTACGGCCTCCAACTGCACAACCTCACTCCAGCCTCTATCCTGCATATCGCGGGTTTTGTTGCTCTTTGCAAGCTATTCCTGGGCTGCGAGGCCCACTTCAGTTTATGGAGGAAACTTTTCTGCCTCGTCGCTCATACCCAAAAGGGATCCGTATTCGAGGTGGGCGGCACCGATATATGGCGCATAGCTGGGACCGTATACTTGTCCGGCACGCCGAAGAAGGCGTCTGAAGAGTGGCCCTCAGAGTGGTTTTATATTGAAGATGTCGCTCTCCCTGACCCAGTCCGAATGGGCCTTCCTGAATTTTCCACCGCTCCACTGAGGAAACGCCACAGCTGGCGTCCTCAGATCCTCGAGGAGGAAGACAGCGCGGAAGCCCAACAATTAATGGGCAAGATAAGGACACTTGCCCAGTCCGAAGTATCAATAATCGAGGTAATGGCAACTTCCATAGTGCGAGGTGTTCAACCGCTCCAATTCAGGGGGCTCCCTATGTGACACTACAATGGGGAAGATGACGCCTCACGCCGCGGACGTAAGGGTCCGGATTCCCTCACCGCCCTGGCCGCAATATTGGCCGATATGTATAAAGGGGAGAAAGAGGAGTTCACTCGTCTTACATGTCGAGAGGGATTTTCCATGTACAATCCTCCTAGCTGGGTGCGTTTTAATCCCACCACTTTACTCAATCCTCTCCCCGAGTCATGTTTAACCGACATTAACCCGTCCGTCAAATAGGAATGGCAGAGGGTCACCACGGGGATCCATAGCCCCGCTCCACAGCCGGAGGACCATAACGGGACCTCGCTCCCGGATTTGAAGAAGATCCGAACATATTCGTAGAGCTCAAGGAGGGAGTCTTCTACTAGGCGAGCTATGATGGCACAGAAGTGGCCATCACGGCCGATTATCCCGGCCTCCTTCCTGCCTCATATGTAAGTAGCCAGGAGACATTTCCTCCAAAGGAGCTTTCTCATTATGCCTCACCCACCGCACTATATTGTGCTCCAAAAGGGAGGCGCTCGACGCGTCATATTGCACCAGAGGAGTCTCAGAAGAGAGCGGCGCCTGCGCCAGGCGGGTCTTCGAAGAGAAATGCAAATGACAACACGGCCGAACCTTCCTCAAATAGGCATGGCTTTAAATATGCCCTATGGCAGTCACATCGAACCATGACATTGTCCACTGTGTTTTATCAGGAAGAGCGTTCGCCAGATCGTGTCCGAGGAGCCTGTCGGTCGCGCCCCCACCAATCAAGTTCCAGACCCTGCTTCTAGGGCAGGGGCAGACACGGGAGTAACACTGGATTGTCCTCCTTCAGAGGATTCAGATAATATATCCGTCACGAATTCTGAAGTAGAGAGTGCCATGAATCATCGGCGCCGGAGGGCCGCTCTTCACGACCCCGACTTTGCTAAAGAGGCGTTCGACGCATTCAGCTCGGCTGATGCGTACATCCGAGCTGCTCAGGATGGGCTTACCAGGGCCACTGACTAGTATTTGAAAGATATGCGGGTAAGTACACATTGTACAGATCTGGTAATCATGTACCAGTAGCCCGTGAGACTTGAAACAGTTGAAACAACTGATTTAAGGATCATTGTATAATCAGGTACTCACAGAGAAGAACAACATGCTATCTATTGAGCTGGAAAAGTGCCGGACTCAGCTAGCTGTTGTTACCACCGAACTGGAGAAGTCCAAGGAAGCACCGCATGGTGATGTTCCCCTCTATCCAGAATAAGTGGTATCATGTACGAGTAATGTTAATACTGTTGCGTTTCTGATGACAGGATCAGTAGATCAACTGAAAGAGGAACTGAAAGTCGCACAGGCGGGTAAACAACAGGCCAAAAAGCAACTGGCCGCAGGTGAACGTGTGCTGACACGGGTCAGGGATGATAAGAACAAGTTGCAGGATTCCAACACCCTGCTCGGCGAAGAGCTGAAAGATGTACGAGCCCAACTAGCTAACGCTGTAAAAGAAAATAGGAGGCTACGAGGTGGCATATTCAGTATGCTTTTGAACTTCCCTTCGTGTAATTCAGCAAAAAAATGAGCTGACAGATTTATGTCTGCAGGTATGCTGACTGGCCGCCCCGAAGAGGAAATGTCCGGATCTTCAGGCGATCTACTGCAAGAGCTGTCCCAAGTGCACGAGCGAGCTCGGCAAGAAATGCGGAGCGTTGCCAAGGCTTTGTGGCCATCTGCCTCCCCTCCAGGAAGTATGGAGGAGCTTGTGAAGCTATTCCAAGGAGCTCGCCGGTGCTTTCGATTATGGAAGATATCGGCCTGCCGAGAAGGTGCGCGAGAGGCTTGGGCCATGGTAAAAACATGGTACACCAAGCTTGATCCGAATCATATGGCCCGGGTTGGACCTCGGAGGTCAGATGGACAAGAAATTCCAGTTAGTTTGGTATATGACCAAGTAAAGGTAGCCGCCAAGTTTTCCCAATAGGATTGTAAGCTAGACATCCTGTTAGACGACATAGAGGAAGAAGTTTTTGAGTGCAAGTGACTATGTACTTCAATTGACAAATTTGTCCCTAGCCGGATTGTAAAACGATTTTCATGGCAGACCTTTTCGCTTCGACCTCTGGACCCGAAGGTGCGGAGTGTTTCCGAATACCGAAGCGGCAATATAGACCGGGGTATGCGTGGAAACCAGGAGTAGGGGTCATAGTTGCTTGAACAGACAAGTTGTATCCGGCTAGCTATGTTATGTTACTTGTTGATTGTAAGAAACATCTTCCAGGGAGAATAGTTCCGTTAAGGGTTCCTTTCCCTGGGTGAACATTGGTTAGTATGCATGCCCGAACTGTGATTGAAAAATCACAGTATGCGTAACATTTGGTGGCTCATAGTGTAATTAAGGTATAACGTCTTTAGTCAGCCGACCAAATATTCCCTTAAGAATGCTAGCTTTCGGCTTCACCCAGTCCGAGGTACAAGTCCGGATGACCCGGCTGTAACAATCGCAGAGGTGCTCCCTTTATGCCCTAGCAGAACAAACGGGAACGTAGGGCATACGCACAGGAGCCAGGCAACCCAGCTTGACAAAAACTTAAGTCATAACGGTGCATATAATGGCGAAGAAAAGGTACATATGAGGAAAGGATACATATGTGGTGAGCTTGATGCTCAGAAAATAATAATAATAAGCTTCTGTAAAAAGAAGCCCCCCAGGTATTATGAGTGTATAAATTTAAGGATGTGTACGTCATAGGTGTGCGGTTTGGCCGCACAAGAGCTATAGAGCTAGAGAAAAATAAAAGAGAGAGAGAGAGAGAGAGAGAGAGAGAGAGAGAGAGAGAGAGAAAGTAAACAAAGGTAGAAGAAGATGAACAACGAGTATGGCCGTAGGCGTAGAATCTTCGGAGTCTGGCGGCATTCCATGGGTTCGGCTCTAAGCGATTGTCCGATGCATCACGCAGGCGGTACGCTCCTCCAGTGAGAACTTAATCTATGATGAAGGGACCCTCCCACTTGGGCTTGAGTTTGTCCTTTTTCTTTTCTGGCAAGCATAGAACGAGTTTACCAACATTATAAGTCTTGGCCCGCACTTCTCTACTTTGGTATCTGCGAGCCTGTTATTGATAGAATGCAGAATGAGCTTTTGCAATGTCGCGCTCCTCCTCCAGGGTATCTAGACTGTCCTGCCGATCAAGCTCGGCCTCTCTCTCTTCATACATGCGCACTCGAGGTGAATCATGAATGATGTCGCAGGGCAAAATGGCCTCTGCGCCGTACACCATGAAGAATGGTGTGTATCCGGTAGTGCGATTGGGCGTGGTCCGCAGCCCCCAGAGTACAGAGTCGAGCTCCTCAACCCAGTGCTTGTCTGATTCTTTCAAAGACCGCACTAGTCCGGGCTTAATGCCGCTCATGATAAGACCATTAGCTCGTTCGACTTGACTGTTTGTTTGTGGGTGCTAGACGAAGGCGTAATCGAGCTTCATGCCCAGGTTAACACACCAGGTTTTCACTTCATCGGCTGTAAAATTGGAGCCATTATCGGTGATAATGCTGTGTGGGACACCATAACGGTGCATGACACCGGATATAATGTCTATCACTGGTCCGGCTTCGGCTGTTTTAACTGGTTTGGCCTCTATCCACTTGGTGAATTTATCTACCATGACCAGCAAATATTTTTTCTTATGGCTTCCTCCTTTAAGGGGTTCGACCATATCAAGCCCCTAGACCGTGAAAGTCCAAGTAAGGGGGATTGTCTGTCGAGCGGTAGGCGGCATATGGCTTTGATTGGCGAAAAGCTGGCATCCGACACAATGTTGGACAAGGTCCTGTGCATCTGCTCAGGCCGTCGGCCAAAAGAAACCTGTATGGAAGGCTTTACTTACAAGGGCCCGAGCCGCGGTGATGTAGGGTGGAACCCTAAACGGCGATCTTTCACGAAAGGAGCAAATCCCGTCCAAGAACACGAAGAACACGAGGGGGAAACGAGGGAAAACACAAGAGAAATCACTAAACCAGCAAGATATAGTCACACATATGCTAGATCCTCGAAACAAAAGTGTGGATACACGATCCAAAGTCAACAACAGACAATACAAACGGTAACCAGTTCTTCTCCGTGAGGAGGTCTTGATGGGGCCACCCAAGAGGGGGTCTTGAATCCACGTGGATCTTCTCCGAAGAGGGTCCGCGGTCACTCTCGAGGAAATGATCCGTATGGATGAGAAAAAGCTATCCTCACATATGAGCTACTACTTTGCTAACCCGAAAAATGGGGAGGAGGTGGTCTATTTATAGCCCAAGGGGCGAAGGGGTAAGTGAGGGGACGAAACGGGTACACATGCCTCGGCCCAAGTCACGCATGCAGGCGGTGGCCGGATGATCCGGGAGTGGGTCCGGATGATCCGGGCTTCGGTGGTCCGGATGATCCGGGTGTGTCGGAGCAGCTGCAGGGGTCCGGATGTCCGGGTGTCGGCATTCTAGGAACAGGGGTCCCCAGAATTGCCTGCCTGCGGCCCACGGCGTGGTTAAGTCAGCGGGCCGTACGACCCATCTTCATCAACAAGGCATCCAAGACCCTCGCGAGGGGCCAAGCCTCGCGAGGTGGACGATGCAAGACCTCCTCAGGAGTGTCCTAGTTAGGCAGGCTCACGAGGAGCGGAGATATCAAGGCGGGGCAAACCTCACGAGGCTTTCGTGACGCGAGCCATGACGATCGAGACCAGGAGGGCGCCAGCGCGGGCAGCGTCCTTGTTTCCTCTTTGGTGCTAAGGAGGCAAGCGTAGGCGAGGAGTACCGAGGCATCAGGCAAAGGTTGCCATATCGGTGCAATGAGATCAAGACCATAAGGACGGCAAGACGGAGGTCATCATGGAGCCCAAGACGGCGTTACTACCAGAGCCTTTCGCAGGCGAAGACCACTTTCATCAGGATAGCTTGTAATAGCTGCCCCCCTTCAATTTTGCCCGTCGTTGTTGGCTCCCTTCCCGCTCAATATTTGGGTGAGAGGACCAGGGTCTATATAAGTAGAACTAGTCACCACAGTAGGGGCATCTGAGATTGATATGATCTGATCGAGAGCCTACCCTAGCCACAAGAACACCTCAACCTCAGGAGGCTGTTCTTCCCCTTGTACTATTCATCATCAGCCCAAGAGGCAATCCACCACCACCACACTGGAGTAGGGTATTACACCACAACGGTGGCCCGAACCAGTATAAATCTCGTGTCTTTCCGTGTTAAGTAGTTCGCCGAGTTCGTCATGAGATCTTAGTGAGCTAGGGCGTGGATCGGTAGGAGGGAAAGACTTCGCGCACACCCCAGAGTTCGAACCTTAAGGGTTTTGCCGGAACCCCACATCCGAGATTTTGCGCGCCAGGTAGGGGCGCGCCGGAGCTTCTTCTCCGCCAATCGACTTGCCGACGCTCCGTGGCCATGATGTCCAGCGACCCAAGGGCTGACTCCGACCACTGGGCAGCCTTACCGGCCCGGGCGGCGCCACCTGCCCACGAAGCCCTCGACCCCACGCTCCAGGCGGCGCGAGCGCCGTCCAACGCTGCGGGGCGCGGGCGGCGCGGCCAAGCGTCGTCCACCCTCACCCCGCGGCAAGTGCGAGCCACTACAAGGGCAACAAGCCACGCCGCAGCGACGGCACCGCATTCACGGCGGGAGCAGGCAAACATGCGAGGAGCGCTCACGGTGGCGTGCGAGCTGCTGCGGTGCCGGCTGATGGAGAGCGGACGAGATGCACTGCTGGAACGCGTTGCCGAGCTGCTAGATGCAGCGGCGTTAGGAGCACCGCCCTTCTGTCATTAGCTTCCCCCTCAGGCCACTACAGGGTCTCACGGCGGGCCCCGCCGCAACCACGCGCCATCAGGTGTGCCAGGGGGCGTCGTCAACACCAGCACGGCCGGCGGCGCCGGGGGCTCTGCCGCCCCCATGCCGCCCGCGACAAGTATGAGAACAAGCCTCGCCTCCCATGGCCCAAGTGGGATGCCGCGCTATCATCCTCAGGACGCCGCGCTGGGTCGGGCAACATGGAGTGTGGGGCACTATGGCGAGGTGTTCGGGGTGACGGCCCCGGAAGCCTACGTGCCCCGCATGATGGACCAGGATTACGCACAGGAGGACGATCCTGGCTCGTTCATCGGAGAAGGTTGGGAAGAAGAGGCGCTGGGAGTTGAGGCCTTCCAGGAGCAATCTTACGCTAACCATGAGTCGCAGAAGGAACAGATCACCACAACGGCTAGCGGCCCCAGCTCGACGGCCTCCCTGCCAGCAGGGGGATCACGTTGGGGGCTACAGGAGATGGGTCGGGAGCCAAGCCCCTCCCCACAACACGTGAAGCCAGGGGACACTCGGAGGTAGGCCTCTGCCGGGGAGGTGCCAGCGAGCCTTCCACCGGCAGAGGACCCATGGTCGCCGAGGGCACCACTGGCGTCCCCTTTTCCCCCTTTGTGTCGTCCTGGTACCCGGTCGGCTCAAAGGTGGTCGAGGGTAGCGCAAGGCGGAGCCCTCGTCTGGCGATATGAAGCAAGGCCGGTACTTGTGAATAAGGCCCAATGCGTGTGAAGCTCGCCACCCGTGACACTCTCACGTAATAATGAGTTGGGGCTGTAGACGCCCCGGAGTCTCAGGGGTGCCGGCCTTAGGCCCTGGGGCTCCCTCCCACGCCTAGTGGCAGCACTTAGCTCCGCACTGGTGAGAAGACTTGAAGACCAGAAGACTAGACTAGGTGCCGGACGTGGCCATTTGCTTTGGATCTCTCTTTCTGTAGCTTTGCTTTCTGGATCTGGATTTAAGTTGAAGCCGAGTTTTTGTCGATGCGCGCGGGGGGTGCATCTTCTCGTTCGAGCAGTTTCTTGCTTTCTGGATTTCATTTTGTCTGGGACTCATGTCCGCCGCCTTCCCCTCATGAGCCCCTCGCGAGCGGGACTGCGCGAAGCACACGCACGCCGAGCGCGTGCTAACGCTGCAACTGGCGCTTGCCTCATGCGGGGCCCCTTCTAACAGGCTGAGAAGTTGCACAGGATTCTCAGAAACTTGTAGCCTCGTGACCCAGCTCAAGGCTGGCTCTGACTAAGGTAAAGCACAACGGGAAACTCGCCCCTGGACTCATGAGTCCACGAGGGCACAAATTCAATACCGCATAGGAAAGTAAAGGCTGCAACTTGCTTACATGAGGGGCTCCCCCTATCAAAATGCTCTTACAAGTTTTTCAAGGGCCACACCCGAGTTTTTGCGTACAGGGTAAAACGACAGGGGAACATGGGATCAACCAGATATGTCACTCGCTACATCACCCTCGGACGCGTCACTCGCGTCATCGTCATCTTCGTCGGCACCGTCGCCGCCTTCGGCGACGCCTCCGTCACCGTCGTCAACCACGTCACCTTCGTCTGCGGTGACCACCACCGCGTTGTCGTCAGAGGCAAAGGCTCTGACCAGCGTGTCCACGTTGTCCTCCACCCACCGTGCCAGATCGCCCCGGACGGCCTGTGGTACGGGGGCAATGGCAGCGTCAAAGTCGGGGAAGGTGTTCCTGAGGTGGCTGAAGACACGAGAGAACGCGCGCCCGAGCAGGCCCCGACTTCTCTCTTCCACGAGCCGGTGAGCCCTGTCAGACCGGGTTTCTAGACACGTCACCACGTAGGTGAAGAAGGTCAGGTGGCTGGCATAGTCATTCGAGTGAGGGGCAGGTGCGTTCTCGTCGCGATGTAGCCCAGGGCGGTATTGGCCCTGTTCCGAAGATCCTGAAGCATAGGGGCATGCTCGCGCTCCAGCGTCCGACGGTGGAGCACTTCCTCCCTATTTTGCCGTGCGACAGCCTCGGCGTCATCAACTCGCTCCCGAAGAGAAAGCAGCTCGGTGCGGGCGGAGGCCAAGTCCGCCCGCGCCGTGACCAGGGCGGCAGCCGTGGCCTCTGCACGCCTCTCAGCCTCGTCCAACATGGGCCTGAGGGCAGCAGCCCTGCCTGCACCCTCCGTACCTGCGAGCTTCAACTTCAAGTCATACCTTCCCTCCAGGTCTGCGCGGACCTCGGCCACCTGGCGGTCCACCTCCCCCTGGACCCTGGCCTTGCGAACCCCGACGGCATCTTCTGCTTGGGTAACTTGACGCTCCCTCGTCTCCAATTGCTCAAGCTCGAGGCTACGTTCCACGGCCCCCAGCGCCAACGCCTCCTCGCGCTTCCGGACCTCTTCCTCCTTGGCGGGCGTCCCCCTCAGCGACGCAAGGGCGGCTCTACGCGCCTCCACCCGCTGCTCTAGGGACGCGCTCCAGGCGTGGAGCTCCCACGCGCGCTTCTTCCGCGGCCTCGCGACGGTGGTCGGCCTCACGAGCCTCCTCCAAGGCTCGGGAGAAAGCCTAGCAGGAAACCTTGAGGGATCCCCCAGCCTTTGCATTGTCAAGATCACGCTGGTAGCGGCCAAGGTTGATAGCCACCCTCAGCTTGCGCCGTTCCTCCGCCAACTGGAGACCTTCAGCCTCAAGGCACGAGTCGACACCTGCGAGCTCTCCACCAAGCCGGCTCATCGCGCCCAATGCCTCCTGGAAAAGTTCATGACGAACGATGCTCCGCCCACGCTCGAACTCGAACGCATGGACCGCCTTGTCCATCGCCTTGGGGGCTGCGGGTGGGGTATCGAGCGGCGCATCACCTATCGGCAGGCGGCTGGGGGCTAGCGCTCCACCTGATGTCAACCAGCCCTCGCGAGGAGCCCAAGCCAATCGGGGCTCGCTGCTTGAAGGGGAACCGAAGATCGGAGTTAACCAGCTATTGTCCATGACCAAAGGAGGGGTCTTGGGCACGCCCGCCAAGCTCCACGCCAGACCGTGGGGGAGGGGCGACGAAGCCGCGGGTTCAGCGCGCCATGAAGGAAAGAGCGCTCCTTTAACCAATCCGGCTCCAGTGGCAGCAAGCAGACTCGGAACGCTCAAGGCCGGCGGGGGAGTCGAGGAAGGGGAGGCCGTTTCTCTGAAGGCGCAGCCGCCTCGACGGAAGGAGCCCTGAAGAACTAACGTCAGGAAATGGAAACAGCACACAAGGAGCCATAGCGATACGGTATTTACACGTCGACGGCGATGTACTTCCTCCGCTTCAGTGACCCAAAGATGATGTTGCTGCTCGAGGATCCTTTCGTCTTGCGGAGCTCCTCGAAGTGCACGCAGAGCCGACCGAAGCGTTGGACGTGGCGGCCTGCACGTGGTGAGGCCGAATAGGAGCTCGGAGGGCCTACTTCAGGGGTACCCGGCTGCGGTGAACAGTCGGGCGCCGCCTCACCACAACCTCCCGAGGCTCCCGGAGCCTTGGCCTCGGGAACCGCATGCCGCGCCTCCGCAGCGTCCAACGTCTCATGGGAGGGAATGCAAGCTCCCGAGGACGACGCCCCAGGATCACTACACGGCATGTGCTCCCCAGCACTTGAGCCACCAGCCTCCGTTGGGGCTCGCCCTCCTGCACCCTCACCTGGGGTGAGCTCGGCACCGGCAGCAAGGAAGGGAACCACGCTGACGGGGTTCTCGCGGGGGCCCCTCCAGCCCCCACTCATCAAAGGAGGGCATGCTATCGGCAAATTCATCCTTGTTCTTGCAACGGTACCTTCTCAAACATGCTAGCAAATTTTACAATAAAGTTGATGTGCCCTGGGTCCAACTCATTTGGAATACTTACTACCATGGCAGAGTTCCTCATGCTACCATCATTTGTGGCTCCTTCTGGTGGAGAGATATATGCAAGTTAATGGATAAGTTCAGGATGGTCAGTGCAGTGCATGTTAACAAAGGTGACACTGTTTTGTTCTGGTCTGATTCTTGGTCCTTGGGGGACACTAGTATCCCCCTTGAACAAAGGTTTGCCAGGCTTTTTTCATTTGCCATTGATCCCCTTATCTCTGCTGCTGATGTTTTTGACTCAACTGAGCTCACTTCCTTATTTCATTTACCTCTCTCTGAGAGAGGTTTTGGAGAGTTGCAGTCTTTGCAAAACCTGCTTCTGCATTCAAAGCATAACCTTCAGTTGAATGATACGTGGGTATGGAAAGAGGAAGGCAAGGGTTATTCTACCAAGAAATACTACTCCTTCTTGCATAAGCACATTGTGTCCAACCCAATTTTATCCTGGATTTGGGCTAGTTGTTGCACATGAGAATCAAGTTCTTTGCCTGGATGTTGATCATGGATCGGCTGAACACTCAGGATATGCTGGAAAGAAGGAACTGGAATGTATATGATTTAAACCTCTGTGTACTCTGTCCCACACACACCAAGGAGGATAGAGATCACCTATTCTTTCAATGTAACTTTAGTTGCAGGGTTTGGAATTATCTTCAAATCAATTGGATGGCTGGAGATGATATGATTGCCATTGCTTATCATGCTAGAAGGGATTTTGGCAAGCCTTTCTTCTCTGAAGTGGTTTTCCTGGCATGCTGGAACATCTGGAATGTTAGGAATGATAGGGTTTTCAGGAATATTAGGCCTTCTTTTCATAGGTGGAGGTCTTCTTTTATTTTGGACATTTCCCTCTTTGTTCATAGGATTAAGCCTAAGTTCAAAGAGGATCTGCTTACATGGATCTCCTTTTTGCCACCTTGAGGTTAGCATGTTGTTTTTTCCTCTTTTTTCTTTCTTTGGGTCTCTTGGACCTTGTAAGTTGTGTACATATGTAATCTTTTTATGGGAGGAATAAAATTGCTGTGGGGTCACATCCCTACAGTTTCAGGTCAAAAAATGGTACAACAGGCAGTTCTTCCCAGGCAACTCATCAGGCAAAGGGACACCCGTCAGGACCTTGAGCACTGTTTGCCGCATCTCGAGAGGGAGCCCAGACTCCTGAAACCTCATATGGTCCTTGTCGGTGTTCAGGGAAAGGGGGTCCCCAGACTTGCCTGCCTGCGGCCCACGGCGTGGTTAAGCCAGCAGGCCGTACGGCCCATCTTCCTCAACAAGGCATCCAAGACCCTCGCGAGGGGCCAAGCCTCGCGAGGTGGACGACACAAGACCTCCTCAGGAGTGGCCTAGTTAGACAGGCTCACGAGGAGCGGAGATATCAAGGCGGAACAAACCTCACGAGGCTCTCGTAACGTGAGCCATGACGATCGACACCAGGCGGGCGCCAGCGTGCGTAGCGTCCTTGTTTCCTCCTTGGTGCTAAGGAAGCCAGCGCAGGCGAGGAGTACCGAGGTATCAGGCAAAGGTTGCCATATTGGTGCAATGAGACCAAGACCAGGAGGATGGCAAGACGGAGGTCATCGTGGAGCCCAAAACGGCGTCACCACCAGAGCTTTTCGCATGCGAAGACCGCTTTTTTCAGGATAGCTTGTACTAGCTGTCCCCCTTCAAATTTGCCCGCCGTTGTTGGCTCCCTTCCTGCTCAATATTTGGGAAGAGGACCAGTGCCTATATAAGTAGAGCTAGCCACCACAGTAGGGGGGGGGTCTGAGCTTGATCCAATCTGATCGAGAGCCTACCCTAGCCACAAGAACACCTCAACCTCAGGAGGCTGTTCTTCCCTTTGTACTGTTCATCATCAGCCCGAGAGGCAATCCACCACCACCACACTGGAGTAGGGTATTACACCACAACGGTGGCCCGAACGAGTATAAATCTCGTGTCTTTCTGTGTTGTGAGTTCGTCGAGTTCGTCCGCGAGATCCAGTGAGTTAGGGCATAGATCGGTAGGAGGGAAAGACTTCGCGCGCACCCCAGTGTTCGAACCTTAAGTGTTTGCTGGAACACCACATCCGACATTTGGCGCGCCAGGTAGGGGTGCGCCGGAGCTCCTCTCCACCAACTCGTGCCCTGCCGCAAGACTTCACCCCCATGGTCGGTGCCCCGCCATCCACCTCTGCGGCCGACATCGGCAATGAGGCGTCTGGTACCGAGCCACAGCCCCCGCCCTGCGGCGAGTGCGGTGGCCATCCAAGTTCAAGCCAGAGATGCCGCCGCTTTACGACAGCGCGGTAGACCCGTCGCCGTTCCTGCTGGCGTACGAGGAGGTTGTCCTTGAAGCCGAAGGCAACGACAAGATCATGGCCAACTGGTTCCCCATGGCTCTCGCCGGCGAGCCGCGTGCCTGGCTGCTCGACCTCCCTGGATCCATGGTGGGCTCCTGGGGGCGCTCCGCGACCTCTTCACCGCTTGCTACGCGGTGCCAGCGCACCACACAGTCGTGGCCCTGCTGGGTGGCTCTCAAGCACCGCCTTGAGATCGCCACGTCAAGCCGTTTTTCCGCCAGATCGGGGCCACCTCCAAGCGCCCGGGGGCTCCGCCAGGTTGGACTGCGCCAGAGGCCGACCTCAATTTTGGCTCAGAAGACCTCCCCGACTCCACCGCCGGCTCGGGCATACTCCCAATGCTCTGCACGCCCACCATCTGCAACGTGGCTGTTAGCAAGACCCTCATCGACGGCGGTGCCGGCCTCAACTTGTGATACGTCTCCGACGTATCTATAATTTTTGATTGCTCCATGCTATATTATCTACTGTTTTAGGCAATATTGGGCTTTATTTTCCACTTTTATATTATTTTTGGGACTAACCTATTAACCGGAGGCCCAGCCCAGATTTGCTGTTTTATGCCTATTTCAGTATTTCGAAGAAAAGGAATATCAAACGGAGTCAAAACGGAACGAAATCAACTGGAGAAGTTATTTTTGGAAGGAAACCCACCTGATGGACTTGGATCCCAGTCAGAAGATACGGGAGGTGCTCACGAGGGTGGGGGCGCACCCCCCTGCCTCGTGGGCCCCCGAAGCTCCACCGACGTACCCCTTGCACCCATATATACCTACGTATCATAAAACTTCTAGAACAAAAGATAGATCGGGAGTTCCGCTGCCGCAAAACCTCCAGAGCCACCAAAAACCAATCGGGACCCTGTTCCGGCACCCTGCTGGAGGGAGGAACCCTCACCTGTGGCCATCTTCATCATCCCGGCGCTATCCATGACGAGGAGGGAGTAGTTCACCCTCGGGTCTGAGGGTATGTACTAGTAGCTATGTGCTTGATCTCTCTCTCTCTCTCTCTCTCTCTCGTGTTCCCTCTATGGCACGATCTTGATGTATCCCGAGCTTTGCTATTGTAGTTGGATCTTATGATGTTTCTCCCCTCTACTCTCTTGTGATGAATTGAGTTTCCCTTTGAAGTTATCTTATCGGATTGAGTCTTTTATGAGAACACTTGATGTATGTCTTGCCGTGTTTATCTGTGGTGACAATGGGATATCACGTGCCACTTGATGTATGTTTTGGTGACCAACTTGCGGGTTCCGCCCATGAACCTATGCATAGGGGTTGGCACACGTTCTTGACTCTCCGGTAGAAACTTTGGGGCACTCTTTGAAGTACTTTTATGTTGGTTGGATGAATCTGAGATTGTGTGATGCATATCATATAATCATACCCACGGATACTTGAGGTGACATTGGAGTATCTAGGTGACATTAGGGTTTTGGTTGATTTGTGTCTTAAGGTGTTATTCTAGTACGAACTCTAGGCCTGTTTGTGACACTTATAGGAATAGCCCAACGGATTGATTGGAAAGAATAGCTTTGAGGTGGTTTCGTACCCTACCATAATCTCTACATTTGTTCTCCGCTATTAGTGGCTTTGGAGTGACTCTTTGTTGCATGTTGAGGGATAGTTATATGATCTATCTATGTTATTATTGTTGAGAGAACTTGCACTAGTGAAAGTATGAACCCTAGGCCTTGTTTCCTAGCATTGGAATACCGTTTACGCTCACTTTTATCGCTTGCTACCTTTCTGTTTTTATATTTTCAGATTACAAAAACCTATATCTATCGTCCATATTGCACTTGTATCACCATCTCTTCGCCGAACTAGTGCACCTATACAATTTACCATTGTATTGGGTGTGTTGGGGACACAAAAGACTCTTTGTTATTTGGTTGCAGGGTTGCTTGAGAGAGACCATCTTCATCCCTCGCCTCCCGGATTGATAAACCTTAGGTCATCCACTTGAGGGAAATTTGCTACTGTCCTACAAACCTCTGCACTTGGAGGCCCAACAACGTCTACAAGAAGAAGGTTGTGTAGTAGACATCAAGCTCTTTTCTGGCACCATTGCCGGGGAGGCTAGGTAAGCGAAGGTATATCTTTAGATCTTGCAATCGAATCTTTTTGTTTCTTGTTTTAGCACTATTCTAGTTTATAAAATAAAACTATACAAAATGGAGTTAAGTTTGTCTCATACGCTTCATCTTTTTAATATCTTTCGTGAGTATGATGGAAAGGAAAATTGTGCCAAAGTACTAGAAGAAGAATTTCATAGAATGCTTTGCATAAAATATGTGAATGATGAGCATGATTGCAATGTTGTTAGTATGAATTCCTTTAATATCCATGATGCTAATGATATGCAAAGCCACAAGCTTGGGGAAGCTATGTTTGATGAAGATGATATTTTTTTGTCCCCCAAGCTTTGATGAGCAAATTTACTATGATGAAAGCATGCCTCCTATCTATGACGATTATTGTGATGACATGTATGCTTTAAAGAATAATGATAACCATGCAAATTGTTATCTTGATCTTAATTTTCAATCACATGATAGTTATTTAGTTGAGTTTGCTCCCACTATTATTCATGAGAAGAATTTTGCTTATGTGCTATGCTTGTAGATCATGAAAAGAATGCTTTAGGTGCTGGTTATATTGTTGAATTTATTCATGATGCTACTGAAAATTATTATGAGGGAGGAACATATGCTTGTAGGAATTGCAATAATATTAAGTTTCCTCTCTATGTGCTTAAAATCTTGAAGTTATGCTTGTTTTGCCTTCCTATGCAAGTTGATTCTTGTTCCCATAAGTTGTTTGCTCACAAAATCCCTATGCATAGGAAGTGGGTTAGACTTAAATGTTCTAGTCATATTCTTCATGATGCTCTCTTTAGGTTTCTATTCTTATCTTTTATGTGAGCATCATTGAAATCATCATGCCTAGCTAGGGGCGTTAAACGATAGCGCTTGTTGGGAGGCAACCCAATTTTATTTTAGTTTCTCGATTTTTTATTCTGTTTAGGAATAAATAATACTTATAGCTTCTGTTTAGATGTGTTTTCATGTTTTAATTAGTGTTTGTGCCAAGTACAACCTTTGGGAAGACTTGGGTGAAGTCTTTATGATCATGCTGTAAAAAACAGAAACTTTAGCGCTCACGAGATTAGCTTCAACTTTTGACTGGAAAGTGCTATTTAGTTGATTCTTTTTGCAGATGATTACTAGACAAATCCCTCAGGTCCACCAATTTATTTTAGAATTTTTGGAGTTCCATAAGTTTGCGTTAGTTACATATTACTACAGACTGTTCTGTTTTTGACAAATTCTGTTTTGCGTGTGTTGTTTGCTTATTTTGATGAATCTATGGCTAGTAAAATAGTTTATAAACCATAGAGAAGTTGGAATACAGTTGTTTTAACACCAATATAAATAAAGAATGAGTTCATTACAGTACCTTGGAGTGATGTTTTGTTTTTCTTTCGCTAACGGAGCTCACGAGTTTTCTGTTAAGTTTTGTGTTGTGAAGTTTTAAAGTTTTGGGTAAAGATTCGATGGACTATGGAATAAGGAGTGGCAAGAGCCTAAGCTTGGGGATTCCCAAGGCACCCCAAGGTAATATTCAAAGATAACCAAGTGCCTAAGCTTGGGGATGCCCCGGAAGGCATCCCCTCCTTCGTCTTCGTTCATCGGCAACTTTACTTGGAGCTATATTTTTATTCACCACATGATATGTGTTTTGCTTGAAGCGTCATGTAATTTTCTTTAGATTTACTTGCTGTTTGAATAAAGTATCAAGATCTGAAATTCTTAAATGTGGGAGAGTCTTCACATAGTTGTATAATTATTCGACTACTCATTGATCTTCACTTATATCTTTCAGAGTAGTTTGTCATTTGCTCTAGTGCTTCACTTATATCTTTTAGAGCATGGTGGTAGTTTTATTTTGAAGAAATAGATGAACTCTCATGCTTCACTTATATTATTTTGAGAGTCTTAAATAGCATGGTAATTTGCTTAAATAATCCTAATATGCTAAGCATACAAGATCTGTAAGAATTCTTATGAGTGTGTTGAATACTAAGAGAAGTTTGATACTTGATAATTGTTTTGAGATATGGAGGTAGTGATATTAAAGTTTCGCTAGTTGGATGATTATGAATTCAAAGAATGCTTGTGTTGAAGTTAGCAAGTCCTGTAGCATGCACGTATGGTTAAAGTTTTGTAACAAATTTGAAACATGAAGTGTACCTGGCTTGTGCATCCTTATGAGTGGTGGCCGGGGACGAGCGATGGTGTTTTCCTACCAATCTATCCCCCTAGGAGCATGCGCGTAGTACTTGATTTTTGATGACTTCTAAATTTTTGCAATAAGTATATGAGTTCTTTTGACTAATGTTGATTCCATGGATTATACGCACTTCTACCTTTCCGCCTTTGCTAGCCTCTTCGGTACCGTGCATTGCCCTTTCTCACCTTGGGAGTTGGTGCAAACTTCGCCGGTGCATCCAAACCCCGTGATACTATACACTCTATCACACATAAATCTCCCGATATCTTCCTCAAAACAGCCACCATACCTACCTATTATGGCATTTCCATAGCCATTCCAAGATATATTGCCATGCAACTTTCCACCGTTCCGTTCATCATCATCATGACATACTTTACTTTTGTCATATTGACATTGCATGATCATGAAGTTGACATAGTATTTGTGGCAAAGCCACCATGCATTATTTTTCATACATGTCACTCTTGATTCGTTGCACCATCCCGGTACACCGCCGGAGGCATTCATATAGAGTCATATCTTGTTCTAGTTTCGAGTTGTAATCCTTATGTTGTAATCAATAGAAGTGTGATGATCATCATTATTAGAGCATTGCCCAATCATAAAAAAAGAAAGGCCCAAAAAAAGAAAATAAATAAAAAGGGCAATGTTACTATCTCTTTTTCCACACACGTGCTTCAAAGTAGCACCTTGTTCTTCATGTAGTGAGTCTCATATATTGTGCTTCAAAGTAGCACCATGTTTTTCGTATAGTGAGTCTCATAAGTTGTCTTTTTCGTACTAGTGGGAATTTTTCATTATAGAACTTGGCTTGTATATTCCTACGATGGGCTTCCTCAAATGCCCTAGGTCTTCGTGAGCAAGCAAGTTGGATGCACACCCACTAGTTTTCTTTTGTTGAGAATTCATTTATAGCTCTAGTGCATCCGTTGCATGGAAATCCCTACTCCTCATGTTGACATCAATTGATAGGCATCTCCATAGCCCGTTGATTATCCTCGTAAATGTGAGACTTTCTCTTTTTTTTGTCTTCTCCACACAATCCCCATCATCATATTCTATTCCACCCATAGTGCTATATCCATGGCTCACGCTCATGTATTGCGTGAAGGTTGAAAAAGTTTGAGATTATTTAAGTATGAAACAATTGCTTGGCTTGTCATCGGGGTATAGAAGTTGGGAACATCTTTGTGTGACGAAAATGAAGCATAGCCTAACTATATGATTTTGTAGGGATGAACTTTCTTTTGCCATGCTATTTTGAGAAGACATGATTACTTTGATTGGTATGCTTGAAGTATTACTATTTCTTTTATCAATATGAACTTTATTTTGTATTCATTTGGATCTGAACATTCATGCCACGATAAAGAAAATTACATTATGAATTATGCTAGATAGCATTCCACATCAAAAATTCTCTTTTTATCATTTACCTACTCGAGGACGAGCAGGACTTAAGCTTAGATGCTTGATACGTCTCCAACGTATCTATAATTTTTATTGTTCCATGCTATTATATTACCCCTTTTGGATGTTTATGGGCTTTATTTTACACATTTATATCATTTTTGGGACTAACCGACTAACCGGAGGCCCAACCCATATTGCTGTTTTTTTTGCCTATTTCAGTATTTTGAAGAAAAGGAATATCAAACGGAGTCCAAACGGAATGAAACCTTCGGGAGCGTGATTTTTGGAACAAGCATGATCCATAGGATTTCGAGTGCAAGTCAAGAAGCAGCCGAGGCCTCCACGAGATAGGAGGGCGCGCCCCCTGTCTCGTGGGCCCCTCGGGCGGCCACCGACGTACTTCTTCCTCCTATATATACCTCGCACTCGAAAATATCCAGGGCACCACAAAACACAATTTCCACCGCCAGAATCCTTCTCAGATCCGCGAGATCTCATCTTGGAGCCTTCGCCGACACTCTGCCGGAGGGGGAATTAACCACGGAGGGCCTCTACATCAACATCCTTGCCCCTCCGATGAGTTGTGAGTAGTTTACCATAGACCTATGGGTCCATAGTTATTAGCTAGATGGCTTCTTCTCTCTTTTTGGATCTCAATACAATGTTCTCCCCCTCTTGTGGAGATCTATTCGATGTAAACTCTTTTTGCGGTGTGTTTGTCGAGATCCGATGAATTGTGGGTTTATGATCAAGTTTATCTATGAATAATATTTGAATCTTCTCTAAACTCTTTTATGTATGATTAAGTTATCTTTGTAAGTCTCTTCGAATTATCAATTTGGTTTGGCCTACTAGATTGATCTTTCTTGCCATGGGAGAAGTGCTTAGCTTTGGGTTCAATCTTGCGGTGTCCTTACCCAAAGGATGTAAAGGGTTGCAAGGCACGTATTGTATTGTTGCCATCGAGGATAACAAGATGGGGTTTATATCATATTGCATGAGTTTATCCCTCTACATCATGTCATCTTGCTTAATGCGTTACTCTGTTCTTATGAACTTAATACTCTAGATGCATGCTGGATAGCGGTCGATGTATGGAATAATAGTAGTAGATGCAGGCAGGAGTCAGTCTACTTGTTATGGACGTGATGCCTATATACATGATCATGCCTAGATAATCTCATAATTATGCGCTTTTCTATCAATTGCTCGACATTAATTTGTTCACCCACCGTAATACTTATGCTATCTTGAGAAAAGCCACTAGTGAAACCTATGGCCCCGGGTCTATCTCTTGTCATATTTCCTCCCAATCTACTTTTATTTGCATCTTTACTTCTTTTGCATCTATACTATAAAATACCAAAAATATATTTATCTTATCATATTATCTTTATTACATCTCACTTTCGCAAGTGGCCGTGAAGGGATTGACAACCCCTTTATTGCGTTGGTTGCGAGTTCTCAGTTTGTTTGTGTAGGTGTGTGGGACTTTTGAGGAGCCTCCTACTGGATTGATACCTTGGTTCTCAAAACTGAGGGAAATACTTACGCTACACTTGCCGCATCACCCTCTCCTCTTCGAGGAAAACCAACGCAAGCTCAAGGCGTAGCACTTCTCCTTACGCCGAATATGATTATGCAGTCCGCTTCAAGCCCGCATCGACGTATCTTCGTCGGACGGTTCTTTGGACCCGTCGGCTATGAGTAGCGGTTCACTTCCGACCTCCTCCTCCCCTCGCCCTACGGACAACGTCGAGGTGTTGTCTCAAAGGGCACCAAGCCGAGGGGAGGTAGTTATGGAGGCTGTAGGACCTTGAAGTATGTCTAGAGGGGGGGTGATTAGACTACTTGACCAATTAAAAACTTAACCTTTTCCCAATTTTAGACTTTGGCCGATTTTAGTTATCTTTGAGCAAGTCAAGCAATCTTCACGCAATTCAAGCAAGCATGCAAAGAGTATATAGGCAGCGGAAAATAAAAGCATGCAACTTGCAAGAATGTAAAGAGAAGAGTTTGGAGGATTCAAACGCAATTGGAGACACGGATGTTTTTGTTGTGGTTCCGATAGGTGGTGCTATCGTACATCCACGTTGATGGAGACTTCAACCCATGAAGGGTAACGGTTGCGCGAGTCCACGGAGGGCTCCACCCATGAAGGGTCGAAGAAGCAACCTTGTCTATCCCACCATGGCCGTCGCCCACGAAGGACTTGCCTCACTAGCGGTAGATCTTCACGAAGTAGGCGATGTCCTTGCCCTTACAAACTCCTTGGTTCAACTCCACAATCTTGTCGAGGCTCCCAAGTGACACCTAGCCAATCTAGGAGACACCACTCTCCAAGAAGTAACAAATGGTGTGTTGATGATGAACTCCTTGCTCTTGTGCTTCCAATGATAGTCTCCCCAACACTCAACTCTCTCTCATAGGATTTGGATTTGGTGGAAAGAAGATTTGAGTGGAAAGCAACTTGGGGAAGGCTAGAGATCAAGATTTATGTGGTTGGAATGGAATATCTTGGTCTCAACACATGAGTAGGTGGTTCTCTCTCAGAACTGGTAAGTTGGAAGTGTAGGTTTGTTCGATGGCTCTCTCCATGAATGAAGAGGAGGTGGAGGGGTATATATAGCCTCCACACAAAATCTAACCGTTACACACAATTTACCAAACTCGGTGGGACCGAGTCATCAAACTTGGTCAGACCGATTTAGTAAACCTAGTGACCATTAGGGTTTTCGGTGGGACTGATATGCAACTCGGTAGGACCGATATGATTAGGGTTAGGGCATAACGTAATCTCGGTGAAACCGACTACACAAACTCGATGGGACCGAATTTGGTAATTAGCTAACTAGAGAGTTGGTCAGGTAAACTCGGTGGGACCGATTCGCTCTTTCGGTTAGACCGAAAAGTTACGAAAGGGAAATAAAGAGTTCACATTGCAATCTCGGTGGGACCGATCGCTCACTTCAGTTAGACCGAAACATTACGAAAGTAAACAGAGAGATTACAATCCCATCTCGGTGTGACCGAGATCCCTATCGGTGAGACCGATTTGCCTAGGGTTTGTGGCAGTGGCTAAGACAATTGAACTCGGTGGCGCCGGATAGAAAGAATCGGTAGGGCCGAGTTTGACTTTAGGTTTAGGTCATATGTGGATGTGAGAAAGTTGTGGAGGGTTTTTGGAGCATATCACTAAGCACATGAAGCAAAAGGCTCATTAAGCAACACTTCATCCCTTCTTGATAGTATTGGCTTTTCCTATAGACTCAATGTGATCTTGGATCACTACAATGTAAAATGTAGAGTCTTGAGCTTTTGAGCTTGAGCCAATCCTTTGTCCTTGATATTTTGAGGGATCCACTTTCATCATCCATGCCATGCCATTCATTGAGCTTTCCTGAAATATTTGTCTTGGAATAGCATTAGCTCAATGAGCTATATGTTAATATGAATTACCAAAACCACCTAGGGATAGTTGCACTTTCAATCTCCCCATTTTTGGTAATTGATGACAACATATAGATCAAAGCTTCGACAAATGATAATAAAATTTGAAAAACATCGTCGCTTTGAGAAGTATGTGATAAGCAAGAGCTCCCCCTAAATTTGTGCATATTAAGATTTTCTTTGGACTGCAAATGCACAAGGAATTAGGCTCATGGGTTACTCTTCCATGTCACATACATCTTGGTGGAGCGCTCAAAATAATAAAGATTGAATACATGCACTCATCACCAAGCACAGTGAATGATCATATAAGGATAAGTAAGATAATATCATAACAAGCATAAGTGTAGCTTATGATCAAACACATGATCATCAATGTCTCACAGGTAAAAGCCTAGTATCTCAAGCAATCAAAGCAAACGAAGTTCAACCAAGAAGACAAGAGAGAACAAAAGCAAATCTCTCTCTCGAAGCCTATGATCTATACATTTTTCTCCCCCTTTGGCAACAAGTTACCAAAAAGTTCCTAGAAAATGCACAGGACTATATCATCTCTCAGGCTTGGTCTTCTGGTGGTGGTGTAGATAGGACTCCAAGGACGAAGGCATCAGTAGATGTGGAAGGAGCTGAAGGAGTTGGTGCTGGAGCTGGTGAAGTGACCCTGGTGACTGGCTCTACAACTGATCTCTGAGCTCGTGGCACTCTGGCAAATGCATCAGTCATTGTCCTGCCCTTCCTCTCCTGCATGTCATCCTGTAGCTGCTCCACAGCTGACTGAATCTCAGTTACTTTGACATCAAGATCATAGAATTTTTGTTCCATGATTCTTTCCAGGCTCTCCTGGTTTTGAGTTAGGGTGGCCAACCCCTTCTCAATCCATAGAGTTGATGCTATCAAGTAACCAAGCTGCTCCTGCTTGTTCTTCAGAAAGTACTCAGATGCCTCGGCTTGAGTTGGCATCTTGGCAACCTTCTCTTTCCTTGCTTTCTCCTTCTTCTCTTGCGCTTGTACTGATGATGGTTCATTCTCAGTAATGACAACTTGATTTTCCTCAAAGTCAGGATAGAGAACCATGTGTTCCTTATCCAACAGATACTTTCCTGTGCCCATCTTTGAGATAATCAACTCCTGAATCTGTGGGGCATATCCACAGGTCCTCTTCTGGTCTGCTGCTGTCCTCTTGATAGTTTCAACTATGAGGCTCATGACTTTGAATTTCTGAGGCACATAAAATATGTGAAGCAAATTGATTGCATGCCCTCTGATCATGTTGTGGTCACCTGATTTAGGCAACAGAGTGTGCCTTAGGATCCAGTTGATCGTAGGCATCATCTGGGATCTCCTTGTACATCTGTGACATTGAGTTGTGACCCATCTTCTTCTTGGCATAAATGTCCAAGTCATCTTCACTTTCCTTGGGGGCACTGATCAGACTTGCCCATTCCTCTATGGTTGACTAGTATCTTGTTCCTTCAGACATCCAAACTATCCTGCCATCTGGATAGAAATGTGCTATGGAGTAGAATTGCATAATTAGCTCGTCATTCCAGTTTGTGAGCTTCTGCCCGACAGAATCTGCAACTCCACAAGCACTGAAGCTGACATACACTCCAGGATAGTGTTCTGCATTCTCCTGAATGGAGGTCCAATCGACCCACCTCATATCACAAACTATGGGCTTCTTATCCAATAAGACGGTCTCATAGAAGTCCTGCTGCTCCTTGGTGTGGAACCTGTAATCTACATCAGTCCTTCTCCTGGTGGCATATGGATCTGACTCTCTCCATAGCCTCAACCCTAGATCTCTCCTAATCTTCATGTTCTAAGCCACAGGATGAGCATCATTGTGGTCTGGAATCTTGGGTTTGAGCTTCCTTAGGACCTGCCCTTCTTCATCCTCCTCAGCATCAACCTCAGGCATT
This sequence comes from Aegilops bicornis, assembly GCA_021605145.1. Taxonomy (NCBI): domain Eukaryota; kingdom Viridiplantae; phylum Streptophyta; class Magnoliopsida; order Poales; family Poaceae; genus Aegilops; species Aegilops bicornis. The sequence goes on from CM038669.1 coordinate 227,342,911, forward strand.
GGGGCCTTGTTCTTCTCAGCTGGTGGTATACTCCTCGTATTCCTCTTTGGTGCACTCTTGGGCTTGGGGGCAGCTTTGGGCTTTGAGTCGAGAAGGAGTAGAGATGATCGTTATGAACACAATGAACACAATGTGCTGAGAAGGAGTAGAGAAGGAGTAGAGAAGGAGTAGAGAAGGCTCTTTGTTCATAACGATCATCTCTACTCCTTCTCTACTCCTTCTCAGCACATTGTGTTCGTAATGCATCTTGCCACGATTGAAACACCTCTATCTAGTCAAAACAATCCTTAGATTAGGTATGATTCGAAAATTTAGGGTTAGGTTTCCGCCGAAACCATCTCGTACCCAGCGAGTTGAAAAACTCGGTCCCACCGATTTGGCTAACGCCATTGCACTAGTAAGTCTCGGTTTAACCGAGAATTACAAATCGGTGTGACCGATTTTAGAACTTTGTGAAACCCTAGCAGTCTCGGTGCCACCGAACTATGACTTGGTCTGACCGAGTTCACTAGTTTAGGTTCCAAAACTGCTTCGGTATCACCGAGTTTGAAAATCGGTAGATCCGAAATGCTTTCTGTGGAAAACTAAAACTAAGTTTTTTGAATCATTCTTTTGCAAAAATCTCTGCATTTTGTGATGCTCATCCACTCTACCTCATCTATAACTATTCACAGGGTCAGCAGTCAGTGTGAGCAGCATGTCAGACCAAAGTGACAAATGCAAAAAAACAGTCAAGATCAGATTCACATGAGTGAGGGCACTAGTCCCTCTAGCAGCTCAGATGAGGGGAGCAGAAGCACTCCCAGTAATTTCCCAAGGCTACCACAAGGACAAGAAAGAAGAAGACCTCAGAGTCTGAGGATGAGGATTATGTGGCAGTTGAGGATGAGGCCAGTTCAAAGAAGAAGGTGCTCAAGAAGGAGTACAACTCAACAGCAGTTTAGCCTGGAATAAAGATCAAAAGGCCAGCAGGTAGACAACCAATGTCCAAAGCAAGAGTCTCCACTCAAGCTTCTTTGGAATCCCACCCAAAGAACCTACTGCTGCTGCAGGAAAGAAAGAAGGAAAGGGTCAAGAAGACCATGGCCAGAGTGATTGGGAAGCCTTCTATGATGGAGGAAGAGGAAGAAGAAGAGGTTGCTGAGCCATTACCCAAGGCACAGAAGCTGATGGGTGATGCCATAAAATCAGGGGCTGCAACTTCAAAGCCCAAAGCTGCCCCCAAGCCGAAGAGTGCACCAAAGAGGAATACCAGGAGTATACCAACAGCTGAGAAGAACAAGGCCCCAATGCATGAGGTTGATGCTGAGGAAGATGAAGAAGGGCATGTCTTAAGGAAGCTCAAACCCAAGATTCCAGACCACAATGATGCTCATCCTGTGGCTGAGAACATGAAGATCAGGAGAGATCTAGGGTTGAGGCTATGTAGAGAGTCAGATCCGTATGCCACTGTGGAGAAGGACTGTCAGAGATTACGTGTTCCACACCAAGGAGCAGCAGGACTTCTATGAGACCGTCTTATTGGATAAGAAGCCCATAGTTTGTGATATGAGGTGGGTCGACCGACCTACATTCAGGAGAATGCGTAACACTATCCTGGAGTGTATGACAGCTTCCGGTGCTTGTGGAGTTGCAGATTTTGTCGCGTAAGCTCACAAACTGGAATGACGAGCTCATTATGCAATTCTACTCCACATCACATTTTTATCCAGATGGCGGGATAGTTTGGATGTCTGAAGGAACAAGATACCAGTCAACCATAGAGGAATGGGAAAGTCTGATCAATGCCCCCAAGGAAAGTGAAGATGACTTGGACATTTATGCCAAGAAGAAGATGGGTCACAACTCAATGTCACAGATATACAGGGAAGATCCCAGATGATGCACTTGAGACTTTCAAGTTTGGATCAGTTCATTTTCTTCTGTCAGGGCTGCCTACGATCAACTGGATCCTAAGGCACACTCTGTTGCCCAAATCACGTGACCACAACATGATCAGAGGGCATGCAATCAATTTGCTTCACATATTTTATTTGCCTCAGAAATTCAAAGTCATGAGCCTCATAGTTGAAACTATCAAGAGGACAAAGCAGCACTGTAAGAGGAGCTGTGGATATGCCCCACAGATTCAGGAGTTGATTAACTCAAGATGGGCACATGAAAGTATCTGTTGGATAAGGAACATATGGTTCTCTATCCTGACTTTGAGGACAATCAAGTTGTCATGACTGAGAATGAACCATCATCAGTACAAGCGCAAGAGAAGAAGGAGAAAGCAAGGAAAGAGAAGGTTGCCAAGATGCCAACTCAAGCAGAGGCATCTGAGTACTTTCTGAAGAACAAGCAGGAGCAGCTTGGTTACTTGATAGCATCAACTCAAGGATTGAGAAGGGTAAGCCACCCTAACTCAAAACCAGGAGAGCCTGGAAAGAATCATGGAACAAAAATTCAATGATCTTGATGTCAAAGTAATCGAGATTCAACACCGTGGAGCAGCTACAGGATGACATGCAGGAGAGGAAGGGGCAGGACAACGACTGATGCATTTCCCAGAGTGCCACGAGCTTAGAGATCAGCTGCAGAGCCAGTCACTAGAGTCACTTCATCAACTCCAGCGGAACCAGCTCCACCACCAACTCCTTCAGCTCCTTCCACATCTACTGATTCCTTCGTCCTTGGAGTTCTATCTACACCACCACCAGAAGACCAAGCCTGAGAGACGATATAGTCCTATGCATTTTCTAGGAACTTTTTGGTAACTTGTTGCCAAAGGGGAGAAAAATGTATAGATCATAGGCTTTAGAGAGAGAGATTTGCTTTTGTTCTCTCTTGTCTTCTTGGTTGAACTTCGTTCGCTTTGATTGCTTGAGATACTATGCTTTTACCTGTGAGACATTGATGATCATGTGTTTGATCATAAGCTACACTTATGCTTGTTATGATATTATCTTACATATCTTTATATGATCATTCACTGTGCTTGGTGATGAGTGCATGTATTCAATCTTTATTATTTTGAGCGCTCCACCAAGATGTATGTGACATGGAAGAGTAACCCATGAGCCTAATTCCTTGTGCATTTACAGTCCAAAGCAAATCTTAATAAGCACAAATTTAGGGGGAGCTCTTGCTTATCACATACTTCTCAAAGCGACGATGTTTTTCAAATTTTATTATCATTTGTCGAAGCTTTGATCTATATGTTGTCATCAATTACCGAAAAGGGGGAGATTGAAAGTGCAACTATCCCTAGGTGGTTTTGGTAATTCATAACAACATATAGCTCATTGAGCTAATGCTATTCCAAGACAAATATTTCAGGAAAGCTCAATGAATGGCATGACATGGATGATGAAAGTGGATCCCTCAAAATATCAAGGACAAAGGATTGGCTCAAGCTCAAAAGCTCAAGACTCTACATTTTACATTGTAGTGATCCAAGATCACATTGAGTCTATAGGAAAAGCCAATACTATCAAGAAGGGATGAGGTGTTGCTTAATGAGCCTTTTGCTTCAAGTGCTTAGTGATATGCTCCAAAAACCCTCCACTACTTTCTCACATCCACATATGATCTAGACCTAAAGTCAAACTCGACCGTACCGATTCTTTCTATCCTTCGCCACCGAGTTCAATTGTCTTAGCCACTGCCACAAACCCTAGGCAAATCGGTCTCACCGATAGGGATCTCGGTCTCACCGAGATGGGATTGTAATCTCACTGTTTCCTTTCATAATGTTTCGGTCTAACCGAAGTGAGCGATCGGTCCCAATTGAAAGTGCAACTATCCCTAGGTGGTTTTGGTAATTCATAACAACATATAGCTCATTGATCTAATGCTATTCCAAGACAAATATTTCAGGAAAGCTCAATGAATGGCATGGCATGGATGATGAAAGTGGATCCCTCAAAATATCAAGGACAAAGGATTCGCTCAAGCTCAAAAGCTCAAGACTCTACATTTTACATTGTAGTGATCCAAGATCACATTGAGTCTATAGGAAAAGCCAATACTATCAAGAAGGGACGAGGTGTTGCTTAATGAGCCTTTTGCTTCATGTGCTTAGTGATATGCTCCAAACACCCTCCACTACTTTCTCACATCCACATATGACCTAAACCTCAAGTCAAACTCGGCCCTACCAATTCTTTCTATCCGGCGCCACCGAGTTCAATTGTCTTAGCCACTGCCAAAAACCCTAGGCAAATCGGTCTCACCGATAGGGATGTCGGTCTCACCGAGATGGGATTGTAATCTCTCTGTTTCCTTTCGTAACGTTTCGGTCTAACCGAAGTGAGCGATCGGTCCCACCGAGATTGCAATGTAAACTCTCTGTTTCCCATTCGTAACTTTTCGGTCTCACCGAAAGAGCGAATCAGTCCCACCGAGTTCACCTGACCAACTCTCTGGTTAGCTAATTACCAAATTCGGTCCCACCGAGTTTGTGTAATCGGTCTCACCGAGATTACATTATGCCCTAACCCTAATCATATCGGTCCTACTGAGTTGCATATCAGTCCCACCGAAAACCCTAACGGCCACTAGGGTTACTAAATCGGTCCGACTGAGTTTGATGATTCGGTCCCACCGAGTTTGGTAAATTGTGTGTAACGGTTAGATTTTGTGTGGAGGCTATATATACCCCTCCACCTCCTCTTCGTTCGTGGAGAGAGCCATCAGAACAAACCTACACTTCCAACTTACCAGCCTGAGAGAGAACCACCTACTCATGTGTTGAGACCAAGATATTCCATTCCAACCACATAAATCTTGATCTCTAGCCTTCCCCAAGTTTCTTTCCACTAAAATCTTCTTTCCACCAAATCCAAATCCCGTGAGAGAGAGTTGAGTGTTGGGGAGACTATCATTTGAAGCACAAGAGCAAGCAATTCATCATGAACACACCATTTGTTACTTCTTGGAGAGTGGTGTCTCCTAGATTGGCTAGGTGTCACTTGGGAGCCTCCAACAAGATTGTGGAGTTGAACCAAGGAGTTTGTAAGGGCAAGGAGACCGCCTACTTCGTGAAGATCTACCGCTAGTGAGGCAAGTCCTTCGTGGGCATTTACCATGGTGGGATAGACAAGGTTGCTTCTTCGTGGACCCTTCGTGGGTGGAGCCCTCCGTGGACTCAAGAACTGCTACCCTTCATGGGTTGAAGTCTCCATCAACGTGGATGTATGATAGCACCACCTATCGGAACCACGACAAAAACATCCGTGTCTCCAATTGCATTTGAATCCTCCAAACCCTTCCCTTTACATTCTTGCAAGTTGCATGCTTTTATTTTCCGTTGCCTATATACTCTTTGCATGCTTGCTTGAATTGTGTGAAGATTGCTTGACTTGCTCGAAGATAACTAAAATCTGCCAAAGTCTAAAATTGGGAAAATGTTAAGTTTTTAATTGGTCAAGTAGTCTAATCACCCCCCCTCTAGACATACTTCAAGGTCCTACAAGTGGTATCCGAGCTTTGGTCTCCATTTGCTTTGATTTCCATAGCTTTTGGTGGTCATAGCCTTGGTTTCACAACCTAGGAGAGTATGGCGTCTAGCGAGGGAAATTATCACCGTAGAGGTCCTTACTTTGATGGCACTAATTTTGCTAGTTGGAAGCATAAGATGAAAATGCATATTCTCGGACATAACCCCACCGTTTGGGCTATTGTGTGTATTGGCTTGCAAGGTGAATTCTTTGATGGGAGAGAAACGAACCATGAAGCTAGCGCGGAAGAGTTGAAGATGTTGCAATAAAACGCTCAAGCTTGTGATATCCTCTTCAATGGCTTGTGCCCCGAAGAATTCAACAAAATCAGCCGTCTTGAGAATGCAAAGGAAATTTGGGATACTTTGATTGATTTGCATGAAGGTACCGACTCATTAAGGAATCCAAGTTGGATGTGCTCCAAAGTCAGCTTGACAAGTTCAAAATGAAGGATGGTGAAGGTGTCGCTGAAATGTACTCTAGGCTTGCTCTTATCACAAATGAGATTGCCAATTTAGGAAGTGAAGAAATGACCGATGATTCATCATCAAGAAGATCCTAAGAGCATTCGATGGAAAATATGATACCGCAGCACATTGATCCAAATGATGCCAAATTACAAAGATCTCAAGCCAACGGAAGTCATTGGAAGAATTGTTGCTCATGAGATGTCACTCAAGGATAAGGAGGAACTTCACAACAAGTCAAGTGGTGCTTACAAAGCCTCATGTGAAGCCCCCACATCATCAAGCGAGAAACAAACCTTCAATGAAGAATTGAGCTTAATGGTGAAGAACTTCAACAAATTCTACAAGAGTAGAAGCAAAGAAAGAAGCTCCAAGTCAAGGTCCTACAATGACAAAAGATCTTCTAGTCGAGAGCGCAATTGCTACAATTGTGGGAGACCCGGACACTATTCCAATGAGTGTACGACACCCTACAAAAGAAGAGAAGGTTCTCCTAAAAGAAGAAGGGATAATTAATTTGGTGCCCTTAGTTGTGTCCCACTCGGCAGGTTTACCCCTAGTTTCCGAAAACACTTGTTCCTGCCCAAACCACTTTGCTCCTCTTATGCTTTTGCCCTTTGACCGTTTGACCATCACTTTGAAAACTTCATAAAAAATTCATACTAACTCCAAAAAATTCAAATAAGATATCAAAATGTTCAGAAAAGCATCACCTATACGTGCATGTCATTTGCATTCATGAAAAAAGTGTTGTCCAGTCCCCATCTTAGTTTTAGCTCATATGACCTTAGCATGAAAAGTAAAATCTAAAAAAATTCTAAAATTTCTAAAAAAAATTGGTGGCAAACTTTGACCAATATTTTCAGTGCTTGCCAAGTTTCATAAGGGAATGACATTCGTGGAAGTCGTGGAAAAAAAAGAAAAATCAATGGTCCAAAATTTAATTTTTGTGCCACGACTTCCACGAATGTCATTCCCTTATGAAACTTGGCAAGCACTCAAAACATTGGTCAAAGTTTGCCACCAATTTTTTTAGAATTTTTAGAATTTTTTTAGATTTTACTATTCATGCTAAGGTCATATGAGCTAAAACTAAGATGGGGACTGGCAAACACTTTTTTTCATGAATGCAAATGACATGCACATATAGGTGATGATTTTCTGAACATTTTGATATCTTATTTGAATTTTTCTGAGTTAGTATGAATTTTTTATGATGTTTTCAAAGTGATGGTCAAACGGTCAAAGGGCAAAAGCATAGGAGGAGCAAAGTGGTTTGGGCAAGAACAAGTGTTTTTGGAAACTAGGGGTAAACCTGCCGAGTGTGACCCTACTAGGGGCATAAAATCAATTGTCCCAAAGAAGAAGTAGAAGAGAAGAATCACCACCAAGAGAGAGAAGGAGTAGAGATGATCGTTATGAACGAAAACCCTCACGGAGAAGCAAGGACTCGGAAAGGAAGGACAAGTCATCAAAGAGCTACACAAAACGAAGACATCAAGCTCATGTTGGTGAATGGGTATCCGGCTCCGACTCGGCAATCACTCCGAGAGAAGCTATCACTCCGACTCGAATACACTCAAGATGAAGGTGTTGCCGGTTTAGCACTTGTGTCAACCAACTCCTACGACATATTTGAATCACCAAATGAAGGAATTGGAAGATGCTTCATGGCCAAAGGTCCTAAGGTAACACACCCCGAGTATGTTGATTTTAATTGCGATGAAGATGACTTGCTAGGTGATGATGATTTACTTATTGACAACTCTAGTGATGAATACTACAATGAAACGTCAATTAATCATGCTAATCAAGATGAAACTAATGACAATGATAAGGAGAAAATTGAGAGTCTAACTAAAGAACTAAACACTCTTAAGTTAGCTCATGAAACTATCTTTGATGATCTCCGTAAGAAAAGTTCTTCTTATATTGCCAAGCATTTACTCTTATCTACTTACATGCCTCAAGTCAAGTCTAGTAACAAGAACAAGAAAGATTCTTCTTCTAGTAGTAACAATAACAATGCTAAACCCAATATTGTTGCTTCTAGTAGTTCTCTTGATTCCACTAATGATTCTCTTAGCCAAGTTACACTTGAGCAAGAAAACAGCTTATTGAAGGGAATTATAGAGAAATGTGTTTACAAGAGCCTTGCCGGGAGTAAGCAATTTGAGGAAATTGTACGCAAGCAAGGAAGGCACCGGAAGAATCAAGGTGTTGGTTTTGAACGAAAGTTCAATGCCAGTGGAGTTGAGTGGGAAGAAGACCAATACCCCAAGACAAAGTTTGTTCCTCAACAAGAGAAGTATGATCCTACTTCCTTCAAGGGAACACAAGCAGAAGATGATCTTCGACCACAAGACCACAAGAACAAAGGCAAGGACAAGCTTCAAGAAGAGATTGATGCATTTGAAGAAGCACCTAAGGCCTTGGTCAAGTGGGTTCCCAAGACTACGTCAAGTTCTACTTCATCAAGCACAACTACTACACCAAGGATTCCCATCAAGATGATGTGGGTCCCAAGAAGAAGAACTAGAGAGTTCTTGAGGGTGACTCCGCCAACATTTTCACTCATATCATTATGGCAAGGACAAGTGCAATCATCTTCCATATCTTGCACTAGTTCAAGGAGTCACAAACCCTCATGTTGGTAAGTCAAGGGACAAGGTAACCTAATGTTTTCATGGACATCATTTTGTGTGTGCATCACTCTATGTCTATGGATATTCTTGTTTGTTCCTTGTGGGACTAACCCATGTAGGTATTGAAAGTGCAACTCACTCCAAAGGATTGCTCCAAAAGATCTACATCAACATTGAGCATCCACATCTTCAACACTTACATGAAGTCATCATCGACAAAACCCAAGGTTAGTTTATCCCTCTAAAGGGGGGATCTCACATCTAGAGGGAGCTTAACTCTAAGAAATGAGTCAAAGCAACTCTAATGATGTGAACACATAAATGCTTTATGTAAAAGTGGTAACCCCACTTGAGCTTAAACGATTAGTATGACCTATGATCAAATGTTCTCATTTCACTCCTAAGTCAATATACTCATATATAGATGACCCAGTCATCGCCAATTGTTTGATAGATGCTAGAATTGGTTGTGGATGCTTTGTCACATATTTCATTTGTCATTTTATTGTGTGAGCATGTTGGTTGCATATTTTACTCATTCGAGGACATCCACTTGTTGTTTTGATTGATTGGCTTCTTTTTCTTTGGCCAAGTGGATGGACAAGAATGCCTAAGAACCTTCTCTAGCTATCTATGCTTTTCTCGTCTCAAACTCTATTCATCCTACATCACAAAATTTGATAAAGTCAGATTCGAACCACTATGTGCGAGGAGCACTCGGAGTCCCCTATTCGTGATAGAATTAAACTTCCAAAACTTCTTTGTGATTTTCGGTCTGACCATTCCTCCAATTCGGTCATACCGAGATTACTAAGTTGATCTAGATTTTCAATCTCGGTGGATCCGATTTAAACTTTTCGGTCACACCGAGTTGCTGTAACTGTTAACCGTTATTCATCTTGGTGCCATCGAGTTGTTCAACTCGGTCACACCGACAGTGTCGGGCTATATATTGACACGGGCAAATTTTGGAAAACTTTCTCTGAAACTCCTCGCCCACTCATAGCTCGCTCTGCCTACTAGGTCTACGTATCGTCGCCTTCATCGCCAGCTGCCTCCTGCGGCTGGTCTCCGCCGCCGTCAACGGAATTCTTCTCCGTTGTTGCCGCCGTAGCGAGTTCACCACCGAACTAGGGTATGAACTCGATCACAAGTTTATGCTCGTCGATTCTCAAAGACATTGTGTTCATAATGCATCTTGCCACGATTGAAACACCTCTATCTAGTCAAAACAATCCTTAGATTAGGTATGATTCGAAAATTTAGGGTTAGGTTTCCGCCGAAACCATCTCGGACCCACCCAGTTGAAAAACTCGGTCCCACCGATTTGGCTAACGCCATTGCACTTTCAGAGGCGCCTTAAGGCGACCTTCCGGACCCCGGGCGCAAAGGGAGCAAGACTCCCACGGGCTCCAAGTTCGGCCCTCAGCCGAACACCGCACTAGAACTACCAGCGGTCCCGAACTCCGGCAGGCGGCCCCCTATTAAGAGGGGCAAGCCGCCCGTGCCGGTGACCTCTGTCCATCCAGAGGCACCAGACAACTTGCTGGAAGCGCTTCGCAGCGCTTCCATCGACGAAGAGCACCGCACTATCATGAGTGCGGTGATCAAGAAGGTTCAGTCCGCCAAGAGCGGACTGACTGAAGCCTGTGCCAGCCTCCTAACAGGCTTTGAGGTGAGTAATCGAAATATAGGAAAATATTACCGCATAGACAATAGCCCTTGATGCTTTGTTCGACGTTCACGAAGAAAAGCCGAATAGAGGATCAAATAGTAATTACAGGAGTCTAATCGAAATATGTCTCAGATATGCAGAGTGCTTTCATCGCCGTCACGCCGCACATATCGCTGGAGGTCGCCAAGATCAAGCAGGACCTCGAGCGGTCCGAGGAAGAACTCGGCCGTGCCAAGAAGCAGCTCGAGGAGAACAAAGTTAAGCAATACCTTGTCTATATAAAAAAGAAAAAAAATGTGGTTGCAAGATAATAGGATCATCATTAATGTGCCAGGGACCACGACCGACGTGGCGACCCTAAAGCAGGCGCTGTCCGAGGCCAAAAACAAAGCGGCCAAGGAGCGGATCGAACGAGAAAGACACGAAACTCGAGTAGGCGAGGTGCAGCAAGAGCTCCAGGCGCTCGTGAAGAAGCACGAGTCCTTGGAGCGTGACTCAAAGACGCGAGAGTCTGAGCTTGCCAAGGCCCTCGAAAGCGCAGAACATGCAAAGGCCGAAGCCCAAAAGGCCCTCCAGGAGATTGAGGCGGTGAAGAAGATAGAGGCAGGTAAGGCATTCATTATGCAAAGCAAGCATGTGAAAGAAAATTTCTATACCCGAGTTTGGAGCTCTCCAGGGGCATTCGCAGATCTGCCCCGCAGCGTGTCTGATGCCGCGGAGTTCTACCGGGCCGAGGAGGGGAGCTCGACGGAGAAGGTGTTCTGGTCTCAGTATACTAGGACCGAAAACCCGATGCCCTTGAGCGACCAGTTGAAGCAACTGGTCGAGCTCCACAAGGCGGCCGAACAGGCCATGAAGGGCCTTATAGTCCGTATGTGGCTTGGCGATGCCCTTCCCAACAGCTACTTCGGCCTGGTGAGGTGGCTTGTGGATGCCTGCCCACAGCTGGAAGTCATAAAGCGGTCCGTCTGCATCGAAGCTGCACGCAGGGCTTTTGCCCGTGCGAAGGTGCACTAGGCCAAGAAGGACGCCGAGAAGCTGGTGAAGGAGGGGCCGCCGCAGGGCAAGGAGCATCGCCACCCCGAAATGTATTATGAGGGTGTCCTGAAGGGTGCCCGTCTTGTATGACGAAAGTGTTCCAAAGATGTAATTTTTGAATGAACTTGCTCATGTGATCCTGTATGATGAAAACTAGTTCATGTGCACTATGCAACACTTTTGTATTTAAAATATTACCTTCTGTGCGGCCGTTTATAAAATCTGAGAGTTGGCCAGTCGTCGGCTTCTGCCCCCATGCAAATTGTGCTGGGGTGTTCAGGATAAATCTAAACAATCTTTTTCCAATTTTTGGGTCCTTCGAGGGAGGTGCTCAGCGCAACGAACCAGGCAATCAGACTATAATGCTTTATCACTCTCACTTAGCCATAGAAGTCTACAATTTTAAATTTTGCCGAAGACCCTAGTATTCGGAAGGCCGAATTTGGGGCGCTATACACGCCTAAGTCGTACAAGGCCGACTCCTCGCCTGAAGCGGAAAAAGTCTTCAGGGACTTGAGACCTCTCGAACAGTGACCAGCTCTCGCCTTGTCATGACAGTCAGTTTTAGCTTTCACTACTGAGGTGCTCGTCTGAAAGAACCGGGACACAGTCGCAGTAGTTCTCCCAGTGCTACCTTAGCCGATATAGCGGAACGTAAGGTACCAAAACATGGGAGCCGGGCAAACCCAACTATTGACCCAAGACATGATTCGGAGATGATGCATATATTGCTATAAGTTCGGGGTGCCGCACTGTCGAAAGTGTTCGGACTTCTCACGCCGTATTATGGGGTATATGGAAGCCCCTGGCGTACTGGCCGTACCAGAGTGTACGGGTGCTAACTGTCATAAATGAACATATATATATATATATATATATATATATATATATATATATATATATATATAAAGAGAGAATATAGGACTAGTGCTATGCATTGTTTATTCGAGAAATGCGTCGAAGCATACTGATACAAGTAGTGCGGTAAGCAAAAAATAGGACTATTTGACATGTCCCATCCGAGGGCGAGCTGCGGACTGGTATCTTAAAGCAGGTATTTCGTTATTAGAGACCACCTGGGGATTCCATTGTACGACGTAGCTTCCTGCCTCCTTGGATGTTGTATCATGTGTCCGGCAATCGTACTGCCGGATAGGCCTTCCAGAGAGTAAAGTCCTGAAAGGGAGAGAATGACAAAGGTAGTAAGCCCCTAGTGCGGTTGAGCCGCATTGTGGGACGTGCCATGATCGTGCCCCCGCCTACACCTATGGTATTTTCAATGCATAATTATGTACGCGCTGGACGAATTTCGCTACTTGAGTGAGACTTGGGCGGGGGCTGAATTGCTAGGCGAGCTCTGAACGTGCCAGGCGATCCTGTTGCAGGTTACTCCGGACGCGCTTGACGGTGTCCGGGGGCTTTATCGCCGAACTGGTGGACTGCCTTAAAAGGCTGCTTTGTGCCTCCGCTGCGAGGGCCGCAGTGTGCTCCTCCGTACGGAGCGAGCGCTCTGTGTTTCCATTGACTGTGATGACCCCCCTAGGTCCTGGCATCTTGAGCTTGAGGTATGCATAATGCGGTACCGCATTGAATTTTGCAAATGTGGTTCGCCCGAGCAAAGGCGTGATAGCCATCGCGAACGGGATGATATCAAAGATTAACTCCTCGCTTCAGAAGTTGTCCACAGATCTGAAGACCACTTCCAGTGTGATTGAGCCCGTACAATGGGCCTCTACACCTGGGATGAGGCCTTTAAAGGTCGTTTTTGTGGGTTTTGATCCTCGAGGGGTCTATACCCATTTTGCGCACTGTATCCTAATAGAGCAGGTTCAGGCTGCTACCGCTGTCCATAAGGACTCGAGTGAGGTGAAATCCGTCAATGATGGGGTCTAAGATCAATGCGGCGGATCCGCCATGACGGATACTAGTGGGGTGGTCCCTGCGATAGAAGGTGATCGGACAAGAGGATCATGGGTTGAACTTTGGGGCGACGGGCTCCATCGCATATACGTCCCGTAGTGCACGCTTCCGTTCCCTCTTGGGGATGTGGGTTGCGTATATCATGTTCACCGTCCTCACTTGCGGGGGGAACCTCTTCTGTCCTCCCATGTTCAGCGGCCGTGGCTCCTCCTCGTCATCGCTGTGCAGCCCCTTGTCCTTTTTTTTGGTGTTTAACTTGCCGGCCTACTTGAACACCCAACATTCTCTGTTGGTGTGATTGGCTGGCTTATCGGGGGTGTCGTGTATTTGACACGAGCGATCGAGTATGCGGTTCAAACTGGACGGGCCCGGAGTGCTTCTTTTGAATGGCTTTTTCTGCTGACCGGGTTTAGAGCCTCTGAATCCGGCATTGACTGTCGTATCCTCGGCGTTATCGCCGTTGTTGCGGCGCTTGTGTTTGCTGTGACGTGGCTCGCCAGAATCGCCCTTGGTATCCGGGCGCCAAGGTTCCTTGATATGTTGTTGCTGCGAGCCAGCCAGCTATCCTCTCCCGTGCAAAAGCGGGTCATGAGTGTCGTGAGGGCTGCCATAGACTTTGGCTTTTCCTGGCCGAGGTGCCGGGCGAGCCATTCATCACGGATGTTGTGCTTAAATGCCGCTAAGGCCTCTGCATCCGGATAGTCGAAAATATGATTTTTCTTGGTTAGGAACCGTGTCTAGAATTGCCTGGCTGATCCCCCCTGCTGCTCAATTATGTGGCTGAAGTCATCGACATCTGGTGGTCGCACATAAGTGCCTTGGAAGTTTTCGAGGAATGCGTCTTCCAGATCCTCCCAACAGCCAACGGAGTCTACTGGCAAGCTGTTCAGCCAATGCCGAGCTGGTCCTTTAAGTTTTAACGGGAGGTACTTGATGGCATGTAGATCATCACCGCGGGCCAGGTGGATGTGGAGGAGGAAGTCCTCGATCCATACCACGGGATCTGTTGTACCATCATATGATTCGATATTTATGGGTTAAAAACCCTCTCGGAATTCATGCTCCATTACTTTGTCAGTGAAGCATAGGGGGTGTGACGTGCCTCTGTGCTGGGCTATATCGCAACGCAGCTCGTATGAGTCTTGCCTGCTGTATTCGGCCCGGCCGGATTTGCTTTTACTCTATCCGGCGGGGCGGTCACCGTCCCGCCTAGGGGCGTGCCCTCGTGATCCGTAGATCGATCTTGCATGTTTTTCCTTGTCTTCCAATACGTCTCACAGGACTCGCGTGTTTCCCGGTGCCTTGGTGTTTTTGTTTGAATGGCGGCGGGGTGCAGGCTGATTTTCAGGCTGGAATGCCTCTCTATCTCGGCCACGAGGTGGCCGATCAGCCGCATCGTACGCTGGTGATGTAGGTTTCAATGCTTCCTCCTCAAGTCGGGGTAGCAACCTGTGCTTTGGGTAACCCTTGGAAGGGCGTTCGAGTTCATATTCCTCGGCCGCAAGGACTTCAGTCCATCTATCTGCTAGCAAATCCTGATCAGCTCAAAGCTGTTGTTGCTTTTTCTTCAGGCTATTTGCTGTGGCTATAAGCCGACACATAAAGCGCTCCTGTTCAACGGGATCCTCAGGCACGACAAATTCTTCATGGCCGAGGCTCACTTCGTCTCTGTAGAAAGGCATGTAATTGTCATCCTCCGCCTCTCCCTTTGCCGCTCGCTCAGGAGGGTTGGCTTGCTCATCCTCCGGCCCTAAATCTTGCTGGAGGGGATTGTCATCGTCTTCGGCACTGTCCGGAGTACTATTATCTTCTGTGCCGGTATCACCGCTTTTGCTGTGGCGAGACTTAGAGCGGCGCCTTCGACGCCGGGCGCTTGGGTTGCTTCTGAGGGGTCATCCTCCACCGCCTTGTCGCCATTGCCTTCTTTGGGTGTATCCACCATGTATATATCATATGATGAGGTGGCGGTCCGGGCCCCGTAAGCAGTGGTTCCTGTTCGTCTCCCGCATCGTTGTCCATACCATCGATGTCTTCGGGGTCGAAGTCGAGCATGTCGGTTAAATCATCGACAGTGGCTACTAAGTGGGTGGTGGGTGGGGAATGAATTTCTTCATCATCCGCATCCCATTCTAGCCGGACATAGTTCGGCGGGGGTTCTCCTGATAAGGAGAGAGACCTTAACGAGTTTAGCACATTGCCGAAGGGCGAGTGCTGAAAGATATCCGCGGAGGTGAACTCCATAATCGGTGCCCAATCGTATTCGATAGGCGTGGGCGCAGGCGGTTCGGAGTCCGTGGCCGGAGATAAATCCAGTGGTTCGGCGTCACGGCTCTCATGAGGGGTAAGGTCAGTATCCGGCTCTATCGCTGCTGAGAGTGCAGCCTCCAGGGAGGGGGTCTATCCGCCCGTCCTCGGATGGCGCAATTTTCCCCGGATTGAAGGCCGGAGTAGTTGCCGTTGTGATCTCCCGAACACTATCCGACGACAGAGCTATATCATGCTCGTCGCGATCGTGCGGCACACCTGGCATGGGCTCGAATCCGTCGAAGATCAAGTCTCCACGGATGTCGGCAGTGTAATTCAAGTTTCCGAACCTGACCTGATGGCCAGGGCCGTAGCTCTCGATCTGCTCCAGATGGCCAAACGAGTTGGCCCGCAGTGCGAAGCCGCCAAATACAAAGATCTGTCCGGGGAGGAAGACCTCACCCTGGACCGCATCATTACCGATGATCGAAGGGGCCATCAAACCTTACGGCGACGGCGCAGTGGAACTCTCAATGAAAGCACCAATGTCGGTGTCAAAACCGGCGGATCTCGGGTAGGGAGTCCCGAACTGTGCGTCTAAGGCGGATGGTAACAGGACGCAGGGGACACGATGTTTACCCAGGTTCGGGCCCTCTCGATGGAGGTAATACACTACTTCCTGCTTGATTGATCTTGATGATATGAGTAGTACAAGAGTTGATCTACCACGAAATCGTAGAGGCTAAACCCTAGAAGCTAGCCTATGGTATGATTGTTGTTGTCCTACGGACTAAACCCTCCGGTTTATAAAGACATCAGAGGGGGCTAGGGTTACACAGAGTCGGTTACACGGGAGGAGATCTACATATCCGTATCGCCAAGCTTGCCTTCCATGCCAAGGAGAGTCCCATCCGGACACGAGACGAAGTCTTCAATCTTGTATCTTCATAGTCCAGTAGTCTGGACAAAGGATATAGTCCAGCTGTCCGGATACCCCCTAATCCAGGACTCCCTCACCGGTCCACCTTCCCAGGGAGCGAGGCTCCAGACGGCTGGGTCATGTATTTCGATGACGCCTTCGTGCACCAGGGCGCGGGGGCTGGAGCAGTGCTCATCTCACCCACTCAGGACAAGCTCTACTAGGCCGTGCAACTCTGCTTTCAGCATGGGGAGAAGGTCTCCAACAATATCACATAATACGAAGGCCTCATAGCTGGCCTGAAGGCTGCGACAGCACTAGGGGTGAAGCACCTTACCGTCAGAGGCGACTCACAACTCCTCGTCAACTTCTCCAACAAGGTGTACGAGCCGAAGGACGAGCATATGGAGGCCTACCTTGCGGAGGAGCGCAAGATGGAAAAACAGTTCTCGGGCCTGGAGCTGCAGCACGTGCCCCGGGGCACCAACAAGGAAGCCGACGACATCGCCAGGAGAGCATCCAAGCGGCAACTACAAGAGCCTGGTGTCTTTGAGGAGCGGCTCTTCAAGCCATCAGCTACGCCACCTCTTTCAAGCAGGACTCAACCTCGGGAGGAGCTCCCACAACCTCCAGTCATGGGAGCCCCAGCCTGTGGCCCGACCTCAGGAGCTCGGCTTCTCTTGGTGCTCGAGCCCCAGGAGGAATGCTGGACCAAGGAATTCAAGGAGGACCTGACGCACGGGACGCTGCCGGAGAAGGAAGAAGACGCGGAGCGCGTGGCCCGGCAAGCCACGACATACTGTATCCAAGACGGCGAGTTGTACAGGAAACGACCGAACGATGTCACGCTGCGCTGCATCTCCAGTGATCAAGGAAGGGAGTTGCTGATTGACATACACGGCGGGATCAGGCACCACTCGTCGTGACGGACCCTCGTCGGCAAGGTGTTCCGCAGTGGATTCTACTGGCCTACAACACTCAACGACGCAGTCGAGCTGGTGAAGTCCTGCGAAGCTTGCCAATTCCACGCCAAGCAAATCCATCAGCCAACTTAGGGCCTCCAAACCATCCCGCTCACATGGCCAGTCGCGGTCTGCGGGCTGGACATCTTAAGCCAGTTCCCTCGGGCGCTAGGGGGTTACCGCTATCTCTACGTCGCCATCGACAAGTTCACCAAGTGGGCGGAAGTGGAAGCCGTCCGCACCATCCCGGCTGGCTCTGCTGTCAAGTTCATCAAGGGCCTCGTGAGCCGCTTCGGGGTCCCCAACCGCATCATCATAGATAACGGCTCGCAGTTTACTAGTAACCTCTTCAAAACCTACTGTGCTAACCTTGGAACGCAGATCTGCTATGCTTCGGTGGCCCACCCCAGGAGTAATGGTCAGGCTGAACGCGCCAACGTGGAGGTCCTGAGGGGCCTCAAGACCAGGACCTTCAAGAAGAAGCTGGAGGCCTACGGCAGGGGCTGGCACGATGAGCTCTAGTCCGTGCTGTGGTCCATCCGCACCACTGCCACCAAGACAACGTGCGAGACTACATTCTTCCTCGTCTACGGAGCTGAAACAGTCCTTCCTCACGAGGTCAAGCATCACTCCGCACGGGTCCTGGCGTTTGACGAAATGCGGCAGGACGCCATGCAGGGGATGGATCTCGCGTTGGGGGAGGAACATCGTCGCGAAGCTGCACCGAGGGCGGCAAGGTACCAGCAAGCGCTGCGGCGATAACACTACCGCAACATCCGCTCCAGGACACTCGAGACGGGTGACCTAGTCCTGAGGCGGGTCTTCTCCAGGGAAGGGCTGCATAAGCTTTCACCCATGTGGGAGGGCCCGTTCAAGGTCGTCCACATCTCCAGGCCTGGCACCGTGCGCTTGGAGACACAAGACGGGATACCTATCCAAAACGCCTGCAACATCCAGCACCTCCGGAAGTTCTACCCATGAAGCAAGGCCCAGAGCGTGTGAAGAAAGGCCCAGAGCCTATGAATAAGGCCCGGTGCCTGTGAAGAATCGGCGCCCGTGACACTCTCACGTATTAATGAGTTGGGGCTGTACACACCCCGGAGTCTCAGGAGCGCCGGCCTCAGGCCCTGGGGCTCCCGCCCACGTCTAGTGGCAGCACTTAGCTCCGCTCTGGTGAGAAGACTTGAAGACTAGATTAGGTGACACACACGCCTTTTCATTTGCTTTCCGTAGTTGGCTCGCTTTTCCTTAATCGAAGTTTGCTTTTGGCGTTCCTTGCTGATTTGATTCCCTCGCCTCTTACCGCATTTTTCGGCTCTGGTTTGCTCGTGTTCTCTCTCTCGCATACCTCGCGAGGGGGCTTGGCAGGTGCCCTCGTGAGTGTTTTTCCTCATCTCTGCCTTCTCGCGAGCCACCCTTGTTTGAGCCCAAAAGCTGGCGCATCCCTCCTGGTTCGTGCCCCTCGGGTACCGCGATACAAAGCGCCAGTTCAAGGCTTGGGTGAACGGCAAACCTTTTAACGCACTTCCTAACGAATTTTTGCAGTTCCTAAGCGAATGCAGGCCACCAAGGCAAGATGGACACGAGGAAACAAACACCTTGTGAGGAAGAGGGCATCCTGAATATACCAGGTTAAGTTATCTTTGCGCAAAATAACAACATGGCACGGGAACAACACGCATAGTGCAATAACCAAGGAACCGTAGTTCGGTACACGCCCCCCTGGGCCCATACTGGTTTCATTCTTGGTGTAGGAAAAAGAGCAAAACAAAAGCAGTGTTGCGGCGATCTACGGGGGTAGGCGCCTAGCAACATCCCAAGCCTAGCCAGATCCCTCGTCGCGCTTCACGGAGGCGTGGCGATGAGACGACCCACCGCCACCTTCAAAGCGGGCGCGGTGGCTGGTCGTAGCCACCACTGTTGGAGCTGTTGCCGGAGGAAGAGCCACCGTAGCTGGATGAGGCACGGTCGCCGCCAGAGGCGGGCTCGCCCTCATCCTCGTCACGAACGTCACCAAGGCCGAGCACCTCCTCGCCATCGTTCGCCTCGGGGCAGCATCCGACGCAGCGACTGTCTTCCCCGAACACCCTCACGTAGAGGGTCGCGCCGCCATCGAACTTGAAGTGGAGGGTGCATCGCCGCCTGCCGCTGGGCTGGGCGAACGCCCGACCGCGGGCTGTGGCTATGTTGCCCGCGGCGGAAGTCTCGACCATGACCCAAGAGGCCTTGCTGCAGCAACCATCCGCCTGCAGCCAGAGCCCGTCTGGACTAGAGGCCGGTAGTTCACTGACGGAGAAACGCGGAAGCTGGAGCCAGTTGTCGGCCGGGTTCTCCGACCAGACGAGAAACTCCGGCGACACCTCCGCTGAATGGAAGCGCGGACGGGGAGGCGACGCCACCATTGCACGCCTCCCCTCGTCAACTGGACCACCATGGCTGGGACGACCCCCTTCGTGTGCCGCGGCGCCGCCACGAAAGTGGGTCACGGCGGGGGTCGCGGCGTGCTTGCGCGGACGGCCGCGTCCGCGCTTGGGCACCGGGGAGCCGGGTCCCTCGCGAGGGGCCTTCCCCTTCTCGGCGGCAGAGAACTTACTTCGTGGCGCCATTGGTGGCATTGCTAGCAATGGAGGAGGAGGAAGAAGCAAGCGAGCAAGGAAGAGATGGGCGACAGGGGCTCCGCCCTCTCCCCATTTATAGCAAAAGAAGGCCAACCGGCACCTCCCACGATCGCAGGTAATGGTGGTTTTCCTTGCATGTCGCAGGGACTTGTCAAGTCGAGCAGTTGCCGAGGCAGCATGGGGAAGCAGAGACGCCCACATCCAATCAACCGCCACGCGTCAATCGAGGCAACATGCTTTTGGGGACCGTGGTGCTCCATACTTGACCCTTGGCTTCGCCGCAAAGCCAAAGCCTGAGCACACCTTGGGCCCGAGGGCTACTGTCGGCGTTCTAGGAACGTGGGTCCCCAGACTTGCCTGCCTGCGGCCCACGGCATGGTTAAGCCAGCAGGCAGTACGACCCATCTTCGTCAACAAGGCATCCAAGACCCTCGCGATGGGCCAAGCCTCACGAGGCGGACGACGCAGGACCTCCTCAGGAGTGGCCTAGTCATGTAGGCTCACGAGGAGTGGAGATATCAAGGCGGGGCAAACCTCATGAGGCTCTTGTGACGTGAGCCATGACGATCGACACCAGGCGGGCGCCAGCGCGCACATCGTTCTTGTTTCCTCTTTGGTGCTAAGGAAGCCAGCGCAGGCGAGGAGTACCGAGGCATCAGGCAAAGGTTGCCATATCGGTGCAACGGGACCAAGACCAGGAGGACGGCAAGATAGAGGTCGTCATGGAGCCCAAGACGACGTCACCACCAGAGCTTTTCGCAGGCGAAGACCGCTTTTGTCAGGATAGCTTGTACTAGCTATCCCCCTTCAAATTTGCCCGCCGTTGTTGGCTCCCTTCCCGCTCAATATTTGGGAAGAGGACCAGGGCCTATATAAGTAGAGCTAGCCACCACAGTAGGGGGAATCTGAGCTTGATCCAATCTGATCGAGAGCCTACCCTAGCCACAAGAACACCTCAACCTCAGGAGGTTGTTCTTCCTTTTGTATTGTTCATCATCAGCCCGAGAGGCAATCCACCACCACCACACTAGAGGAGGGTATTACACCACAACGGCGGACCGAACCAGTATAAATCTCGTGTCTTTCTGTGTTGTGAGTTCGTCGAGTTCGTCCGGGAGATCCAGTGAGCTAGGGTGTAGATCGGTAGGAGGGAAAGACTTTGCACGCACCCCAGTGTTCAAACCTTAAGGGTTTGCCGGAACCCCACATCCGAAAGTCCTGACTATTGAGCAAGGTCCACATCAGGCGAGAGTGGCGCTGGAGCAGGGCTACCCGGCGCTTGACGAATTCCTTCACCACCATAGGCACGGTCACGCCGCGGTCCTTCAGCTTCCTCAACCTAGCCCAGACGGGAGTGAGACGGGGGCTCGTGACCTTCTGGTGGCCCCAACCGGAGTTTGGAACAGAAGGCCCCGCCGGGAGATGAAGCAGGGGGCTGAGCACGCCGGCATCAACAAACACCCATGGTGTAGGAAACTCGCTCGTGGATGAAGGGAGCTCGAAGTCAATCCCCGCGCCCGCCGTCGCGGCCACGGCCTGGAAGCCCACGCACCCCAAGCATTGCTGGGGGCTGATCAGATTCAGTGAGAAGAAATGACGGAGGAGGGCCACAGAAGGAGCGATACCCACCATGGCTTCGCACACGAAGGCGAAGACAACAAGAAGAGTCACCGATTGAGGGTCAAGATGCAGCATGTGGATCTGATAATGCTCGAGCACCGCGTCGAAGAAGGCGGAGAAGGGAGGAATCAGGCCAGCCCAGAGGGCATCTATGAAGATTGGGACTTCAGTGGCTACCCGAGCCATGTTAGTGCGAGACGCAGGCCAAGCCACCGTCTCTCCCCACTCGTTGAAGCTGGAAGCAAGGATCAGACGCACCTTGTCCATGGCCTCGTCGTTGAGCACTCGGGATCGGCCTAGCACCGGCTCGATGGCCGGAGGAGCGCTTAGCGGAGACAAGGGCGTCTTTCCCTTATCTGCTTGTTTCGGCACCATGGCAACGAAGCGGGCAGTGGGCATGTCAGGTTGGAGAAGAGAAACAGAGTCTCGAGGAAGCAGGGAGATCAGGGAAGCAAGGCGCGGACGACGGGGGAGTAACTGTGTAGGCTGCGGGGGCCGCATAGCCAGGTGGATTCAAAGGCATCGTGGGGAAGCGGAGACGCCCACGTCCAATCAACCGCCACGCGTCAACCGAGGCCGCAGGCGTTTGGGGCCCGCGGCGCTCCGTACTTGACCCTTGGCTTCGCCGCAAAGCCAAGTCCGAGCGCACCTTGGGCCTGGGGGCTACTGTCGGTGTTCTGGGAACGGGGGTCCCCAGACTTGCCTGCCTGCGTCCCGCGGCGTGGCTAAGTCAGCGGGTCGTACGACCCATCTTCATCAACAAGGCATCCAAGACCCTCGCGAGGGGCCAAGCCTCATGAGGTGGACGACGCAAGACCTCCTCAGGAGTGGCCTAGTCAGGCAGGCTCATGAGGAGCGGAGATATCAAGGCGGGACAAACCTCACGAGGCTTTCGTGACGCGAGCCATGACAATCGAGACCAGGCGGGCGCTAGCGCGCGCAGCGTCCTTGTTTCCTCTTTGGTGCTAAGGAGGCAATCGCAGGCGAGGAGTACCGAGGCATCAAGCAAAGGTTGCCATATCGGTGCAACGAGACCAAGACCAGAAGGACGGCAGGACATAGGTCATCATGGAGCCCAAGACGGCGTCACCACTAGAGCCTTTCACAGGCGAAGACCACTTTTGTCAGGATAGCTTGTACTAGCTGTCCCCCTTCAAATTTGCCCGCCGTTGTTGGCTCCCTTCCCGCTCAATATTTGGGGAGAGGACCAGGGCCTATATAAGTAGAACTAGTCACCACAGTAGGGGCATCTGAGCTTGATCTGATCTGATCAAGAGCCTAGCCACAAGAACACCTCAACCTCAGGAGGCTGTTCTTCCCCTTGTACTGTTCATCATCAGCCCAAGAGGCAATCCACCACCACCACACTAGAGTAGGGTATTACACCACAACGGTGGCCCGAACTAGTATAAATCTCGTGTCTTTCTGTGTTACGAGTTAGTCGAGTTCGTCCGTGAGATCTTAGTGAGCTAGGGCGTGGATCGGTTGGAGGGGAAGACTTCACGCGCACCCTAGAGTTCGAACCTTAAGGGCTTTGCCGGAACCCCACATCCGACACCGGGTCCTGGTCCGGACGTGCGGGTGTGGCCGGATGATCCGGGTCTGGGTCCGGATGATCCGGCTTCGTGGTGAAGCTTCGGGTGTCCTTGGGCGTTGTAGCCGGATCATCTGGGCCGGCGTCCGGATCGTCCGAATGGCGGTCCGGATCATCCGGGCTTCTACAGACTTTGCCCTTCTTCTTCTCCGTCTTCATGTCCATCTTCCTCTTCGGATTCTCCTTGTTCCTTGGCGTCTCCATGGCTAGCTCCTTGATACTTGAGTATACATAATGTCTCCGTTTGAGGTAGTGGCCATGTCTCATGTTCGTCGAAGTGGAATTGTGAGGGCAGAGATGTCACCTCGGTTTCGACAGCTCTTGCACGTGATCGAGTCATGGGTCCACTAGGCACTTGGTGGGACGAAGGTAGGTCCATGGGGATGACCTTGGGATGCTCCGCATCATCTCCCCTCCCTTGGGAAAGATCTGACCTCGGATCGAAATCCTCATCACCATGGTACGGGGAGAGATCTTTGATGTTGAAGATGTCGCTCACGGAGTACTTGTCACGCAGAATGTCGGTCTTGTATGCGTTGTTGTTGTAGCATGCAAGCACCTTGAATGGTCCATCGCCTCGTGGTAGAAGTTTGGACTTGCGTTCGTTGGGGAAGCGTTCCTTGCGAAGGTGTAGCCACACAAGATCTCCAATGTTGAATATCATGGGTTGCTTGTTGACGTTGAGCTTGGTCGCGAGTCGTTGTACTTGGCGCTTGATGGTGTGCCTTGTATCTTCATGCATCTTCTTGAGGTGGTTGGCTCGGTCACTCGCATCCATGTTTGTGCGCTCTTGGAGTGATAGAGGTAGAATGTCCAATGGGGACATGGTTGTAGGCGTACTCGGCGATAGGTAGGCACTCCTCCCACTCCTTGATGTTCTTCTTTATCAACACGCGTAGTAGAGTGGAGAGCGTACGGTTCGTCACCTCCGTTTGGCCATCAGTTTGTGGATGATATGCCATGGAGAATAGTAGCTTGATTCCGAGCTTGGCGCATAAGGTCTTCCAAAAGTAACTTAAGAACTTGACGTCGCGGTCCGAGACGATCGTCTTTGTCACGCCGTGAAGTCACAAGATTTCCCTACAAAAGAGATTGTCAACATGTGAAGCATCTCTATCTTGTTGCAAGGAATGAAATGTGCCATTTTGGAGAATCGGTCCAGAACAACAAACATAGAATCCTTGCCATTTCTAGTCCTAGGCAAACCAAGCACAAAATCCATGCTAATATCTTCCCATGGTTGATATGGAATTGGAAGTGGCATGTAAAGACCATGAGATTGAGCTTTAGACTTAGCTTTGCGACATGTAGAGCATCGGTTGGTGAAGCGGTTGACGTCGCGAAACATCTTGGGCCAAAACTAGTTCTTGGAGAGCGTGGCATGTGTCTTGTCGCGTTCAAAATGTCCCATTAGTCCTCCTCCATGAGATTCTTGCAAAAGCAACAAGCATAGAGAAGACTCGGGGATGCAAAGTTTGTTATCTCTCATAAGGTAACCATCTTTGATGTAATAGCGTTCCCAAGATGTATGCATCAAACATTTGGCATAAGGAATGGCAAAAGTAGGATCATGCTCATACAAGTCATTTATGTGCTCAAAGATAATGACATTCAATTCAAGTTGAGTAACAAGCATGCATATACGGGAAGCGCATCTGCCACAACATTTTCCTTACCTTTAATATACTTGATGACATAAGGAAAAGACTCAATAAACTCACTCCACTTAGCATGACGCTTGTTCAACTTAGTTTGACCCTTAAGATATCTAAGTGTTTCATGATCAGTGTTGATGATGAACTCATGAGGGCGGAGGTAATGTCCCCATTCACGCAAAACTCGCATTAAAGCATATAGCTCTTTGTCATAGATGGGGTAATTGAGTTGCGCTCCGGAAAGTTTCTCACTAAAGTATGCTATGGGGCGCTTCTCTTGCGTTAACACACCTCCTATGCCATTACCACTAGCATCACAATGAATTTCAAAAGGTTTGTTAAAGTTCGGTAATGCAAGCATGGGAGCATGAGTTAGCAAATTCTTAAGCTCATTGAAAGCGATGTATTGGGATGTTCCCCAAACAAACAGTGCATTTTTCTTACTCAAAGCATGCAAAGTTGAAGCAATGGTGCTAAAATCCTTAAAAAATCTACGGTAGAAACTGGCTAAACCAAGAAAACTACGCACTTGTTGCAAATTGGTTGGTTGGGGCCAAGTTTTAGTAGCATTGATCTTAGATTCATCAACATGAACACCCTTAGAGGAGACTACAAAACCCAAGAAAACAAGCTTATCAACACCAAAGAGGCATTTTTCCATATTAGCATAAAGTTTCTCTTTTCGAAGAGTTTGTAGCACGGTGCGAAGGTGGGTGACATGCTCTTTGAGAGATTTGCTAAACACAAGGATATCATCAAAGTAGACAACAACAAATTCACCAATATAAGGGCGAAACATATAATGCCTGAGACGCATGAAAGTGCCGGGTGCTTCCGATAAACCCATAGGCATGACCAACCACTCATACAAACCAAACTTTGTTTTGAAAGCGGTTTTCCATTCATCACCCTCTTGTATGCGTATTTGATAGTAACCACTTAAGATCAATTTTGGAAAAGATAGTGGCACCGCTAAGTTCATCTAGCATATCATCAAGGCGTGGAATGGGGTACCTATAGAGAACGGTGATAGCATTGATGGGTCTACAATCGGAACACATGCGAAAGCTACATTCTCGTTTTGGCACAAGGATGACCGGTACGACACAAGGACTCAAACTTTCGCGCACATGTCCATGGTCTATGAGATGCTTTAGTTGCCTTTGTATTTCTTTGGTTTCTTTAGGATTGACGCGGTATGGGGCCTTGTTTGTAGTGGCGCTCTGGGGATGAGGTCGATGCAGTGCTCGATACCTCGTAGTGGAGGTAGACCCGGAGGTAGCTCATCGGGGAAAACATCTTGGAATTCCTGCAATAAAGAAGATAACACCAAAGGTAGATTGTGAGAGGTGTTAGTTTTTGGTACCTCGTCCTTGCACAATAGGACATAGTGTAGGACACTTGATGGGTTCTCACACACTTCTCTCATCTCACGTTTGGTGGCAAAAAGAACTAAGTTTTTCTTGTCGCTCATCGTGGAGGCACTCAATTTTGGCTTGTGGCACTCACTCTCCTTTTGGTGGTTTGCTCTCTCACTATTCTCTCCACGATGGGTTGCTTGCTTGTCGGCGATCACTTGGCTTGGAGACATAGGTCATAGCACATACTCCTTTCCTTTCATCTTGAAGCTATAGTGGTTTGTACGCCCATTGTGGATGACACCTCGGTCAAATTGCCATGGCCGTCCAAAGAGGAGGTGGCACACGGTCATCGGAAGGACATCACACTCCAAAGTGTCTTCGTAAGCTCCGATTTTGAAGGAGACTTGTACCCTATGCTCGACTTGGATGGTGCCGGTGTTGCTTAGCCATTGAACCTTGTAGGGGTGCGGGTGCTTCATCTTGACCAATTGGAGTTTGGAGCATAGTTCTTCACTTGCTAAGTTATGGCAACTCCCTCCGTCGATGATGACCTTGACGGACCGTCCATTGATGCTGGCCTTTGTGTGGAAGATATGACATCTTTGGTCTTCTTCTTGTTGATATTGAAGAGTCAAGACCTTGGAGACAACAAGAGCGGGACTTGAATCTTCATCACAAAAGACTTGATCATCTTCGTCTTCGTTGTTCACTTGGCGATGCATGGCCACTTGCTCAAGGGCTTCCATTTCTCCTTCACTCATTGAGTCATAGGTTCCGTCGTTGTTGAGGATCATGGTGCGCTTGTTTGTGCACTCGAAGGACTTGTGGCCTCGGCCGCCGCATGTCAAGCATTTGAAGGAACTTGTCTTGATGGTCTCATAGGTTGGGGCAGAGGATGATGAAGCTCGCGGCTTGAAGTTGCTTGTAGTAGGAGGACGACTTGAGGTAGTCGAAGTTTTCTTTAAGCTTGACTTGTCGCCATTGCTTGTAGATGGCTTGGTTGAGGTAGAAGTTGTTGGAGTTGTTGAAGCTTGGTTGTTGGAGAAACCATAGGACTTGGATGAGAACTTGGCATACTTGAAGTCGTCTTGCACTTGGCGTTCTGCTTTGGTAGCTTGGTGCACTAGCTCGATGAGGTTCGAGTATGGTTGGAAGTCGGCTATCTTCTTGATAGGATGATTGACTCCATTCAAGAAACGTGCCATAGTTTGCTCATCATCTTCTTTGACATTGGCTCGTATCATGGCAATCTCCATTTCCTTGTAGTACACTTCAACGCTCTTGGTTCCTTGCTTGAGGAGTTGGAGTTTCTTGAATAGGTCGCGGTTGTAGTAGTTTGGCACGAATCATGCTCTCATGACATCCTTCATTTGTGCCCAAGTGGTGATGGGTGGTTCACTTCTTGCCTCTCGGCGCTCAATGACTTGTTCCCAGCAAATGAGGACGTAGTCTTGGAATTCAAGGGATGCCATTGCGATCTTCATCTCTTCTTCGTAGTTGTGCAAGCGGGAGATTTTGTCGACCTTCAATGCCCATGATATGTACTCTTCGGGGTCATTGCTACCGGTGAACTTGGGCATTGTCACGCCCAAGATGCGACCCTATCCTAAAGGAACTCGATGGTCCCACCAAGGATAGAAGCGCATCTTGAAGACACTTTTGCAAGGTGGATATCATTACATCAACATTACATAATAGATAGGGATACATACATAAGGCACAAATGCCACAAGAATACATCAACATCATATACAAGATCAACATCCGACTATGGATGAAACATAAATGTAAGCTCAAACGACATCCACCACCTGCTAGCCCAGTCAGCCGACCGGAACCTATCCCCGATCAAGAAGAAGCGTAAGAAGAACTCCAAACAAGCAAACATCGCTCTCGCGCCATGGTCATCACGAAACCTGTACCTGCAATTGTTGGTGTAGTAATCAGAGCCACGAGGACTCGGCAATCCCATTACCATGGGTATCAAGACTAGCAAAGCTTAATGGGAAAGGAAGGGATAAAGTGGAGAGGTTGCAAAGCGACTAAGCATATATGGTGGCTAATATACTTAAAATGAGAGCGAGAAGAGAAACAAAGGAACGGTCGTCAACTAGTAATGATCAAGAAGTGATCCTGAACTCCTACTTACGTCAGACATAACCCAGAAACCGTGTTCTCCTCTCGATCCACCCCGAAAAGAGACACTCACGGTTACGCACACGGTTGGTGTATTTTAGAAGAGTTTACTTCGAGTTTACTACAACCGGATATTAACAAATTCCCATCTGCCACATAACCGCGGGCACGGCTTTCGAAAGTTCAAACCTCGCAGGGTGTCCCAACTTAGCCCATGATAAGCTCTCGCGATCAACGGCGTATATTCCTTCTCCCGGAAGACCCGATCAGTCTCGGAATCCGGCTACAAGACATTTCGACAAAGAATAAAACAAGACCAGCAAGACCTCCCGGCGTCGACATCCCGATAGTAGCCACAGATCTCGCCTTAGGCCACGACCGGATGAGCAAAGACGTACAACTAGAACCAGCCCTCAAGTTTCCCCGAGGTGGCGCTGCAAGTGGCTCTAGTTTGGACCAACACTTAGACAAGCATTGGCCCGGGGGGGCTAAAATAAAGATGACCCTTGGGTTAATTACTCCCAAGGGAAAAGTAGGTGGTGGTGAGGCAAATGGTAAAACCAATGTTGGGCCTTGCTGGAGGAGTCTTATTCAAAGCGAACTGTCAAGGGGTCCCATAAATCACCCGACCGCGTTAGGGACGCAAAATCCGGGAACATAATACCGATATGACGGAAACTAGGGCGGCAAGAGTGGAACAAAACACTGTGCATAAGGCCGAGCCTTCCACCCTTTACCAAATATATAGATGCATTAATTATAGCAGATATATTGTGATATCCCCAACAAGTAAACATGTTCCAACAAGGAACAACATCTCCATGTTCCAACAAGGAACAAACTTCATCTTCACCTGCAACTAGCAACGCTATAAGAGGGGTTGAGCAAAGCGGTAACATAGCCAATCAACGGTTTGCTAGGAAGGGTGCAAAAGTTAGAGATATTGTGATATCCCAACCAAAATCCTGTCCACCATGGAGCAATCTTCAACTTCACCTGCAACTAGCAACGCTATAAGAGGAGCTGAGCAAAGCGGTAACATAGGAGTGGTGTCAAAGGTTAGAGGTTCATGGCAATTTGGGGAGGCTTGAATAAACAGGTGATAGGTAACGCAGCATAGCGATAGAACGAAGCAACTAGCATAGCAATGATAGTAGTGAGATCCAGGGTAGCGGTCATCTTGCCTGAAATCCCGCTAGGAAGAAGAACGAGTTCATGAAGAAGATGAAGCCATGAAGACGAACCAAGCGTAGACGAACGAATCTTCACGATCGCAACGAAACGGGAACTATCGAGAAGAAGCACACAACATAGTAAACACACCACACATAGACAAGACATGATGCACAACCAAGCATGATGCATGACAAGACTACATGAAGCTACTCATGGCAAGAGATGATGCAAACAAGAGCAACACATCAAGGCAAGTTTAAATGAAGCCGGAAACAACATATAACAATTCCGGTAAGTCCTCATATGCAAATTTCGAAATTGTTCCAGATCTGAATAAAATTTAAGTTCAAGTGGTTAAACAGCAAGTTAAGATGCACCAAGATGATCTACACGAAATTCTAGTCAAGTTACATATAAAGTTCATTTAATTCGGAGCTACGGCCTAGAAGATATGAGCAAAACAAGTTAAGCATGACATTGATTTAAAATACATACAAACATCAAGCAAACACCTCAAAACATGGATGCAACATGATAATATGAAACTACATGCAAAATCAAGCAAGTTTCATATAGAGCACACTCAAAACGGAGCAACGGTTCAACACATACACTATACAAGTTAAAGGACAAGCTGTCCAAAACAGCAACTAGGCATATTGCAAGCATCAAAACAACAAGCTACAGCACCTTAACATGATAAAACAAGGCATGGGCATGATGTACAGGTAAAGCACAACAAAACATGAACACTGAGCTAACTCCAGAAATCACTAGAACATGCTCAAACACACATGGCAAGATTGCAAATAATAACAGTTTCAGACTTTGCAGAAAATAACATCAGGTTGCAATGTTTAGAGCTATCAAACAACATGTTACAGGAACTACTCATGGCAAACAAAGGCATAGAATGATACTACTAAATTCATAGAACAAATGTTCCTTACTGACCATGAGCTAAAAAGGATCAGAAGATATGATGGAACCCATGTAAACATGGCAAGTTATATTACAGATTCATACATGGCAGGAACATCAATAAGTAGGCATGTTGGTGAGCTTTAACCACTCACCACAGAGCAATACATGGCATGGCAAGTAAACCAACAGTAAGAAGACATATTTATGAAGTTAATCATGGCAAGAGAAAGTTCATAGAGTGCATGGAACACTAGCAAAGCTCATGGCAAAACTGAACTTAAAGTTAACAGGCTGACAGCAACATCATTTAGCAATTTGAGAGCAGGACTACAACAAGCTACATCAAGCTATAAATGAAACGAGGGGCATGGATGGATAGATCAAGACATGTATAACAAAACATCCTTAGTGAACATCTACATATTATACATAGAATGACTTGTAGCAGCAGGTTAACATAGCATCATGATATAGCAGATTCAGACAAGCAAAACAGTAACAGCAAGTACCCTACTTAACAAGCTTGATGCACTCAGTACAAGACCCAAAAAAATACATGGATGGCACCACTATGAAGATGGCTTGACATAGAGCAAAACTCATGTAGGGCTCATGCTCATAAGATGCACACATCAAATGCAACAAAAATGACAAATCATTAAGTTATAACAGTTTCAGCAGGTTAATATCATATAGCACTCTTGCAACGAAGATTCAGGTATCAAGATGTGCTCAAATGAACATGATGCAATGGAATGAAATGAATTACTCATCGAGCCGAACAATTTGACGTATTACACGCACAAAACGGAGCAGCACACAGGGAGTTATGATGCGATGAACATGGGTACATGATGCTGAAAAATCTGGGACTGAGAAAAATGGACCTCGGGGGAAAGTGGACGAGGGGATCCCGCGGGACGAAGTGGTGCCGCGGCCCGTTTGGTTCGCTGCGTTGGTGGATCTGGTCCAGCCCGGGGCGGATCTCTCCGGAGGAGAGCTCCGGCGAGCTCTCCGGCGAGGCACGGTCGGCGAGGGGCGGCGGAACCGGAGCGGAGGGGCGCGGGGAGGAGGCGAGGGCGGAGAGGCGCTGCGCGGAGCTCCTCCGGCGTGCACCGGCGACCGGAGGCGGCGGGGCCGGAGAGGAGGGCTGCAAGGATAGCGCGCAGCTCGCTGGCAGCCGGGAGGCGGCACTGGCGGCGGGCGGAGGAGCCCGGCGGCGACTGGGCGGCGCTGGGTCAAGGGCGCGCGGACTGGCGCTGCCTGTGGCGGCCGGACGTGGGCCGGGCGGGCGCTGTGGTGGGAGGCGCGTGGAGGCGGCGAGGGTGACGACTTGGCGGCCGGGTTGGCCAGGAGCGGCGGCGGGGATGAGGTAGCGGGCCGCGATTGGCCGGGGTGAGGTGGCTGGCGGCGGCGGACATGTCCGGCGGGGTGGATTTTTGTCCAGTGGCGCGAGGTAGGGGAAGGCTAGGGTTAGACCGCAAATTTCGGAGGGGATCACTTATTTATAGGTAGAGGGAGCTAGGAGAGTCCAAATGGGGAGCGGTTTTTGGCCACGCGATCGTGATCGAACGACCGGGAGCATGGAGGGGAGTTTGCTGGGTTTTGGGCCACTTTTGAGAGGTGTTGGGCTGCAAAGAGAATGGGGCTTTTACGGTTACCCGATTAACCGTTGGTGTACCAAACGACCTCCAAATGGCAAGAAACTTGACATGCGGTCTACCGGTGCTATACCAAGGCCGCTTGGCAAACCTCGGTCCATTCCGAGAATGTTTAACACCCACACACGAAAAGAGGCAAAAGGGGGCGCCGGGAGACATAGGAGTGCCGGATTGGAAAACGGATGACGGGGAAAAAGCTCGGATGCATGAAACGAACACGTATGCAAAATGAAATGCACATGATGACATGACAAAATGCAACACGCAAGAAAATGACATGGCAAAGACGGCGAATAACTGGCAGACATCTGGCGCATCGAATCCGGGGCGTTACAGGCATGGTGAACTTTAGCTTGCCGTATCGTTGCTCTTCATTGTGTTGGGGTCGGGGATGACGACGCCCATGTCGTTGAGGATTGACAAACTCATGTTGCTCTTGGCAAGGAGGGTTGTCGACCTCATGTTGCTCTTGGCGAGGAGGGTTATCGACCTCATGTTGCTCTTGTCTTGGAGGATGTCCATTGTCTTCATGCTCTCGATGAACTTGATACTCTTGTCGAACTTGAGGAGGCGCTTGTCGATGTTGACGAGGAACTTGGCGTTGCACACGTGCTTGATAAATCCTTTCTTGAACTTCATCGCGAAGCGCTTCTAGGTGCTCACGAGATTGCCGGTTGCGCGTGGCTACGGCGTGTCTTGAATCTCGAAGGGCTCGTTGGGCCTCAAGTGCTTGAGCTTCACGGAGTTGTTGTTCTTGTCGTTGTGCCTCGGTATCTTGTGCATCTTGGTGTTGGCGCGCTCGCTCCTCTTGTTCTTGTTGTCGTTGGCATTGTCGTTCTCGTGCTTGCGCGAATGCAGCTTGGGCTTGACGTTGTCGATGCTCTTGAGGGTCGGAGTCATGTAGAGGATTGCGGTTTGCATGCTGATCTTGACGCGCGGCACGACGAAGAGTATTCGATGTCGGTGTACTTGAGCCGGATATGGTGTCGTCGGAGTGTCGACTTGAGCGGCTCCTTCTTGACGAAGTTGTAGAAGAGCGGTTGACCAACAAGGCATGAATCTCGTCCATTCTTGCGTAATTCTCATGCTTGTGTTCGTCGAGCTTGTTGTCAAAGTAGTATCTTGTACGTTGCTCGGAGAGTCGCAAGTCGGTGGCGAGGTTGTCGATGCGGTCGCTCATTGCTTGTTGCTCTTCATGTAAGGCTCGTTGTGCTCCAAAGAGGTGGTTCTTGGTGACATAGTTGTTCGAATCGTCGTCATGCTCAAGGAAGAGTGGGTTTGTAGAGGTACTTGGCCTATCCATCATTGCAAAGAAAGATATGTAAGTGGGAGAAAGAGAAGAACCTATACCAAATGTACCTTGACCGATGTTGAAGATGGATCAAAGATCACTGCAATGTGTAACAAGTAAATAGCACAATTGGTACCAATTCTTGTTGGTTTCTCACACCTACACAAGTAAAAGCTTATGGTGGAGCTTGGTTAGGATGGTGGCACAATTTTTTTGATGTGATAGTAAGCAAGATTCAATAATGTTGGGAAAGATTCACAAATTTGCAAATGCAACAAGTAGACCAATAGAAATATGTGGTACACAGAAACACAACACACGGAAAGATAAATGGGGTCGTGCAACCAAGGAATGAGCCAAAAAAGTGGAATCCACAAAAATGCTCTTGTTGCACAACACTAGAGAGACGCTAGCACGATTGCACAATAGGCGGATACGAGACTTGTGCACAACGTACTAAGCAAAAATGCAACGACTTCTATCCCAAGTATGCTCTAAGTATGGTGTTCCGATGGTATGATCCAAGATGATCGGATATGACAATCTTAATGTAGTATGATGCTACCGTTCTTGCTTATAAGCTCTTTGCTTATCTTTTCTCTTTGCTTAAAATCTTGGTTGGCTCTTTGTTGTTTGAGCTATTTTCGCATGCAATGCTTCACGAACCAAGATAGCAATTGTGTATGCGATGACAACTTTGTGACACAAGAGACAATTCCAAGATATGCAACACGATGATATTGTATGTATGCTATGGGAAGTATGATCACTAATGTGCACAAGTCACGTTGCCGGCAATACTCAAAGGCTCGCTGGGTAAGTGACGCAAAAGTAAGGCTATGGGGTTATCAATCCAAAATGCAAGAGAGTATGAGGGTATCACGATACCAAGATGATACCAAGGTGAAGTTGATACCATAATGGTGTAGCCGTTCGTAGTAGTCCTTGGCGAAGATGAGCGGTGGTGATGTTGATGTCGAACCGTCCCTAAGTAGCCGAAACACGATAGGAAACGGTGAACCACAACTCAAGTTCACAAAACCAAATGGGGTAAAATAGTGTCGGAGTAGGTAGTGGTCAAGTGGTGGTATGATTTGGGGTATTGGAAGGGTTTGCGGAAGTTAGGCGGTGGTGATCGAAGTGGGTATGCGGAGGCGAAGGTGGTGGTGGTCAAAAACTGCAGAAAATGCAGTTTCGTCAGAGTAGGCCGGATGATCCGGGCCAGGAGCCGGATGATCCGGGCGAATCTGGATGATCCGGGTGGGTAGCCGGATGATACGGGCGGGTCAACTGCGCTCGGGGATGGCTCGGGATGAACTCGACAACGGGGTCAAATTCGATGATTTCGCGGATTTTGGATGGATTGCGAGGTGGGAATGGTGGGGAAAGGTAAGATCCAGTTACAACACAACAAATTCACGGATCAAAACCAACAAAACATCATCAAAACTCACAAATCACAAGAAACTTTTTGGGGGCTATTTTTGTGGGAATTTTTGAATTAGGACGAAAAACAACAAAATCAAGATAGAAAACGAAGAGGGGAAGCTCCGAAATCGTGATCAACGTGGCTCATGATACCAAGATGATGTAGGGTGGAACCCTAAACGGCCGATCTTTCACGAAAGGAGCGAATCCCGTCCAAGAAAACGAAGAACACGAGGGGGAAACGAGGGAAAACACAAGAGAAATCACTAAACCAACAAGATATAGTCACACATATGCTAGATCCTCGAAACACAAGTGCGGAAACACGAGCCAAAGTCAACAACGGACGATACAAACGGTAACCAGTTCTTCTCCCCTAACTTCTTGGATAGCTTCCTTACCATAATATCTCTTTGTAAGTAGCCTTTAACCCATAACCTTATTTCTTTTGTTATTTTGTAACTTTGTACTTCTTGTGCTACTTGGCATGAATAAAGGACTGTGAGGTTGTTGCCTTGCAGTATATAGTAAAAAAAACCAGTTCTTCTCCGTGAGGAGGTCTTGATGGGGCCACCCAAGAGGGGGTCTTGAATCCACGTGGATCTTCTCCGAAGAGGGGTTGTACTCACTCTCGAGGAGATGATCCGTATGGATGAGCAAAAGCTATCGTCACATATGAGATACTACTTTGCTAACCCTAAAAATGGGGAGGAGAAGGTCTATTTATAGCCCAAAGGCGAAGGGGTAAGTGAGGGACGAACGGGTACACGGGCCTCGGCCCAAGTCACGCACGCAGGCGGTGGCCGGATGATCCGGGAGTGGGTCCGGATGATCCGGGCTTCGGTGGTCCGGATGATCCGGGTCGCTGTCCGGATGATCCGGCTGTGTCGGAGCAGCTGCGGGGGGTCCGGATGTCTGGGTCCTGGTCCGGACGTCCGGGTGTGGCCGGATGATCCGGGCCTGGGTCTGGAAGATCCGGCTTCGTGGTGAAGATTCGGGTGTCCTTGGGCGTTGTAGCCGGATCGTCCGGGCCGGCGTCCAGATCGTCCGAGCTGGGGCCGGATCATCCGGACGGCGGTCCGGATCGCCCGGGCTTCTGCAGACTTTGCTCTTCTTCTTCTCCGACTTCACGTCCATCTTCATCTTCGGATTCTCCTTGTTCCTTGGCATCTCCATGGCTAGCTCCATGATACCTGAGTATGCACAATGTCTCCATTTGAGGTAGTAGCCATGTCTCATGTTCATCGAAGTGGAATTGTGAGAGCAGAGATGTAACCTCGGTTTCGAGAGCTCCTGCACGTGATCGAGTCATGGGTCCACTAGGCACTAGGTGGGACGAAGCTAGGTCCATGGGGATGACCTTGGGATGCTCTGCATCACACGGCGTGGTGACCACTGAGACCAGCATGGATTCCGGCCAAGAGCTGTCGTCCCTCTTCTTCGTAGATACATCTTTGGAGGACTCCGCTAGCGCTTTTTCTTGTAGAGTTCTCTGTCATGGACCTTGTAGGCTTTCGAGCGGCGAACAATGCAGCGAGCCTCATTCTGATCCTCAGGGAGCTCTCGCCTATTAAGGTAGGCCAAGAAGGGTTTGGTCCATGGGGCAACTACTGCCATTATTAGATGGGCCGATGGTGTTATTTTGATGGCTGAGCCCCCGATGATATTGGTATTGTGTTCGGAACCCGGGGGTTTAATCGAATCCGGACTGGTGTTGCTGCTCTCACCCTGCCACACCACGGATGGCTTGAAGAGCCTTTCCAGAAAGATGTTAGGCGGGATGGGGTCACGCTTGGCACCAATGCGAGCAAGGACATCTGCCGCTTGATTACTTTCTCGAGCCACATGATGAAACTCGAGTCCCTCGAACCGAGCTGATATTGTGAGTATGGCGTTACGATAGGCCGCCACTTTGGATCTTTGGCATCAAAGTCTCCATTTATTTGGGATACCGCGAGATTTGAATCCCCGCGCACCTCCAGGCGTTGTATGCCCATGGAGGCAGCCATCCGAATACCGTGCGATAAAGCCTCGTATTCGGCTGCATTGTTGGAGTCTGTGTATAATATTTGGAGTACGTACTGGACTCTGTCTCTAGTGGGGGACGTTAAGACAACGCGCGCTCCTAAGACGGCTAGCATTTTAGAGCCATCGAAGTGCATGACCCTGTTGGAATATGTATCGTACTCTTTAGGGAGTTCGGCTTCTGTCCATTCGGCAACAAAGTCGGCCAATACTTGGGATTTAATGGCACGGCGTGGTTTGTATGTTATGTCGAATGGCAGGAGCTTAATGGCCCACTTGGCAATCCGGCCCGTAGCGTTGCGGTTGTTTATTATGTCATTGAGTGGTACTTCGGAAGCCACCGTGATCGAGCACTCTTGGAAGTAGTGTCGTAGCTTCTGGGATGCCGTGAAGACCGCATATGCTATCTTTTGGTAATGAGGGTACCGGGATTTGCATGGTGTGAGGACAGTGGATACGTAGTATACCAGTTTTTGAAGTGGGAATTTGTGTCCGTCCTCCTCTCGCTCAACGACGAGCACCACGCTCACCACCTGGTGTGTTGCCGAGATGTATAATAACATCGCTTCACCGACGTTCGGCGCGGCCAGGATTGGGTTGCTTGCTAAAAGAGCCTTTATTTCTTCCAGTCCGGCCGTTGTTGGAGATATGCCCTAGAGGCAATCATGTATGATGATATTTCCTATGTGTTTATGAATAAAGATAGTCCTTGGACATTATCAATGATGTGTATCAGCAAGTACGTGACTTGTTTGTGGGAGTATGCATTGTATGATGACTGTCCTAAAAGGTCCCTAGTAGAAAGGGTTGTGTGGACGCCAGAGTCGATTAGACTGGCATATGACACGGTCGATGGCTTGGTCTCACTAGCCATGGAGCATTGGATGCTAACCGGATAATATGGACTTGGAAAGGTTTGGTTGGATTCGACGTAGTCGGATCCGAGTCGAGGTAAGGCCCGAGTCGGACAGACCCAACTATGAGAGGCAACGATATGTCATCTGTGAGTCTCTAGTACAACATACGTTCTATGTCCTAAGACCTAAGCTGACGCATGTACTCGGGATGGTGACAGACTTGCTTTGGGCCGACCAAACGCTACTCCGTGACTGGGTAGTTACAAAG
This sequence comes from Aegilops bicornis, assembly GCA_021605145.1. NCBI lineage: Eukaryota > Viridiplantae > Streptophyta > Magnoliopsida > Poales > Poaceae > Aegilops > Aegilops bicornis. The sequence goes on from CM038669.1 coordinate 227,380,878, forward strand.
GTAGGTTTCGGGTTTGTCTAGTTCCATGCTGCAAGACATGGCCGAGCAAGATGGGATTTGCCCCTCCGATCAGGAGAGATATACTCTGGGACCCTCGTGTGATCCGACCAGGATAAGCATGGCCATGCGACAAGGATTATGAGATAATCCGGATTGTGGTGATATCGTTGAACGAGAAAGAGGTCGGGCTAGCACAAGGATGACAGCTCGCCTTGAGCCCGATAACATATATCGTGTGGCAAAGGGAAATGTAAGTGTGACACGTTGTATAGGTTCGCCTAACCAGCTTCATAGTTCCGCTTGGTGGTCAAGACGCCTTGCTAGAGGTCGCTACTAACTATGCAGGTCGGAGGTGATCCGAATCGTGACGGCCGACTTGAACCTAAAGGGTCGCGCGCTTAAGGGAAGGAACCTACGAGGTCGGTTCAGAGGGACACTTGTCGGATGTGATCCGAATCGGACTAGGAACGTGACCGAGTAGACTTTTGGCTTTAGGGTCCGTGGCGAGGCCCAAGTGTTGAGCCCGCGATGCACGCCTATATAAAGTGGAGGTGCGGCACACTCATGCGGTTGATCGCTTTGCGCTGCGACTAGGGTTTGCATGTGTTGCGAATAGCCACCTCCACTCGCCGCCGACTGTGTGATCGGACCTAGCAGTCCGCTGCACGGTGTTCCTCTTGCACGCGCGGATACCGTTAGAGGCGGTGCACTTGCACCGCTCTGGCGAACTTGTACGTGGGATTGGACGACCGGCTGTTCGAGGAAGATCGGATGAGGAGGAGACGGTCCACGCGGACGCGTTGCCCCAACCCTTCTTCCGCTGCACAGCATTGCGCGTCTAATGGTAATGAACTGTGATCCATCTCCCGTAGCATGTTCCTGGATGTTCTACGCATAGAATTTTTTTAATTTGCAGTCGATGCACCCTACCGTAGAACCCAACAGTGGTATCAGAGCATCTGCTATAGGATTTGGTTTCAGATCGTATGCATATTAGATATGTGGAGGTGGCAGATGAGATCTGTTGTCGTTGATAAGATCGACTATGTGCACGGCTGATGTGATCAACTGCACATGGGGATTGTTGAGGCTATGTTTTCTGTAAATCGGGATGGATGAGGTCGTGACACGATCTACCCCTACCGGTCGGTTATCCGCCATCAGGGTTAACAGTGAATTCAGCGGGACCGCCGTGTGCATAGCGCCGTGTATTTCGTACCCGACACACAAACCGGTAGAATGCGATTCTATGCATAACTTTGTTTTGCAGGTTTGATGTGAATAGTATGGCTCATGTGTATGTGATGCATGTGTGTAATTTATACGTGGCCTGCGTGTCATGTTTGTCAGCCGGCAGGAGCCGAAGTGCTGTCATTATATTGTATAACGACTTGCGTGTCGACTTGTGACTCTATGTAAATTCATTACTAGTTGTAGTAGTTGGATAATAGAGATCAGGTTGGCGGCTTGGCGTCCCTGCATGACAAACAAGATGGGGTTCGTAGATGGTCATCGGAGTCGGAGCCAACCTGAAAGAACGTCCATGAAGGAGCCATACTATTTCACAATATGTGTTCATTTGTGATTGTTATGCTTCTTTGTTTCTATGCATGTTAGAATGGTAGAACTATCCCTCATGAATATCAAGCGAATTGCCATCCCCGATGTTGCACCTTCGCACGCCAAGTATGTCTAGTAGTGGGCTCATAAAATTGGAGTGCTGCCGGGTGTCCTTGAACTGAAGGGTTCGTGTCGGACACGGACATGCACTGCATCAGGTTAACTTGACAAGGCTATCAAAACGGTTTTGGGCCTTGTGGCAAAGAAGGTTGGGAGCCGGGTATGAGATACCTTCCTAATCGGCTGTGAGTCGTATATAGATACAATTAGCAAGGAGTTGCTTACCGGATATGTTGGCTAGCAGTGATGCTAAAGCTCACTAGTCGCATGCGCTAATCGGATCCTGAATCACTGAGAGTTTGCGGAGGGATGCTGACTTCAGGGAGTATTTCTGTTTAGGCTAGAATTACTCTACATAAACACATTGCTTAGTGATTGCATATTTTCTGTTGTAGATCAATGGCACCACCTGCTCAACCCAACTTTGCATTGAAATCAATTCTGGAAAAGGATAAACTGAATGGAACAAACTTTACCACCTGGTATAGAAATATGAGAATTGTTCTCAAGCATGATAAAAAGGAACATGTTCTAGAGGATCCACTTCCAGAGGAACCTGCGGATAATGCTAGTGCCACAGCTAAGAATGCCTACCAGAAACTCGTTGATGAATCAACGTAGATCAGATGTCTGATGTTTGCTTGTATGGAGCCTGATTTGCAACAGCATTTCGAAAATGTTGAGGCTTACGATATGATCGAGAGTCTCAAGAGCATGTTTCGCATACGTGCTAGGACCGAAGGTTCAACGCCTAGCGATCCTTGATGGATTGCAAGCTGAAGGAAGGTGATCCATCGAGCCCACATGTGATCAAGATGATCGGATATGTGCAAGCTTTGGATCGTTTGGGCTTCCCGCTCTTGGATGAGCTGGCTACTGATGCTGTTCTGGGTTCTCTTCCGCCTAGCTATGGGACATTCATATCGAACTATCTTATGCATGGCATGGATAAGAAGCTCACTGAATTGCATGGGATGCTCAAGGTGGCAGAGCAGGATATTAAGAAAGGCACGCATCAAGTGTTGATGGTGCAGAAATTGGCTAAGTTCAAGAAGAGTTGGTCTAAGAAGAAGGCTAAGGCAAAGGGCACGAAGATGGTAACCTCCGCCGCTGCGCCAAAGTCTGGACCGGACTCGAAGACCATTTGCTATCATTGCAAGGAAACTGGTCATTGGAAGAGGAATCAGAGCAAGTGGCTTTGCAGAGCATGGCAAGAAGGCCGGGAATGCTGCTTTCAGGCAAAGGTACACTTGTTGCATATGTTATAGACATTTACCTTGCCGACATACCTAGTAGCTCTTGGGTATTTGATACCGGATCGGTTGTTCATATTTGCAACTCGATGCAGAGGCTGGTAAGAACTAGGCGTGTGGCACAAGGGGAGATTGACATCAGGGTCGGCAACAAAGCAAGAGTTGCTGCGTTGGAGGTCGGCACGATGCATCTCCAGCTTCCTTCCGGATTCATTATGGAATTGAATAATGTTATTACATTCCTGCACTTAGTCGGAACATTATTTCTGCCTCATGTTTGATGAGTCAAGGTTATGAGTTCAATTTAAAGGACAATGGTTGTTCGATATTTTTGAATGGTATGTTCCACGGCTATGCACCCATTGTTGATGGGCTATTTATATTGAATCTAGAATAGGAACCGGTCTATAACGTGAATGTCAAGAGGCATAAGCCTAATGAGATAAATTCAACATACTTCTGGCATTGCCGTCTTGGACACATTAGTCTAAAACGCATGAAGAAGCTCCATGATGATGGGCTCCTAACTTCGTCCGACTTCGGGTCGTTCTAGACATGTGAATCATGCTTGCTCGGCAAGATGACTAAGTCTCCTTCCGCAAAGAGTTGCGAGAGGGCGTCCGAGATATTGGAATTTATACATAGCGATGTGTGTGGACCAATGAGCACAACCGCCAGAGGTGGCTATCAGTACTTCGTGAATTTTACCAACGACTTGAGTAGATATGGATATATCTATTTGATGAGGCACAAGTCGGAGACTTTTGAAAAGTTCAAAGTGTTTCAGAACGAGGTTGAGAATTAGCTTGGCAAGACTATAAAGCTTCTGCGATCTGATCGTGGAGGTGAGTACATGAGCCAGGAGTTTGATGATAATGTGAAAAGTCGAGGTATAGTACCTCATCTCACACCTCCGGGTACGCCACAGAGAAACAGCGTGTCAGAACGGAGGAATAGGACCTTGTTGGACATGGTCCGGTCTATGATGAGCAAATCGGATTTACCCTTGTCATTTTGGGGATACACTCTAGAAACTGCAGCTTTCACACTTAATAGGGTACCATCAAAATCCGTAGACAAGACACCACATGAGATGTGGACCGGGAAGACTCCTAGTTTGTCTTTTCTAAAGATTTGGGGTTGTGAAGCATTTGTCAAGCGACTTATGTCAGACAAGCTTACACCTAAGTCGGATAAATGCATATTCATGGGATATCCGAGGGAAACCTTGGGATATAACTTCTACAACCGGGAAGAGAACAAAGTGTTTGTTGCTCGGAACGGGGTTTTCCTTGAGAAAGAGTTTCTCAGTCGGAAGGCCAGTGGGAGGACGGTTCGACTCGAAGAAATTCGAGGACCACTCAGGGACGGTTCGACTAGTGATGAGATCATACCGGAGTTAGTCAGGGAACCTGTAGTGGAAGCGACACTGGAACCACGGAGGTCGGAAAGATTGCGCAGAGTGCGTGATGTATTGTTGCTAGAAAGCGACGAGCCGGCCATGTATGCGGAAGCGACGGTGAGCCCAGATTCCGAGGCATGGCTGGAGGCCATGAGATCCGAGTTAAAGTCCATGGATGAGAATCAAGTCTGGGACTTGCTTGATACGCCACCTGGCGTAACTGCCATTGGTTGCAAATGGGTCTTTAAGAAGAAAACCGATGTGGATGGGAATGTTCAGATCCACAAAGCTCGGCTTGTCGCTAAAGGTTATGGACAAGTTCAAGGAATTGACTATGACGAGACTTACTCGCCGGTAGTGATGCTGAAATCGGTGAGGATCATACTAGCTATAGCTGCATATTTCGATTACGAGATATGGCAGATGGATGTCAAAACGGCTTTTCTTCACGGAAATTTAACCGAGGACGTGTATATGATACAGCCCGAGGGTTTTGTCGATCCGACTAGCACTAGTAAGGTATGCAAGCTCAAGAGATCCATTTATGGGTTGAAGCAAGCATCTCGGAGTTGGAACATTCGTTTTGATGAGGTCGTCACTGGTCTTGGTTTCATCAAAATCGAAGAGGACTCTTGTTTATACAAGAAGTTAAGTGGGAGCTCGATAGTGTTTTCTTGTATGTGGACGACATACTACTGATCAGAAATGATGTTTCGATGTTAAACTCGGTCAAGGAATCATTGAATGGCAAGTTTTTGATGAAGGACCTTGGTGAGGTAGTCTATATTTTAGGCATTAAGATCTATAGAGATAGATCGAGGAGGCTGCTCGGCTTAAGCCACAACACGTACATAGATAAAGTGTTGAAGCGGTTCAACATGAGTGAGGCGAAGAAAGGGTTCTTGCCACTCTCACATGGTATAAGGCTAAGCGAGATTCAGAGTCCTTCGACATCTGATGAGCGAAGCAGGATGATCAGGATTTCGTATGCCTCGACAATCGGATCCATCATTTATGCCATGATATGTACAAGGCCTGATGTTGCTTTTGCAATAAGCCTAACAAGTAGATACTAGGCCAACACAGGTGAGAGTCACTGGGCAGCGGTAAAGACTATTTTGAAGTACCTGAAAAGGACTAAAGAGATGTTCCTAGTTTATGGAGGTGAGGAAGAGCTCGTCGTAAGGGGTTACGTCGAAGCTAGTTTCCAAACCAACAAAGATGATTGTCGATCACAGTCCAGATTCGTGTACGTCCTGAATGGAGGAGCAGTGCACTGGATGAGTTCCAAGCAGGATACGGTGGCCGATTCTACCACAGAAGCTGAATACATTGTGGCTTGTGAAGCTGCAAAGGAAGGTGTTTGGATCCGGCATTTTCTGGATGATCTTGGTATTTTCCCAGCCTCGGTGAAGCCGTTGGACCTTTATTGTGATAATTCTGGTTCCATCGCACAAGCCAAGGAGCCGAGGAATCACCACAAGGTCAGACACATAGATCGGAAATATCACCTGATACGAAAGATCGTAAAGAATGGTGATGTAGAGTTATGCAAGATTCACACGGATGCAAACGTTGCAGATCCGTTGACTAAGCCGCTTCACAACCCAAGCATAAGGGGCACGTTAGAGCTAAGGGCATTCAATGTCTATTTGATTGACTCTAGTGCAAGTGGGAGACTGTTGGAGATATGCCCTAGAGGCAATCATGTGTGACGATATCTCCTATGTGTTTATGAATAAAGATAGTCCTTGGACATTATCAATGATGTGTATCGGCAAGTACGTGACTTGTTTGTGGGACTATGCATTGTATGATGACTGTCCTAAAAGGTCCCTAGTCAAAAGGGCTATGTGGACGCACAGCTGGCATATGACACGGTCGATGGCTTGGTCTCCCTAGCCATGGAGCATTGGATGCTAACCGGATAATATGGACTTGGAAAGGTCTGGTCGGATTCGACGTAGTCGGATCCGAGTCGAGATAAGGCCCGAGTCGGACGGACCCAACTATGAGACACAGTGATATGTCATCTGTGAGTCTCTAGTACAACATACGTTCTATGTCCTAAGACCTGAGCTGACGCATGTACTCGGGATGGTGACAGACTTCCTTTGGACCAACCAAACGCTACTTCGTGACTGGGTAGTTACAAAGGTAGGTTTCGGGTTTGTCTAGTCCCATGCTGCGAGACATGGTCAAGCAAGATGGGATTTGCCCCTCCGATCAGGAGAGATATACTCTGGGCCCCTCATGTGATCCGACCAGGATAAGCATGGCCATGCGACAAGGATTATGAGATAATCCGGATTGTGGTCGGTATCACTGGAACGAGAAAGAGGCCGGGCTAGCACAAGGATGACAGTCTCACCTTGAGCCCGACAACATATATCATGTGGCAAAGGGAACAGAAGCGTGACACGTTGTACATGTTCGCCTAACCAGCTTCATAGTCTGCTTGGTGGTCGGCACGCCTTGCTAGAGGCCGCTACCAACCGTGCAGGTCGGAGGTGATCCGAACTGTGTCTAAGCAGTCTTGAACCTAAGGGGTCGCGCGCTTAAGGGAAGGAACCTACGAGGTCGGTTCGTAGGACACTGGTCGGATGTGATCCGAACTGGACTAGGAACGTGACCGAGTAGACTTTGGGCTTTAGGGTCCGTGCGAGGCCCAAGTGTTGAGCCGGCGAGAGGCGCCTATATAAAGTGGAGGTGCGGCACACTCATGCGGTTGATCGCTTCGGCGCTGCGACTAGGGTTTGCATGCGTTGCGAATAGCCACCTCCACTCGCTGCCGACTGTGTGATCGGACCTAGCAGTCTGCCGCACGGTGTTCCTCTTGCACGCACGGATACCGTTAGAGGTGGTGCACTTGCGCCGCTCCGGCGAACTTGTATGTGGGATCGGACGACCGACTGTTCGAGGGAGATCGGACGAGGAGGAGACGATCCACGCGGATGCGCTGCCCCAACTCTTCTTCTGCTGCAGAGCACTGCGCGTCTAGTGGTAACGAACTGTGATCCATCTCCCGTAGCATGTTCCTGGATGTTCTGCGCGTAGGAAAATTTTAATTTGCAGTCGACGCACCCTACCGTAGAACCCAACAACCGTTTCTGCATCCGTCCACCCGAAGTGGTCGGTGCGTCGGAGAAGGCGATAAAGTGGCAACACTTTTTCTCCTAATCTGGAGATAAAGCGGCTTAAAGCTGCCACGCATCCGGCTAGTTTTTGGACCTGTTTAAGGTCTGTTGGTGTAGCCAATTGTGAAAAAGCTCGTATTTTGGCTGGATTTGCCTCAATTCCTCTATTGGAAAATATAAAGCCCAGCAGTTTTCCAGCGGGAACGCCGAAAACACACTTTTCCGGATTATGCTTGATGTCATATGTACGGAGGTTGTCGAATGTGAGATGCAGGTCGTCTATTAATGACTCGACGTGCCTAGTCTTGATGACAACGTCATCCACATAGTCTTCAACTGTCTTGCTGATTTGTTTCTCCAGGCATGTTTGAATCATGCGTTGGTAGGTGGCGCTGGCGTTTTTAAGCCCAAAGGGCATAGTGTCGAAGCAGAAAGGCCCGTATGGGGTAATGAATGCCGTTGCGGCTTGGTCAGACTCCTTCATTTTGATTTGATGGTATCCGGAGTATGCGTCGAGGAAACACAGTGAGTCGTGTCCTGCAGTGGCATCAATAATCTGATCGATGTGGGGGAGGGGGAAGGGATCCTTAGGGCAGGCCTTGTTGAGGTCTTTGAAATCGACGCACAGTCGCCAGGATTTATCCTTCTTTGGCACCATCACTAGGTTTGCTAGCCAGTCCGGGTGTTTTATTTATCTAATGAATGCGGCCTCGATTAACTTGGCCAGCTCCTCCCCCATAGCTTGTCGTTTGGGTTCGGAAAAGCGCCACAGTGTTTGCTTGACCGGCTTATATCCCTTCAATATATTGAGGCTGTGTTCGGCCAACCTGCGTGGGATTCCTGGCATATCAGAAGGGTGCCAGGCGAATATGTCCTAGTTCTCGCGCAGGAACGCTCGTAGTGCGGCATCAACCATTGGGTCCAGCTGTGCCCCGATGGAAGCTGTCTTCTTGGGGTCTGTCTGGTGGACTTGAAATTTGACTATTTTGTCTGCTGGTTTGAAGGAGGTGGATTTGGGTCGCTTATCAAGGATTACGTCGTCCCTATCCACCGTGGAGCGTAGTGCCATTAACTCTTCGGCCGCGAGGGCCTCAGACAGTGCATCGAGGGCCGCGGAGTGCTATGTCCGGATCACTGGCGAGAGTGATAATACCGTTGGGCCCGGGCATCTTGTGCTTCATGTATCCGTAATGAGGTATAGCTTGGAAGCGTGTTAATGCATCTCCCCCAATAGGGTGTGATATCCACTGTTGAAAGGGGCCACTTGGAAGGTATTTCTTCATACCAATAGTTCTCCGGCATGCCGAATACTACGTCGAGTGTAATTTTCCCCGCGCATCACGCCTCCCGTCTGGGAATGATTCCTCGGAAGGTCTTATTACTTTGCTCGATGCGTCTCCTATCTATTTCCATTTTATTGAGTGTGTCCTCGTAGATAAGCTTTAGTCCACTGCCACCATCCATGTGCACTTTAGTGAGCCGAAAGCCATCCACAATTGGATTGAGGACCAAGGCGGCTGGTGCCCTGACTGACCGGAAATTTGGTTCATCACTGGCATTGAAAGTTATGGCCGTGTCGTTCCAGGGGTTTATTGCTACGACTTGGCAGACTTCGGCGAGGTCGCGGAGTGCCCTCTTGCGCTGATTGTTTGAAGCAAAAGTCTCGAAGACTGTCAATACTCTGAGGTCGTCGTCTTCCAGGGGGTGTTTCTCTGAGGTGTTTTTGGTGAGGATATCCTTGCCGCTCTTGGTCACTTACCGGAGTATCCAACATGCTCTAAGGCTGTGGGTTGGTACGGTATCCAGTGTTGTGTGTATTTTGCATGGGCTATCGAGCCATCCCTCCAGAACGGTTCCGTGTCCCTTAATGTGCTTGGTTTTCTTCACTATGGGGTCAGGTGCCCCGCAAGGGTGCGTCCTTTTTGCCCGCCAGAGGGGTTGAGTGGAGACCGGTGGTTCCCAGTGAGCTGTCTGAATTTTCCAGCCCTGACCCAATTTGGAGTCCGGAGTTTGAAAAACTTCCGATCTTATTAGTTCGGGCTCCGGGTTGTTAAATGATTTTTCAGGCTCGACGCCCGCATCTAGGTTCGGAGGGCCGAGAGTGTCGTCCCGCAGACGGGTATCCGGCTCTTTGAGCTCGGAAATCCGAACATAACTCGTCTTCAACATAGGGGAAGAGTTGTTGTTTTACTCCTCTACATCTGCTATCTGATGGGTGATCGGCGGAGATTTGATTTCTCTCTGATCGGGTTTAAGCTCAATCTGATCATAGTCTGTAGAGACCCCCATGGCGGCTATGCGATCCAGGAGTTCGTTTAAAGACGATAACTCCGCCGGATCTATCTGTTTGGAGTATTCGGAGTCATCACGGAGACGACTTTCGATGACCTGAGAAGTCATCATCGGCTTGACAGCCGAACGGGCGGTCATGGTAAAGCCGCCCATCCGGAGGGTTTGGCCTGAGGCCAGGGCTCTTCCGGAGGTGATACTGTCCTTGATAACAAGGCGAGCCATCAATCCTGTCTTCGACGTCACAGCGGAACTCTCAATGAAAGCACCAATGTCGGTGTCAAAACCGGCGGATCTCGGGTAGGGGGTTCCGAATCGTAAGCGTCTAAAGTCGATGGTAACAGGAGATGGGGGACATGATGTTTACCCAGGTTCGGGCCCTCTTGATGGAGGTAATACCCTACTTCCTGCTTGATTGATCTTGATGAATATGAGGATTACAAGAGCTGATCTACCATGACATCATAATTGCTAAACCCTAGATGTCTAGCCTGTATGATTGTGATTGCCTCTACGGACTAAACCCTCCGGTTTATATAGACATCGGAGGGGCCTAGGGTTGTACAGAGTCGGTTTATAGAGGAAGGAATCTTCATATCCGAACGCCAAGCTTGCCATCCACGCAAAGGAGAGTCCCATCCGGACACGGGAGAAAGTATTCTATCTTGTATCTTCATGGCCCATCAGTCCGGCCCACATTACCCATGCCGGACACCCGAGGACCCCCTAATCCAGGACTCCCTCAGGCGCCCCCACCCTTGTGGGCCCCTCATGCACCTCCTGACCTAATTCTTCTACCTATATATTCCCATATATCCCCAAACTACAAGAGGCATCCATGAAAACACTTTTCCACCGCCGCAACCTTCTGTACCCGTGAGATCTCACATAGTGACCTTTTCTGGCACCCTGCCGGAGGGGGACTCGATCATGGAGGGCTTCTACATCAACTCTATCGCCCTTCTGATGAAGCGTGAGTTGTTTACCACAGACCTACGGGTCCATAGCTAGTAGCTAGTTGGCTTCTTCTCTCTCTTTGATTCTCAATACCATGTTCTCCTCGATGTTCTTGGAGATCTATTCGATGTAATACTTTTTTGCGGTGTGTTTGCCGAGATCCGATGAATTGTGGATTTATGATCAGCTTATCTATGAATATTATTTGAATCTTCTCAGAATTCTTTTATGCATGATTTGATATCTTTGTATTTCTCTTCGAACTATCGGTTTGGTTTGGCCAACTAAATTGGTTTTTCTTGTAATGGGATAAGTGCTTAGCTTTGGGTTCAATCTTGCGGTGTCCTTTCTCAGTGACAGTAGGGGCAGCAAGACACGTATTGTCAAGACATACCTAGTACCCATTGAGGGAGTCCTGGATTAGGGGGTCCTCGGGTGTCCGGGCTATTTGATATGGGCTGGACTGATGGGCCGTGAAGATACAAACAGAAGACCCCCCCCCCCCCGTGTCCGGGTAGGACTCCCCTATGTGTGGATGGCAAGATTGGTGTCCGGATATGTTATTTCCTTTCCCCACAAACCGACTCTATACATCCCTAGGTCCCTCCGGTGTATATATAAACCAGAGGGTATAGTCCGTAGAGGCTATCCAATTTCTCATAGGCTAGACAACAAGGGTTTAGCCATTACGATCTCGAGGTAGATCAACTCTTGTAACCCCTATACTCATCAAATACAATCAAGAAAGACGTAGGGTTTTACCTCCATTAAGAGGCCCGAACCTTTGTAAACATTGTGTCCCACTTGTCCCTTGTTACCCTCGATCCTCAGACGTATAGTTCGGGACCCCCTAACCGAGATCGACCGGTTTTGACACCGACACCCATCATAAAGTCTCATCTCTTGCATTACATTATCCTTCATTCGCCTCTCGTTTTCCTCTCCCCCACTTCTAAAACGATTTTTGAAAAGATTTTCCTTTTCTCTCGCCGTTATCTCGTTTTCCCAAGTCCGTCTTTCTATCGCTATGGCCGACCTTAAAAGAGCTACGGGTTTTCTCCTGAATTTTAATGCCTTGGATAGCCCCTCTGTCCTTTCTAAGCTCATAAATAATGATGCTATGGAAAGACCTCCCGCCGTCGTGGAGAAAAATTTAAACAATTTTGATGAAGACAATCCCGGAATTTTTCGTTACTTGCTTGATGAATCTTCAAAAGATGCTTGGGATAGACTATTGAGGATTCGAGCTAGCCATGTGCCTCAATATCATATTGAGATATACTTGAAAATCTTTTATGTTGGTTTGCCTCTTTCCTTTAAACAAGTTTTGGATTCTATATTTGAAAAAGGGTTTTCTTGGAGGGGTTACGTTCGATACTTATGAAAAGATGAAAACCATATTCGGGCACTCCAAAGGTGAAAGTATTGAATCAACTGCTCTTATGTGCTTTTATCAAAATGAAATAATCAAAGAGATGAAGGCTAGTTTAGATGTAAACTTTCGTAATGAGCTTAATCTTTCTTCTACTATTAATGGCCATGTGCTTTCACAAAATAGAAAGATAAATGCTATGGATAAGAAATTCTCTCTTTGCTTCCAAAATGGGGAAGATGACAATACCTAGATCTATTCATGTCTTTATGCCTAGCTAAGGGCGTTAAACAATAGCGCTTGTTGGGAGGCAACCCATTTTTTTATTTTGCTTTTTAGGTTCTATTTTGCAATAAATAATTCATCTAGCCTGTGGTTAGATGTGGTTTTTGTGTTTTAATTAGTGTTTGTGTCAAGTAAGACCTTTGCGATGGCTTATGGTGATAGTTGATTTGATTTTGCTGAAAAACAGAAACTTTTGCGCCCAGGTTAATAATTTGCATTTTTTACAGAAGTGTGCTTTTGATTTGATTCTTTTTGCAGAAGATTAACAAACAAATTGCTTAGGTTTTCCGAATGTTTTGAGAGTTTTTGGAGTTACAGAAGTATTCGAGAGTTACAGATTACTACAGACCGTTCTGTTTTTGACATATTCTGTTTTTTATGTGTTGTTTGCTTATTTTGATGATTCTATGGGTAGTATCAGGGGGTATGAACCATGGAAAAGTTGGAATACAGTAGATATTACACCAATATAAATACATAATGAGTTCACAACAGTACCAAAAGTGGTGATTTATTTTCTTATACTAACGGAGCTTATGAGATTTTCTGTTGAGTTTTGTGTTGTGAAGTTTTCAAGTTTTGGGTAAGGATTTGATGGACTATGGAAGAAGGATTGGCAAGAGCCTAAGCTTGGGGAATGACCAAGGCACCCCAAGGTAATATTCAAGGAAAACCAAGAGCCTAAGCTTGGGGATGCCCCGAAAGGCATCCCCTCTTTTGTCTTCGTCTATCGGTAACGTTACTTGAGGCTATATTTTTATTCATCACATGATATGTGTTTTGCTTGGAGCGTCTTGTATGATTTGAGTGTTTACTTTCTAGTTTGCCACAATCATCCTTGCTGTACACACCTTTTGAGAGGGACACACATGAATCGTGATTTATTAGAATACTCTATGTGCTTCACTTATATCTTTTGAGCTAGGCAATTTTGTTCTAGTGCTTCACTTATATCTTTTTAGAGCACGACGATGGTTTTATTTCATAGAAATTGATGAACTCTCATGCTTCACTTATATTATTTTGAGAGTCTTTAAACAGCGTGGTAATTTGCTTTGGTTATAAATTTAGTCCTAATATGATAGGCATCCAAGAGGGATATAATAAAAACTTTCATATAAAGTGCATTGAATACTATGAGAAGTTTGATTCTTTATGATTGTTTTGAGATATAAAGATGGTGATATTAGAGTCATGCTAGTGAGTAATTGTGAATTTGAGAAATAATTGTGTTAAGGTTTGTGAGTCCCGTAGCATGCACGTATGGTGAACCGTTATGTAATGAAGTCGGATTATGATTTATTTATTGATTGTCTTCCTTATGAGTGGCGGTCGGGGACGAGCGATGGTCTTTTCCTACCAATCTATCTCCCTAGGAGCATGCGTGTAGTACTTCGTTTCGATCACTAATAGATTTTTGCAATAAGTATGTGAGTTCTTTATGACTAATGTTGAATCCATGGATTATACGCAGTCTCACTTCCACCATTGCTAGCCTCTCTAGTGTCGCGCAACTTTCGCCGGTAACATAAACCCACCATACACACTGGTACGCGTCGGTCCTAAACAAACGGTTTTTAACCCCTTTCCGCGACGACATTTGGAACCGTCGCCAAGTGAGTGTGGGCGATAGGGGGGGGGGGTCCTTCCCACATGACCCAGAAACCATCCGGGATATGCCCTCCTGGCACACACGTTCAGCAAAATGAGGTCGTGTGCGACCGGCGAGCTCTCAAATACGGAAATACATACAGTAGAGCTAGAAAATACAATTATACGGCGAAATTGTTTCCGGTCGCAAGTACATCCTACACAGTCAGTCCCCGCTAAACGTTTCCGTTCGTATGTACATCCCACACAGTCGCTCCAAGGAAAACATTTCCGTTCACAGGTACATCACACACAATTTTCCCGTTAAATCGTTTGCGTTATTGAATGTATCACACACGGTCCATAGAAGAAACTGTGTGGCAAAGGCTGTCCATGACACACAGTTTTTATGTGGTAAACATTTGCGCAAGGTGGCCTAACACAAACAGTTTTCAAGAGAAAGTCATGTGTGATTGTTCATTGATCCAACACGGTTTACTCCTAGAAACTGTGTGCGTTGCCTGAGGTCATCGCCCACGGTATTTTTTCAACAACCGTTTGCAATAGCAAAACCAATTAGCAGGCTAATTCGCCATTAGCAGGCTAATTATCTGATTATTCATAATCCATTTATTAATCTAATTGACATATCATATTAAGCACACAATATATTTCATTTCCATATTAAGGAAGCATAATTTCATAATTGAAATATATCAGAGTACAACATGATATAGCTTCAGCACTCAGCTACCCCATTGCATAATTGCACCAGCAGCAAGTTCCACATGCAACATGTAGAACCTTTCGAAACTAGCATCATAGACGGTATATAGATAGATGCATCTCATCTGGAAACTGCTGAAGCGGAAGGCGAATATTGAGCCTTCATTCATGTTGAAGGTCTTTGCAACTTTAGGCCAAGGCTCGTGGATGATCGACCGTCCGCCCTTCGTGCTCTTCAGAACACTTCAATATTGAACCATGGGTGTTGTATGAAAACCTTCCTCGCCTCCGACCATAGAGGTGGTTCGAGAGGTAATCATCAGTGAACTGCTTTGGAAAGGCCTGAAAACAAGGATGTGCATAAATATCTTCTCTATATTGGAAATGGGGCAAAGGAATAAAAAAAGGCAAGGTATAATAGTTAGTACCACCTTGTAGTGAACTGATGTCTTCTTCATTGTGCATACAAAGATATTGTTGTTTTTTTTTGCTAGTTTCTTTATGCTAACAATATTTCCGAGTTTCTTGATTTGATTGATATTCATGGACAACTCATTTCCCCATATGCAAAAAGGGTCGAACAGTGGGTAAAAACCTCTGACAGCAGGACCTACATGTGCAGGACCAAATTGTTAAAAACCAAAATATTAGAATGGTTCTTGCAATTGCACAATAATGTGCTATTAGACAACAGACCATGCACGTGCTAACCTTGATTGTAAACCTCAGTGCTTCCCATTGTTTCCCTGCAACACATATAAGGTAGTTAGTCATCAGGTTAAGTAAGGGTTCGCATGCTATCAGTAAAATATGTTGGTGAAAAATAAGCACATTGCAGATTCATCAGATTAATTCAAGCCACACGGAAAACCCATTTACCCAAACCAAGCATGATTAAGAACTAGGAAATATATCACTTGTATATATTTCTAATGTATTAAGTGCAGCCAAATTCGATTTATTCCTCACATGCACAACAATACAAAATTCTACCCAGGACAATTGGACATCGCATTGCAGAATTGAATCAAGCAGTTAACTAAACACCACAACAAATGAACCCAACATTAACTGAGCACCACATTGGACAATATAACATACTCCTAATAGAAGATCAGACAGTTAACCAAACAGTTAACTACAGCCAATTGTAGCAATTGTATTTGTTTCTCATGTATATACTACAGCCAAATTCAATTTATTCCTCACATGGTATACAATAACAGAATGCACCCACAATTTGCTAAAGATAAATTCGATTTATTTCTCACATGGAAGAAAATACAAAAGGTGAAGATACCCCGAACAAACCCCTCAAAGGATTGTTTTCTACAGTAACAAGTGACAGTAAATTTCAGCACGTAGTATAAGTTTTTCCCTACCAATTTCCACTTACCAAGAGCAGTTCACTCCCGACAATGGTGCCAGAAAAGAGTATTGATGACCCACAAGTATAGGGGATCAATCATAGTCCTTTCGATAAGTAAGAGTGTCGAACCCAACGAGGAGCGGAAGGAAATGACAAGTGGTTTTCAGCAAGGTAATTTCTACAGGCACTAAAATTGTCGGTAACAGGTAGTTTGATAGCAAGATAATTTGTAGCAAGTACCAAGTAACAATAGTAACAATAAGTGCAGCAAGGTAGCCCAATCCTTTTTGTCGCAGGCGCCTATCCAGTCTATAAACAAATACTAATGAGAAAATGAAAACTATACTAAACTAAAGAAAACATAGGATAGAGATCCTAAAATCTAAAAAAGGGCATATTAGGGCTATACGGATTCGAACCGTAGACCTTCTCGGTAAAACAGATCAAACGGATTATTATCGAAATGATTATGCTTAATCCGTGTATAGGTAAACTTTAGGTCCGAACAACATTATTATCCAAAGATCCCCTTTATGTACATATCTCTATGGGGAATCATGCTTTAATTTTTCAAAGTATTAAATTAAATATCTTGAATAAAAAAAGGAAATTTGCTCTC
>CM038669.1:229439975-229623462 GCA_021605145.1 Aegilops bicornis
TTTGCGAGAGTCACGGTTAACTGTTGGAGTACCAAACGAGCTCCAAATGACCAAACTTGACAGTGGTCTACGGTGGTGTACCAAGGCCACCTGACAAACCTCGGTCCATTCCGAGAAAGTTTAGTACCCGCTCATGGAAAAATGTAAAAGGGGACGCCGGGGGACATAGGAGTGCCGGATTGCAAAGCGGACAACGGGGAAAATGCTCGGAATCATGAGACGAACACGTATGCAAATGAGATGCACATGATGACATGATATGAGATGCATGACATGGACAAAATGCAAAACGAAAGACAAAAACCCAACCACGGAGGGGAATATCATATCACAATGCCGAAAATGGCAAGAGTTGGAGTTACAAATATGGAAAGTTACATCCGGGGTGTTACACGCCCCCTGCCTCATGGGCCCCCTGTTGCTCCAGCGACGTACTCCTTCCTCCTATATATACCTACGTACCCCCAAACGATCAGAACATGAGCCAAAAACCTAATTCCACAGCCGCAACTTC
Source organism: Aegilops bicornis (assembly GCA_021605145.1). NCBI lineage: Eukaryota > Viridiplantae > Streptophyta > Magnoliopsida > Poales > Poaceae > Aegilops > Aegilops bicornis. Next base: position 229,440,490 of record CM038669.1, read on the forward strand.
CTGTATCCACGAGATCCCATCTTGGGGCCTATTAGGAGCTCACGGAGGGGCATCCACCACGGAGGGCTTCTACATCATCACCATAGCCCCTCCGATGAAGTGTGAGTAGTTTACTTCAGACCTTCGGGTCCATTGCTAGTAGCAAGATGGCTTCTTCTCTCTTTTTGGATCGCAATACAATGTTCTCCCCCTCTCTCGTGGAGATCTATTCGATGTAATCTTCTTTTTGCGGTGTGTTTGTTGAGACCGATGAATTGTGGATTTATGATCAAGATTATCTATGAACAATATTTGAATCTTCTCTGAATTCTTTTATGTATGATTGGTTAACTTTGCAAGTCTCTTCGAATTATCCGTTTGGTTTGGCCAACTAGATTGGTAGTTCTTGCAATGGGAGAAGTGCTTAGCTTTGGGTTCAATCTTGCGGTGTCCTTTCCCAGTGACAGAAGGGGCAGCAAGGCACATATTGTATTGTTGCCATCAAGGATAACAAGATGGTTTTTTTATCATATTGCATGAATTTATCCCTCTACATCATGTTATCTTGCTTAAGGCGTTACTCTGTTTTTAACTTAATACTCTAGATGCATCTTTGGATAGCGGTTGATGAGTGGAGTAATAGTAGTAGATGCAGGCGAGTCGGTCTACTTGTCTCGGGTGTGATGCCTATATACATGATCATACCTAGATATTCTCATAACTATGCTCAATTCTCACAATTGCTCAACAGAATTTGTTCACCCAAGTAGAATACTTATGCTCTTGAGAGAAGCCACTAGTGAAACATATGGCCCCCGGGTCTATTCTCATCATATCAATCTCCATTACTTTAATACTTGCTTTGTTTTTACTTAGCCTTTTACTTTTCACTTTGCATCTCTATACCAAAAATACCGAAAATATTATTTATCATCTCTATTAGATCTCACTCTCGTAAGTGACTGTGAAGGGATTGACAACCCCTAATCGCGTTGGTTGCGAGGAGCTATTGTTTTGTGCAGGTACGAGGGACTTGCGCGTAGCCTCCTATTGGATTGATACCTTGGTTCTCAAAAACTGAGGGAAATACTTACGCTACTTTGCTGCATCATCCTCTCCTCTTCGGGGAAATCCAACGCAGTGCTCAAGAGGTAGCAAGAAGAATTTCTGGCGCCGTTGCCGGGGAGGCTTACGCAAGAGCAAGTCAAGACTTGGACTCCTAACAACAAGCCACTTCTGGCACTGTTAAAGTCTACATACCAAGTACCCATCACAATCCCTATCTCCTGCATTACATTATTTTCCATTTACCTCTCGTTTTCCTCTCCCCCACTTCACCCTTTCCGTTTTATTCGCCCTCTCTTTCCCAACCTCCTCCTCTTTTTCCTGTTTGCCTTTTCCTCGTCCGCTTGTTTGCTCGTGTGTTAGTTTGCTTGCTTGTCTTCATGACTAGTCTCATATCTTCTCCGTTATCTCCCGAGAATGAAGTTCTAAATTTTAAGCAAAGGGAGGGAGAAAATCTAAAAGACGCTTGGTATAGAATTTGCAATGCTCAAAATAGATCTACCAGGAAGCAATCTACTTCAGTTCTTCTTCATAATTTTTACGTAGGTGCTAATCCTTGGTATAGATATATCCTTGATACATTACCGGAGGGAATTTCTTGGGTAGCCATACTTTCGATTCTTATAATGCTTTAATAGATTTATTTGGCTCACCACCTCTTTTAGTTAATGGAACTATGTTAACTTTGGAGCATGTTATGCAAAGACTTGAAATTATTGAGAATAAAGTTGCTACCACTGAATCAATTGAAAATATTGATAAAAGATCCACAATCAAATTACCCAATATGGATCTAAGGTAGGAATGACTTTGAAAAATATTAAAGAAAAGGAACCCATAGTTAATGAGAAAATAAATCTAGATTCCACTAGAATCGATAAACTTGAGGGTATCATTACCAACTCGGGAACCGCTTTTTCTTCCGTAAAAAACACTCCAAGTTCATCTACCAAAAATACTAAGTTTATTTATGTTCCTAATAATAAGGGTGAATCATCTAGTAAGGAAACTGCGGATCTAAAATCTATAAGTGTTCATCCCAACCTTTTTGCCATCATTAAGGAACCATTTGCTATGAATGAATTTTTGATCTTTTGCCTAAAAATTTGACAATTACTAGAGAGAAAGAAAATTCTAAAGAAGGTATATGCCTCATTGAAGAATTTCCTACCAAAGATGACAGTACCTAGATCTATCCTTGCTTTTATGCCTAGCTAGGGGCGTTAAACGATAGCGCTTGTTGGGAGGCAACCCAATTTTATTTTTAGTTTTTTGCTTTTGCTTCTGTTTAGGAATAAATAATCCATATAGCCTCTGTTTAGATGTGGTTTTATGTTTTAATTAGTGTTTGTGCCAAGTGTGACCTATAGGATCTTCTTGGATGATAGTTATTTGATCTTGCTGTAATTTCCAGAATCTTTCTGTTCACAAAAACAATTGTTAAAAATCACCAGAACGTGATAAAATACTGATTACAATTTCTGCTGATCATTAAACAAATTGTCTAGGTCGTCCTATTTTGGTAGAATTGTTGGAGTTCCAGAAGTTTTCGTTAGTTACAGATTACTACAGACTGTTCTGTTTTTGACAGATTCTGTTTTTCGTGTGTTGTTTGCTTATTTTGATGAATCTATGGCTAGTAAAATAGTTTATAATCCATAGAGAAGTTGGAATACAGTAGGTTTAACACCAATATAAATATAGAATGAGTTCATTACAGTACCTTAAAGTAGTCTTTTGTTTTCTTTCTCTAACGGAGCTCACGAGATTTCTATTGAGTTTTGTGTTGTGAAGTTTTCAAGTTTTGGGTAAATTCTTTTGATGGATTATGGAACAAGGAGTGGCAAGAGCCTAAGCTTGGGGATGCCCATGGCACCCCCAAGATAAATCAAGGACACCAAAAAGTCAAAGCTTGGGGATGCCCCGGAAGGCATCCCCTCTTTCGTCTACTTCCATCGGTAATTTACTTGGAGCTATATTTTTATTCACCACGTGATGTGTTTTGCTTGGAGCGGTTTGTATTATTTGCGTCTTTGTTTGTTAATTTACAAAAATCACCTATCTGTACACACCTTTTGAGAGAGCCATACATAAATTGGAATTTGATAGAATACTCTATGTGCTTCACCTATATCTTTTGAGCTTGATAGTTTTTCTCATAGTGCTTCACTTATATCTTTTGAGCGTGATAATTTTTGCTCTAGTGCTTCACTTAGATCTTTTAGAGCACGGTGGTGGATTTGTTTTAAAGAAACTATTGATCTCTCATGCTTCACTTAGATTATTTTGAGAGTCGTTAATAGCATGGTAATTTGCTTAATATTAATATACTTGGTATTCAAGATATGTGAAACTTTCTTTTGAGTGCGTTGAATACTAAGAAAAGTTTGATGCTTGATAATTGTTTTGAGATATGAAGATGGTGATATTAAAGTCATGCTAGTTGAGTAGTTGTGAATTTAAAGAATACTTGTGTTGAAGTTTGTGATTCCGTAGCATGCACGTATGGTGAACCGTTATGTGATGAACTCGGAGCATGATTTATTTATTGATTGTCTTCCTTATGAGTGGCGGTCGGGGACGAGCGATGGTATTTTCCTAACAATCTATCCCCCTAGGAGCATGCGCGTAATACTTTGCTTTGATAACTTCTAGATTTTTGCAATAAGTATATGAGTTCTTTATGACTAATGTTGAGACCATGGATTATACGCACTTTTTCCCATACTTCCACCATTGCAAGCCTCTCTAATACCGCGCACTTTTCGCGGTATCATACACCAACCATATACTTCCACAAAACATCCACCATACCTACCTATCATGGCATTTCCATAGACAATCAGAGATATATTGCCATGCAACTTTCCACCGTTCCGTTTATTATGACACTCTCCATCATTGTCATATTGCTAGCATGATCATGTAGTTGACATCGTATTTGTGGCAAAGCCACCTTTCATAATTCTTTCATACATGTCACTCTTGTTTAATTGCATATCCCGGTACACCGCCGGAGGCATTCATATAGAGTCATACTTTGTTCTAAGAATCGAGTTGTAATTATTGAGTTGTAAGAAAAATAAAAGTGTGATGATCATCATTCTTTAGAGCATTGTCCCAAGTGAGGAAAGGATGATGGAGACCATGATTCCCCCACAAGTCGGGACGAGACTCCGGACGAAAAAGAAAAAAATGAAAAAAAAGAGGCCATAAAAAAAGAGAAAAGGCCCAAATAAAAAAATGAGAGAAAAAGAGAGAAGGGACAATGCTACTATCCTTTTACCACACTTGTGCTTCAAAGTAGCACCAAGATCTTCATGATAGAGAGTCTCTCATTTTGTCACTTTCATATACTAGTGGGAATTTTTCATTATAGAACTTGGCTTGTATATTCCAATGATGGGCTTCCTCAAATGCCCTAGGTCTTCGTGAGCAAGCGAGTTGGATACACACCCACTTAGTTTCTTTTGTTGAGCTTTCATATACTTATAGCTCTAGTGCATCCGTTGCATGGCAATCCCCACTCACTCACATTGATATCTATTGATGGGCATCTCCATAGCCCGTTGATACGCCTAGTTGATGTGAGACTATCTTCTCCTTTTTGTCTTCTCCACAACCACCATTCTATTCCACATATAGTGCTATATCCATGGCTCACGCTCATGTATTGCGTGAAGATTGAAAAAGTTTTGAAAATGTTAAAGTATGAAACAATTGCTTGGCTTATCATCGGGGTTGTGCATGATTTAAATATTTTGTGTGGGGGAATTTGGAGCATAGCCAGACTATATGATTTTGTAGGGATAACTTTCTTTGGCCATGTTATTTTGAGAAGACATAATTGCTTAGTTAGTATGCTTGAAGTATTATTATCTTTATGTCAATATGAACTTTTGTCTTGAATCTTTCGGATCTGAATATTCATACCACAATTAAGAAGATTTACATTGAAATTATGCCAAAGTATCACTCCGCATCAAAAATTCTCTTTTTATCATTTACCTACTCGAGGACGAGCATGAATTAAGCTTGGGGATGCCTGATACGTCTCCAACGTATCTATAATTTTTGATTGCTCCATGCTACTTTATCTACTGTTTTGGACTATATTGGGCTTTATTTTCCACTTTTATATTATTTTTGGGACTAATCTATTAACCGGAGGCCTAGCCCAAAATTGCTGTTTTTTGCCTATTTCAGTGTTTCGAAGAAACGGAATAACAAACAGAGTCCAAACGGAGTGAAACCTTCGGGAACGTGATTTTCTCACCGAACCTGATCCAGGAGACTTGGACCCTAATCCAAGAAGTAACAGAGGCGGTCATGAGGGTGGGGGGCGCCCCCCCTAGGGCGCGCCCCCCTGCCTCGTGGGCCCCCTGTTGCTCAACCGACGTACTCCTTCCTCCTATATATACCCTCGCACTTCAAACGATCGTAACAGGAGCCAAAACCAAATTCCACCACCGCAACTTTCTATATCCACGAGATCCCATCTTGGGGCCTGTTCGAGCTCCATGGGAGGGCATCCACCATGGAGGGCTTCTACATCATCACCATAGCCCCTCCGATGAAGTGTGAGTAGTTTACTTCAGACCTTCGGGTCCATAGCTAGTAGCTAGATGGCTTCTTCTCTCTTTTTGGATCTCAATACAATGTTCTCCCCCTCTCTCATGGAGATCTATTCGTTGTAATCTTCTTTTTGCGGTGTGTTTGTTGAGATCGATGAATTGTGGGTTTATGATCAAGATTATCTATGAACAATATTTGAATCTTCTCTGAATTCTTTTATGTATGATTGGTTATCTTTGTAATTCTCTTCGAATTATCCGTTTGGTTTGGCCAACTAGATTGGTAGTTCTTGCAATGGGAGAAGTGCTTAGCTTTGGGTTCAATCTTGTGGTGTCCTTTCCCAAAGGATGTATAAGGGGCAGCAAGGCACGTATTGTATTGTTGCCATCGAGGATAACAAGATGGGGTTTTTATCATATTGCATGAATTTATCCCTCTACATCATGTCATCTTGCTTAAGGTGTTACTCTGTTTTAACTTAATACTCTAGATGCATCTTTGGATAGCGGTCGATGAGTGGAGTAATAGTAGTAGATGCAGGTGAGTCGGTCTACTTGTCTCGGACGTGATGCCTATATACATGATCATACCTAGATATTCTCATAACTATGCTCAATTACATCAATTGCTCAACAGTAATTTGTTCACCCACCGTGGAATACTTATGCTCTTGAGAGAAGCCACTAGTGAAACCTATGGCCCCCGAGTCTATTCTCATCATATCAATCTCCATTACTTTAATACTTGCTTTGTTTTTACTTTGCCTTTTACTTTTCACTTTGCATCTCTATACCAAAAATACCAAAAATATTATTTATCATCTCTATTAGATCTCACTCTCGTAAGTGACCGTGAAGGGATTGACAACCCCTAATCGTGTTGGTTGCGAGGAGCTATTGTTTTGTGCAGGTACGAGGGACTTGTGCGTAGCCTCCTACTGGATTGATACCTTGGTTCTCAAAAACTGAGGGAAATACTTACGCTACTTTGCTGCATCATCCTCTCCTCTTCGGGGAAATCCAACGCAGTGCTCAAGAGGGAGCAGATGCGCTGAGAGGCTGGGGCCTGAGCGCCGCCCAAGATGCATGTGATCGCACGCGGCTCCTGGAAGCCCCTAGCCCCCTCGTCCAGGTGGTGGTCGTCGTTCCTTCTTGGTGGCGGCAACGGGGGAAGACCGGCGTTGCCTTGGGGGCGATCCTCACGAGACGGGTCCCTCCAGGCGCCCTCGCGAGGTTGGTCCTGCCAGCGGTCCTCACAAGGCCGGTCGTGCCACTCCAGGCGTGGGCCACGGTCGTCCCGGCGTCTGCCTCCATGGCTGTAGCCCCGGTCATTGTGCTCGGGGCGTCAACCGTAGCGTCCTTCCCGTATGGCTCTGAGTTCTTGGCAGTCGCTGGTGTTGTGGGTGTTCAGGTTGTGGAAGGCGCAGAACGGTCGGCCGTTCTTGGACGGCTCATGCTGATCTCTGCCTCGCTTGGTGTCGGGCTCAGCCGCGAGCACTACTGCCTCTTTGCGCTTCACGTCCTTGGCCTTGGCCTTCTTCTCCTCCACTCCTGCAGCTGGCAGCTCAAGGAGAGAGAGGTGCCCCTCCTCATCTCTTGCGCACTTGGTCGCCAGGTTGAACAGCTCCTGAGATGTGCAAAGCTCCCCGTGGATAGCCAGCTCTTCCTTCATCTTGATGTCACGAACACCGTCTAAGAATGCGGAGATGATGGCTTCGTCCGTCACCTTGGGGATCTTGAGGCGGGTGTTGTTGAAGCGCTGGATGTACTTATGGAGGGTTTCTCCTGGCTGTTGCTTGATGCGGCGTAGATTGCCCGCGGCCGGTGGGCGGCCGCGAGTGCCCTGGAAGTTGGAGACGAAGTGGTCGCGCATCTCGTCCCAGGAGGAGATCGAGCCGTGCTGCAGGTTCAGGAGCCAGGAGCAGGCCCCATCCTTGAGAGCCATGGGAAACCTGTTCGCCATGACTTTTTCGTCGCCATTGGCCGCTTCGATGCTCAGCTCATAGAGCTGCAGAAACTCCGTGGGGTCGGCAGTGCTGTCGTAGCGAGGAGGCAGGTCTGGCTTAAACTTGCCTGGCGAGGCGACGCTACAAAGTTCGGGGGTGAAGGCACGGCAGCCGGCCGTGGTCGCCGGGGCCCGCTTCTGAGGCGGAGCTTAATCTTGGCGAGGTCCGTGATGCGCCACCGCAGGCGGCACGCGGTCTTGACGAGGTGGAGCAGGGAGCGCCAGTGCAGCTTAAAGCGGCCACGGGATTTCTTGGCAGCTTCTTTCTTCACGCGCGGGCGCCGGGCGCGGTGGATCACGCCGCGGAGGCGCGCGCCCTGGTGCCAAGGTACCGTCTTGGGTTGAGGCGGTGGAGGCATGCCATGAGCCCCGTCGTCCGCGGCTGGTTGAGGAGGAGGCAGAGAGTGGGACGACGACGCGGTCGAGCCACTCCTCATAGAGGTCGTCGACGGGGCGGCAACGCAGGAGCTCGTTTGCCACGATGAGCGCGGCTCGTGCCTCCATGGGAGCGCGGTGCGCATGAGATGAAGAACCAACAGGGGTGAGTGATGGAGTAGCGGTGCGGCCGTCCTGCCGCACCGAAGGATGCAAGGAGGACGCCGGCTGCTCGTTCCACGTCGGGCCGGTGGCTGCGTTGGTGGCGGGAGACGGAGAGCGACGAGGTGGCCCGCCTACGGGAGCCGTCTGAGCGACGCGGGCGGAGAGGGCAGCCCGACGCTTAGCTCGAGCACGGCGGGCGTCCGCCATGGAAGCGACGGAGCGATGGAGCAACGAACCGATGGAAGGGGAAACTACGGCGCACCCCTACCTGGCGCGCCAAATGTCGGATGTGGGGTTCCGGCAAACCCTTAAGGTTCAAACACTGGGGTGCGCGCGAAGTCTTTCCCTCCTACCGATCCATGCTCCAGCTCGCTAAAATCTTGCGGACGAGCTCGACGAACTCACAACACAGAAAGACACGGGGTTTATACTGGTTCGGGCCACCGATGTGGTGTAATACCCTACTCCAGTGTGGTGGTGGTGGATTGCCTCTTGGGTTGATGATGAACAGTACAAGGGAAGAACAGCCTCCTGAGGTTAAGGTGTTCTTGTGCTTGTGTGGTTGAGGATGATCTAAACTAGTTCGGGATCAGTTGCCTCCTACTGTGGTGGCTAGTCCTATTTATAGAGGCCCTGGTCCTCTTCCCAAATATCGAGCGGGAAGGGAGCCAACAACGGCGGCCAAATTTGAAGGGGACAACTAGTACAAGCTATCCTGACAAAAGCGGTCTTCGCCTGCGAAAAGCTCTGGGGTGACGCCGTCTTGGGCACCACGATGACCTCCGCCGTGCCGTCCTCCTGGTCTTGGTCTCGTTGCACCAATATGGCAACCTTTGCCTGATGCCTCGGTACTCTTCGCCTGCGCTGGCCTCCTTAGCACCAAAGAGGAAATGAGGACGCTGCGCGCACCGGCGCCCGCCTGTCACCGTTTGTCATGGCTCACGTCACGAGAGCCTCGTGAGGTTTGCCCCGCCTTGATATCTCCACTCCTCGTGAGCCTGCCTGGCTAGGCCACTCCAGAGGAGGTCTTGCATCGTCCGCCTCGCGAGGCTTGGGCCCTCGCGTGGGTCTTGGATGCCTTGTTGATGAAGATGGGCCATACCGCCTGCTGCTTGCTCACGTCGTGGGCCGCAGGCAGGCAAGTCTGGGGACCCCCGTTCCCAGAACGCCGACAAGTAGCTCATCTCATAAAGCTTCTCATGATCAAGTAACAAGCTATTCACATGTTAAAGTATAGATCATAAACTTTCTTGAAAACTAACAAACCGTGTTATCAGTCATCAAACAATTACAATTCATCTTATTTTCAGGAAGAGTCAATGTCAGAGGTTTGATTTAGCAAACTGCACATACTCAACTATCATTTAGTCTTTCATAATTGCTAACACTCACGCGATATTTATGGGTTCAAAGTTTTAGTCAGACACAGAGAAAGATAGGGTCTTATAGATTCGCCTCCCAACCTTTTACCTCAAGGGTAATGTCAACAGTAATTGCTCATGATGCCTTACATCCAATTGGCTATATATATATATATATATATATATATATATATATATATATATATGTGTGTGTGTGTGTGTGTATATATATCAGAATCTTTCCAACACAATGTGCTTGCCAAAGGATAAAATGAAAAAAGGAAAGGTGAAGATCACCATGACTCTTGCATAAGGTAAAAGACAAGAATAAAAGATAGGCCCTTCACAGAGGGAAGTAGAGGTTGCCATGCGCTTTTATAGTTGGATGCACAAAATCTTAATGCGAGGGAACGTCACTTTATATTGCCACTTGTGATAGGGACCTTTATTATGTAGTCCGTCGCTTTTATTGCTTCCATATCACAAGATCGTATAAAGCTTATTTTCTCCACACTAAAATATCATACATATTTAGACAACAATTTTTATTGCATGCACCGATGACAACTTACTTACTCAATCCATAGGTACGTATGGTGGACTCTCATGGCAATACTGGTTTAAGGGATGTTTGGAAGCACAAGTAGTATCTCTACTTGGTAAAAATAATTTTGGCTAGCATGAGGGGGGAAGGCAAGCTCAACGTGTTGGGTGATCCATGACTATATACTTTATTTCAGATATAAGAAAACATAACCCATTACGTTGTCTTCCTTGTCCAACATCAACCTTTTAACATGTCATATTTTAATGAGTGCTCAAATTACAAAAGATGTCCAAGATAGTATATTTATTTGTGAAATCTCTCTTCCTTCAATATTCTTTCATGAATTGTTCAAGTGACCAGTACAATGTTTGCTAACCTTCAATAAATTTACCACCTCTACTTCTTATATGTGAAGTCATTACTCCACATGGGATAAACATATCAAACATATATAATTTCATATTTATGATATTCAAATCATTCAACTATTTACTCATAGGATATAAGTGAGGCACACGAGTAAATGACAAACTACTCCAAAAAGATATAAGTGAAGAACAATGAGTAGTTAAATAATTATTTAGCTATGTGAAGACTCTCTCTCATTTAAGAATTTCAGATCTTGGGATATTATTCAAACAGCAAGCAAAACAAAATAAAACGACATTTCAAGGATAGAACTAATCATGTGAAGAAGCTAAAACTTAGGCTCAACCGATACTAACCGATAATTGTTGAAGAAGAAAGGTGGGATGCCTACCGGGGCATCCCCAAGCTTAGATGCTTGAGACTTCTTGAAATATTATCTTGGGGTGCCTCGGGCATCCCCAAGCTTGAACTTTTGTGTCTCCTTAATTCCTTTCATATCACGGTTTCCTAAATCTCGGAAGCTTCATCCACACCAAACTCAACAAGAACTCGTGAGATAAGTTAGTATAAACCAATGCAAAAACCTTATCATTTTCTACTGTAACAAATCACTAAAATTATTATTCAACATTGAATACTAAATTCCTCTGCATATTTAATACTCCTATCCTCAAATAGAATCATTAAACAAGCAAACATATGCAAACAATGCAAACATAACAGCAATCTGCCAAAACAGTACAGTCTGTAAAGAATGCAAGATTCATCATACTTCCCTAACTCCAAACATTATGAAGTTCTACCACACTGTAGATAATTTATCAGAGCTTATTATTCAAAATGTTTCAACATTTTATCATATTCTGGCTTTTCTAGGGAATTTTTGCAACAGCGATAAACTTTCTGTTTTGAAACAACATGTATACTTGCAAAATAAGCATGGTAAAGGCTATCCTTGACATTTTTATTGAAAATAAAGATGAAAAACATTATTATAATTAACAGCAAGCAAATACTAACAAAATAAAATGACGCTCCAAGCAAAACATATATCATGTGGTGAATAAAAATATAGCTCCAAGTAAAGTTACCGATGAACGAAGATGAAAGAGGGGATGCTATCTGGGGCATCCCCAAGCTTAGGCTCTTGGTTGTCCTTGAATATTACCTTGGAGTGCCTTGGGCATCCCCAAGCTTAGGCTCTTGCCACTCCTTATTCCATAGTCCATCGAACCTTTACCCAAAACTTGAAAACTTCACAACACAAAACTTAATAGAAAACTCGTAAGCTCTGTTAGTATAAGAAAATAAATCATCACTTAGGTACTGTTGTGAACTCATTCTAAGCATCTCCATACTGAGCGAAAATAGCCGAATGAAGGTGTAGTGCAGTGGATGAAGGTTAAACATAGCGAAGATGTCATCAAACCGCAGGACGATCATACCCCCGATGGCGCTATCGACAAAGCCCTTGCCCTCTGGAACCTTGGCCACGAAAGCCGGGTTTGCCACATCATTCTCGAAGAGACGCCGCTTCTCCAAAGGAAGAACACTGTCATGCAGACTCCGCATAGTACCGGTTGCAGCATTGAGCAGATTAGTCAGTAGCATCAGCCTACCCGCCACATGCACCCTCCTTGAGATATCCTTTGGTGAAGGTGGCGAGCACAGATCGTACTCGGTGCCGGCTGGCTCGCACCCTTGTTATTCTTTCTTTTTCGTCCCTTCTGCTTCTTCTGCTGTAATGGGATCGAGTTCTGCTCAGAGACCACCTTCTTGAGTGTGTTGGGGCTGATAATATTTTGCACCACGGCTATCTGAGGCTCGGTGAAGGCCGTAGCTGGAGGCATCACCTGAGAACTGAACGCCAGACGACGCCTGTTGCAATTGGGTTTCTCCGCGGTACCAGCTAGATCGCGATCTTCTTTTGCAGGCTTGGGTTCTTGAGAAGGAGGCCCCAAGAATTCATCATCGTACCCGTGTTCGTTGAAGTACTTATCGACGTTGGTAAATGTACCGTCGTCGTTGTCCAGATCCTATGCCATATGCATGTCCGGATCAGCTAACGGCGGTAGCATTGCAGCGGTCTTGCCATGGCTTGGCGCAACACGACTGGCGGTGTTGTCTGTGGGGTGGTGTCCCCCGCCCCCAAACGAATCTGGCTCTTCGGCCAAAGCATGGGCCAGCCTATGCAGGCGCTGAGGGTCATCACATCATCTTCGTCGGCCCCAGGGGTCGATACGGAGGTAACAAGTCGTCGAAGCCCCGCAGCACCCGAACCAGTTGAACCCTATACACGGTGTATGGCATCGGATTACCGTGGAACACGCGGCTGCCCGGTTGAACGATTCTGGCCTTGGCGACATCGATCAACTTCGCCCGTCCACGGCGTGCGAGGAGAGTGCATGGAACGTCGGCGACGCCCTGCAAAAACATGTAGGGCGTCAGGGATGCCCAGTCAAAGGCAAGGAGATGAAGTCATCGGCCAAGAGGCTTAGTTACCGTGATGGCGTCGAGCTCGGCTAATGTCGAGGCACTGCCAATGGCGGGCGTGCAAGTGACGGAGGGGCCGCTTGCTGCCGAGGTGCCGGCCGGCATATTCTTCCCACACCCAGGTGCATTAAGCTCCAATGCCGGCGCCGACGCCGGAGACACCAATGCCGCCTCCGCCGGAGACACCAATGGAGCACCGGCGCATTGTGCGAGTTGCTACCCGTGAAGCTGGGAATCGGGGCGGCCCCTGTTGGCCGCCTACAATCCACGCCTGCAGCCCCTCAATCAAGGTAGGCACAATGGCGTCGCTCCCAGTTGGTCTCGCGCTTGCTCTTTGACTATGTCTGGAATCCGTGCCACTTGTGCCTTGAGTTCTTGAACCTCGCGCTCCTGGCTTTCCGAGCTGGTCTTTCTCTCCTTTCGCCCAGTGGTATAGTATTCCGACCATTTCATGGACAAGCCTTTGCCGGCCACACGACCAGCTGACAACGGCTTACTAAGCTTATCCTTGTGTTTCATTACGTTCAATGCCCTATTTAAAGTGGTGTCCCAAGGGGATCTCTTAGACGACCCTGCGCTACTGCTTTCAGTGTCCTACGGAAGGAATGTGAACCATTTAGAAATTTGGCTTAATTAATTAGAATGCAACCATATGGAGCTAATTACGGCGGGGGGTATTCCTTACCAGAACAAGCTCAAGCGCCTTGGTCTTCGGATCCGTGGTAAGCTCCTTTGTTATCGGGTCAATCTTATACCGGGCCCTGACATAGTTCCTGGTCTACTTGTCACGGTATTTATCGAAGAGGGGCGGTAGGCCTTGCTCGGCACGCTTCGCGTCCTCCTTGTCCCATATAGGTTCCGCCACTCTGTAACCGCCAGGACCGAGTTTGTGGACCCCTAAGTTCAAGTCCCGCATATCTTTCCCCCACTGACTTGATTCCGCGTTTGCGTTGCTCTCGCACTTGATCTTGAACTCCATGTAGTCAGCTTCACTGATCGAAGGATTTGTCTCCTTGATCTTCTCATAACTATCACCTTTTTCAATCCTTCTCTTCGCCGCGGCTCTCCAAGTAGCCAGGGCCGTGCTCATCTTCGTGAGGGCGGCCTTTGTTCACTTTATTCCACGAGGCGTGTGTTTGCGAAGTCACCAAGGAACTTGTATCGTTCGTGCAGCTTCATGAAGAGGACGTTGCGCAAATTCCCTAGGTCACGATGCCTTAGGTTCTCGGTGTTGATCGAAACGGTGCTCCGGAGAATGCACCCGAGCTGTCCCGCGTACCCCTTGACTAATTATTTGGGTGCCGTTGGATGCCCACTGGAGGACACTTCAGGAAATTCCTCCTTGACGGTGCCGAGCACGTTCGGGCACCGATCCTTCCGTTGCCTCTTCGGTTGGCTGCCATCTGTGCGTGCGCTGCCATCATCAGTGGTGGCAACCTCGGCGGCACCATCATTGGTGTTATCCCCGACGCCACTAGGGGTTGTGTAGTCGGGATCGGTGTCTTCCACGGCGTCCTCATAGCGGTGAGGTTCTTCCTCCATCTCCTGGGACAGCTCCCAGAATGCCTTGTCCGAACCGCCGGCCTCATTGTTGTGGGCCATGTTCGCTCTAAATAGGAAAAAAGTTTGGTCAAAAAGTTGGTTATTGTCAAGGAACAAGATCTCTAAGTTTACCAAATAACCTAACTCTCGAGGAATGTCACCAAAAAGTTGGTTATTGTCAAGGAACAATTGAGAGCTGTTTGTGATATTTCCTAGGTGTTTTGGGATGGAACCTGTTAGTGTGTTGTTGCTAAGGTCCAAGTCCACATTCTCAAGGACCTCATGTTTGCAGGCTAATTTTCTAGCTTGTAACATTGGGATTAGTAGCTTAATTAATCGACTAGTCGGTCGTATGGTGTTGTAATTAACTTGTTTTATTACTGGCCAGTCATGTGGAGTATACTAGCTCACTAGGTGCCCCTAAAGATACCCCGACCGTATCATTTGATTAATTAGTAAGTAAGCAATTGATCTAGCTAGCATTGCCATGCCATGCATCCACCTTGTTTTAATACTAAACTAATCCAAGGCCTCTTTCCAAAGCCACAACTCCTCTAAGTTCTCAAGATAACCTAGTTGTCGAGGGATGTGTCCAAAAAGTTGGTTGATGTCAAGATACATGCTGATTAATTTTTGTTTCGGTTGAGAATCGGGCACCTTCTAGGTCAAGAAAATTGGGCATGACCTTTGCTAATTTTCTTGATCTAGGAGTGACCCATTCTCAACCGAAACGGAAATTAATCAACATTTCAGGAGAAAGGGGTCATTTCAGAAGATCACAAGTAGCAGCAACATCACAAGTAGTACAGCAGCATCATCATCACAAGTAGTACAACAACAGCACCATCACAAGTAATACACTTAATTGGCATAAAAGATAAAAAAACAGCATAAATTGGAAAACAAGCAATACTTCTAAAACCAGATTTAAGTGATGCTGCACTAAACCAGAACAAGTTGATTCTACACTAAACCAGAACAAGTTGATGTTCAGTCAAGTTGATTTCAAACTTGACACATGAATAAAATTTGACATCAATGAAATTTAGACTATGAGTGCCTGCCCATGACATCTGCATG
Source organism: Aegilops bicornis (assembly GCA_021605145.1). NCBI lineage: Eukaryota > Viridiplantae > Streptophyta > Magnoliopsida > Poales > Poaceae > Aegilops > Aegilops bicornis. Next base: position 229,456,045 of record CM038669.1, read on the forward strand.
GTTCTCTACACCACACACCATCAACACTGATAGCTACTCCTACTCGATCGCCCCAGCTTTTGCCACGGACAGCAAGAATATCAACTTGAATACCATTGGTATATTTCCTATTTTTACAAAGACCTTGCACAATTGGCAATGATGTTCAATAGCAGAGAGTCAGAGTCATTGGTTTTGAGTGTACATCATGAAAAACTGTACATCTGATTATTTGGTCATTTTACCGCCCATTTTAAAAACATCTTAAACATCCTACAGGATGGTGTGAAGAAAATGATCACAAGATAGCACTGAATACTTCAACTTCCTCATATGTCTGCAGTTAACTTCCAACTTGGTAACCCATTTGGATCGAGAAAACAAGCACATAGAGCATTACTAAGTGGCACTAGTAGTACTACGGATGCACTAGTACACATTTTCCTAGCATACAGTAGAGTAAGGAGAAGAAAAGTAAATCTAGGCTTTCTATATGTGCCACTCAGACAGGATTTCAGATTGCACAACTTTCTGTCCCTTACTATCTGGCCAGATTCTACTTGCCCAAATGTTAAACTTGTTAATTCTTTTTCCTTCTCTTTTCACCAATGCGCACATACAGAATGATCCATCCATGTCTCGAACTAATGGCCAGAGCTCATAACAGTGTGTCTACAACTGGTAAATTGTAGTACAATACATTTGTTATATGAATTGGTGGTTCTGATCTTCACAATTAGAAAGAGCTCACCGTCCCATCAATTTCTCACTCAATGATTGCATATTGCAACGATAACAGAACAACCCTGGATACTAATATTTTCACTGAATTGTTCTCAATTTCAAATCGAAGACTATCCACCCATCAACCAACTTGGTTCTCTAGAGTACTTAACAGTGAAACAAAATGTCCATAATAGACTGCCAAACCACCAAGAACAGTACCAACACATCATCAAATCAAAGTTACAAGAACGCATCATTCACGCATGAGCAGAATTGACATGAACAAGTACAAGAACAATAGTATTTACCAAGTGTAGGGGAAGGCGCCGTCTCCGCTCCGTGGTACGGCTAGGGTTCGCCGCTAGATGCGTGCATGCACCTGCTTGATGAAGCAAACCAAGGGCATGAGGGGAGGGAAGGGAAGATAAGGGAAGGGAAGAGGAGAAGATTGGGCGAGGGAGTGCATACCTCGACGACGGCGCGACGGAGCAATCAGGCTGGCGCGCTCGATCTGGTCGGCCGTTCGCGAGCACATGCATGCAGAGGCGAGGTCGTCGTCGTCGTCCCGGCGCGCGAGCGAGTGATTGTGCGGATGGATCTGACCTGCTCCATCTCCGGCGAGAGCGGGGTGGGGTCGGAGGGGGAGGAAGGGGAGGATGGGGAGAGGGAGGCGGTGGGGGCGCGGATTGGGAACGGACGCGTCCCATGGGCGAGGGCGGCGGCTTGATGAGGGCGGCGGGCAAGAAGCGGCGGCGCTTGATGGGTCAAGCGCTACTCCGAGAGAGATGTGAGATTGGGAGAAGGACGAACGGCTGGCGAGATGGACAGCACACACATACATACAGAGGGGGGAAGGTTAGCAATGGCGGCACCATCTAGGGGTGCGGCATAAACACAGTGATAGCAATGGCGCACCTTCCCGTGGTGCGCTATTACTAACTTTTTGTTTTGGGATTTTTAGTTGCATCTAATAATTTTTTAGAAAATGATGATCAAATTTGAAAACATTTATGAATGTGAAAAAATATCATCAAATTTGTTATTTGAAAATATTTATGAATATGAAAAAATATCATCAAATTTGTTATTTGAAAATATAATCAAAATTTTTATTTGAAAATATTTGAAAAAATGTCATAAAAATTGGTATAACAATGGCGCACCTCCTAGGGGTGCGCCATAAGTACCTTGATAGCAATGGCGCACCTTCTCCTGGTGCGCAATTAGTAAATTTTTTTTGGATTTTTAATTGCATTCATTTGTGAATTGGTAAAACATTTATGAATAAGAAAAAATATCATCAAATTTGAAAAAATATTCATGAATTCAAAACGTGCCCATGAAATTTAAAAATATTCATGAGTTAAAAAATATTAACAAATTAAATACTTTTTGTGAGTTAGAAATTCAATACCAGAATAAACATAAATAAAAATTGGTATACCAGAATAAACATAAATACCAGAATAAACATAAATAAATATTCATGAGGACTAGAACAGAAGAAATATCATTTCCATATGTCGAAATACAATCGAGTAATGAAGACTACAATTTAAATACAATCGATCTTAGCTAGCTATCTTTTCACAATCTTCGTGCCCTTCTTTTTCGCAAATGGAGTTCTTCTCTTGAACGTACGTCCTTTAGGTAGGGTGGTCCTGCTTCTTCTTGTGGTGTATGGCACTTCATAAATCGTAAATCATGTTCCATCTTCGGGTCGTAGTACTTGTCGAAGTCTTGCTCATTGGCGACTCCATCCATTCCGATGATCTTCCTTTTGCCTCTCCTCACGACAACACGACTGGGCTTTGACGGGTCGGTAATGAAGAAGCATTGGTCCACTAGGGAAGCCAGTAACCATGGCTCATTTTTCGGTGACGTTATGCGCCATGATCTTGGATTTGGCTTCGTGTATAACCATGGTGGTGAAATACCGGTCTTCTTTTAGGACACTCTTGGCCCATCTGACACGGAACATTGGGACCTTCTCTCCAGCGTAGCTCAACTCCCATATCTCCTCGATCCTTCCGTAGTATCTGTCCTTGTCGTTACCGGTGTAGGATTCCATCGTTACCCTGGAGTTCTGATAACCATCGCTCTTCATGTCCTTTTCCTCGGTGTAGAATGTGTAGTCGTTGATATCGTACGCCTCATAGGTCATCAGGTTGTGCTCGGCGCCCTGTGACAAGGCGAATATGAGTTTTTCCTCCGCGGAAGACTCCTCATGTAAAGGGTATGACTGAAGCTTCTCCTTGAACCAATGCGTGAAACATGAGTTGTGCTCTTTGATTATATCTCTGTCCGTCCTCTGTTGGCCTCGGTCATTGTACGTCTTCTCAATAAAGGGTTTGTGCTCTACCACCCAAGGATTGACCACGTCTATGTATTGTAGCGCGACTAGGTTTGCTCTTTCAAAGTCGGCGAGTCAACCCTCGAAGTCGACATGCATTTTGCGGCGACCATCGTGGTGACCCCATCCAGCGAGCCTGCTGAGGTGCCTGTTGACGGCGGAACCAACGGGTTCTCGATGCCTAGATAATTGATGCGATAGGAGATGCACTCTTCGCCGTAGAAGCCCACGGCTATGCTTCCTCTACGGGCGTGACATGTTGCGAACGTATCCTTTGATCCTTTCGAACGGCATCATGTTGTGCAGGAACATCGGCCCGAGTTGGATGATATCCTCCATGATATGGACCAGCAGATGCACCATAACGTCGAAGAATGCGGGCGGGAAGTACATCTCAAGCTCGCATAGTATCACCACGATCTCTTCTTGTAGCCTTCTGAGTTGCCTCATGCCAACCGACTTCCGAGAGATGACGTCGAAAAAGTTGCATAGGCCAAATAGCGTTTCACGAACGTGCGCGTCCATGATCCCACATATTCCAACTAGAAGTATCTGCGTCATCAGCACGTGACAGGTATCTGCTTATCTTCCCCGCGTAACCGTAAGGAAGTTTTACTCCTACGAGGCAGGTGAAAAACTGCTCGATCTCCTCCTGACTTAGAGTGAAGCATGCGGGAGGGTAGTCATTTCCGATCTTCTTGGCCTTTTTGCCTTTGCCACAACTTTCCGTGTCCTTCGCCTCATCGTTAGCGTGAAGCTCCTCCCTGATGCCCATTGATTTCAAGTCTGCCCTTGCTTTCGACCCATCTTTGGTCCTCTCTGGCATGTTGAGCAAGGTACCAAGCAGACTCTCGCACACGTTCTTCGTGATATTCATGACATCAAGGCTGTGAGGCACACGGAGGATCTTCCAGTACGGCAAGTCCCAGAAAACAGACCTCGTTTTCCATACCTTTAGCAGCGGCTCTGGCGCCTTTCGCTTCTTTCCCGGCTCTGGCGCCTTCCATTTCTTTCCCGGCAGTGGGCAATCTTTCCAATTTTTCGACAGCTCGTCTATTTCCTCGCCGCTCCTCATACGCGGGCGTCTTCGGGGTTCGGTTTCACTATCGAAGAGATCCTTGTGTTTTCTCCATGAGTCATCGTCGTGAAGCCACCTTCGATTTCCCATGAACATGGTTTTCGAAGACCCGGGATCTCTATCTAGCTGGCGATACGTTGTGTCATCCACCTGACGCATCCAGAAAATCCATGGACCACCTGCCCCGCGACATATCCGTAACCGAGATAGTCATGCACCGTCGTGAGCAGTGCGGCTCTCATAGGGAAATATTCTTTCTCTGCGGCATCCCACGTATTGGCTGGCGTTTTTCCAGCGTGTCTAGCTCCTCTTCAAAGAGCCCCAGATACAGATTGATGTCGTTTCCTGGTTGTTTCGCCCTTCAATTAGCATACTCATGTGAATGTACTTCCTCTTCATGCACAACCGGGGAAGGTTGTACATCCACACAAACACATGCCAGGTGCTATGTGTGCTTCTCTGGCTGCCAAACGGATTGACTCCATCGGTGCTCGCGCCCAGCACGATGTTCCTTGGATCGTCCCCAAATTCTGGATGTTCGAAGTTCAACTCTTGCCAGTGGCTCGCATCCTTAAGGTGACTCAACATCTTGTCTTTTTTATTTATCTCCGAATCATTTCCGTCATCCTCTCGCTTCTTCTCCTCCCTATCCACGTGCCAACGTAGGAGCTTTGCTAGCTTAGGGTCTGCGAAATACCGCTGCAGACGGGGAGTGATCGGAATGTACCACACCACTTTTCGAGGAGCTTTTTTCCTCTTCTTGTATCTAGTGACGCCGCACACCGGACATATGGTAGACTCCGCCTGCTCGTCCCGATAAATGATGCAATTGTTCATGCACACATGGTATTTCACGTGCGGTAAATCCAGAGGACACACGATTTTCTTCGCCTCCTCGAAAATGGTCGGGCACTTGTTCCCCTTGGGAAGACGTTCGTGCCAAAATGACATGTTCTCGTCGAAGCATGCGTCGGTTATTTTGTGTTTTACCTTCACCTCCAGAGCCATGAGCGTTACTTTCAGGTAGGTATCCTTGGGCCTACATCCTTCATACAACGGAGTAACCGCGTCTATCTCCAGTTGATCCAGCTTGGCTTTCTCTCGGACGACAGCTCTTGTGTTATCCGTCTGCTTGAGAAGCAGCTCTTGAATATGAGGGTCCTGCACCCAGCCCATCGATGGTCCATTGTTGTCTGCTCCGGCATCTTCATCTTCATGATCATGCCCTTCGTCTTGACCTTCCTCATCATCATGTCCGGCATCTTCTACATGATGATTGTGTACTGCATCTACTTCGTGATCATGTCCTGGAGATTCTTCGTCTTCTCGCCCGCCCTCGTCGCGGTTGTCTTGCTGCCCTTCCTCATTTCTTGCTCGGCCCCCATGGACGACTTCATAGTCATGTTCATCACCTTGCCACTGATAGACATCCATGAAACCACACAAGAGCAGGTGGTTCCACACCTGTACGGAATCCGGGTCCATAAGGCTCTTCAGCTTGCATCTTCGACACGGACATCTTATCTCCGTCTCGTTCTTTTGAAGCATCCCGGCCTTCGCGGAGCTCAAAAACCTATTCATGATGCCTGTGGTCATCGTGCGGACCATGGTCGCCTGCGGGGTAGAGCAAAACGATATTTTAGAACCAAAAAAATTGGCATGACTTTGCCTAAAAATAGGACCAAAAAGAATGCATAGTGCCAAATTCTCGCCGAAACGGAAATGAATCAACATTCCGGCAAAATATTGGCAACTATCGCATTTCAAATACCGGTACCTGCAAACACAAACATATGCAACACCACAAACATATGCAACACCATAAACATACGTAGATCTAGGCCATAAAAAGTGTGTACGTTGTTGGAGGGAGAAAAAAGTTGATCTAGAACATAAAGAAAGCTTTCCCCTTACTTACCTATAAAAAAGGAAATCTAACCACTTAATTTGGGTGAATCTATGGTGCAAATGAGGTGAGGAGGAGGAGGCATCCAAGACCAAGCTTGGTAGAGGTGGAGAGAATGAAGTGGGTAAAGTGAGTGTGGTAGCACTACAAAAAAAATACACTTCCATGATGATACGTGTTTGTCACAGTAGGTCGCGTTTTTTGTCATGCATGTACATCCATGACAAATTTATGACAGAATCAAGATAGTCATACCTGTGCTGTCGTAGAAGTGTTCCATGACATTACCAAAATTATCATCACGGAAGTGTCCACTTCCATGACGATAAATCGCGCGTCACAGAAGTGCTTTCGTCAAGGGTGACCGACACGTGGCATCCACCGTAATGGAACGTCGTTAAGCTATCGGGTCAGGTTTTGGATCCGATAACCCGTTAACAACCCCGACCAATGGGGATTTTCCATGTGTAAAATCATCATTGGCTGGAGGACACACGTGTCAGGTCCGCGTTGGCACAATTGTCACTCATCCAATGGGCAAGACGCGCCTATGATATGTTGACACGTGGACTGGCCCATCAAGTTTAAATGGGCCGGCCCAACTGAAGGCCCACAAGATTTTTCAAACCATAATGGGCCGGCCCAGCTAAAGGCCCATGAGTTTTTAAGGACCATAATGGGTTGGCCCAGCTAAAGGCCCACAAGATTTTTCGGGCCATAATGGGTCGGCCCAGGTAAAGGCCCACAAGATTTTTGTGTGCCATAATGGGCCGGCCCAGGTGAAGGCCCACAAGATTCTTGCGGGTCATAATGGGCTGGCCCAGCTAAAGGCCCACAAGATTTCACCGACATTAATGGGCCGGCCCAGCTGTAGGCCCACAAGATTTTGAGGACCCTAGTAGGATGGCCCATTAACTGGCTGCCATGTTTTGGGCCAAATGTCGGCCCATATTTGATCCGGTCCATTAATGGCCTGCCACGCTCCGAGTCTAATAGTGGCCCATATGAGATCCAACCCATTAAAAGCCTACCACGTTCTGGGCCAAATTACGGCCCAGATCAGGTCCGGTCCTTTCAGAGGCTTTGGGCTCAATTATGGCCCATATCAGATTCGGCCCGTCAACTGGACACTATGCTTTTGGGCCCACTTGCTAAAGGCCCACTTAGTAATTCTGCCTGATATTACTTTTGGCATGTTAAGGGCCCGTTTAACATTTCGGCCCTATATTAATTTCGGCCTGTTAAAAGCCCGTCATATAGTTGGGCCTAACTACGGCCCGGTTTGCATCCGGCCTGCTTGCAGCCGATATCTGAATGGGCCAAAAAAGGATCGAGACAATTTTGGCCTGTTAATAGCATGTGAATTGATTCGCACAATCATGGGCCGGGGTTCATTTCGGGCTGCTGGGTAACTAGTAGGAATTAAGAACAAACCTACTCTATACAATAAAGAAATTACGGCATAGTAACTAAGAATAAACCTACACTATACAATAAAGGATTTAAGGTATATTACATCCACTGGGCATCGAAGTTCGCCACCAGTGATCATAAACTGCAATGAAGAAGCAGATTACAAAAACTGGGCACCATTGCAGCGTAACAAAATAATACTAAACCGATACCACTTCCAAGACAGTTCAAGAAAGGTTAGCCTTGCGGGGGAACTGCTGCACAAGCTGCTGAGCAAGGCTGTGAGACCGGCCTAGCATGTTGGTCATAGCTTCCAGGTGTAGCTGTTTAGCGATGAGGTTCTCATTGGTGTTCTCCGCAATCTTTCTTAGAGATAGGACTTCAAGTCGAAGTTGAGTTGCGTAATGCCTTTACGCTAGAACTTGGGACCCAAGAAGTCGAACTGATTCGCATAACAAATTTTGTGAGCTTGTCTGACTGTTAGTCTCAAGTAACTTGAACATTGCATCAAGACAAGACTTTGGGGTTGTCTCGCTATCTTCAAGATGTTTTGCCTTCTTTGCTGCAATATATGTTGGGTTTGTCTCACAACCTTGAGACTTGTGCATGCCATCGGGCATATCACCTGAAACAAAGCGAGATAGATGACAGGTTTTGCACGTGTATAAACAAAGATGATAACTGCTCATCAATTCTATCCAATTTCAAATTAGAAAATAAAGAGTAAGTTCAAAATATCAATAGCATAATTTGGCATTGTTCATAATGCGGGAGCTTCACCACACTCTTGGATTACCATGTCAACATAACAAGCATACATGAAGGGCAAAGAAAATCATTGTATCTATTTTGGATAATGTGCATGGCATGTTCTTCATATCATCAGCTACATCAGTAAGATAAAACAGGAGATGACAAGGTGCAAACGTGGGATGCTTCACCACACACTGGATTATAGACCACAAAAACAAGCTTACATATATGGAGTATTAAGTAATGTGCATGGTATGAATAAGGAATTTGGTTTTACAAGTAAAACTTAGAACTTACGGTTCTTACGAACATGCATTTTGGTAGAAACAGCAAACTAAACAGCAAAGAAACGATAGGGAGTATGAGCAAATTAAACAGCAGTTGAGGATAAAGGCTTTAGAAGGAGTGACTTACATTAACAGTTAACACCGGCTTTATAATGCCCTTCTCCATGTCAAGGGAAGGATAACTCAAGAATTTCAACACAGAATCTTCTTCATAAGCATTGCATGTACTCTACATTTTGTAGAGAGTAATTATAGATATGATAATACTAGAAGGGATAGATGATAATGAAGATAAGATGCAGATTGATGCTACATAATCAACTACCAATCCCTGGAAGTACAAGTGAGGGAGTCCTGGATTAGGGGGTGTCCGGATAGCCGGACTATAGCCTTTGGCCGGACTCCTGGACTTTGAAGATACAAGATTGAAGACTTCGTCCCGTGTCCGGATGGGACTTTCCTTGGCGTGGAAGGCAAGCTTGGCGATACGGATATGTAGATCTCCTACCATTGTAACCGACTCTGTGTAACCCTAACCCTATTCGATGTCTATATAAACCGGAGGGTTTTAGTCCGTAGGACGAACAACAATCATACCATAGGCTAGCTTCTAGGGTTTAGCCTCTCTGATCTCGTGGTAAATCTACTCTTGTACTACCCATATCATCAATATTAATCAAGCAGGAGTAGGGTTTTACCTCCATCGAGAGGGCCCGAACCTGGGTAAAAACATCGTGTCCCTTGTCTCCTGTTCCCATCCGCCTAGATGCACAGTTCAGGACCCCTTACCCGAGATCCGCCGGTTTTGACAACGACATTGGTGCTTTAATTGAGAGTTCCTATGTGTCGTCATGTTTAGGCCCGATGGCTCCTCCGATCATCAGCAACGATGCGCTCCAGGGTGAGACTTTTCTCCCCGGACAGATCTTCATATTCGGCGGCTTTGCACTGCGGGCCAATTAAGCAGCCATCCGGAGCAGATTGAAAGCTACGCCCAGCCATCGTGTCAGATTTGGAAGTTTGAACTACACGGTTGACATTCACGGAGAATTGATCTTCAACGGGTTCGAGCCACAGCCAAGCGCGACACACTGTCACGAGGGGCATGATCTAGCTCTGCCACCGAACAGTGTCCTGGAGGCCGCACCAGAGTCCGCTCCGACCTTTATCTCGGAGCCGACCGCGCCGATCGAGGACGGGTGGCTGGACACCGCCTCGGGGGCTGCGATCTCTACGGCGATTGAGCCGTACAGCTACCCCGTCCTTTGCGAAGCTCGTAACTCCAAGGTGCCGGACTCCTCTTTGGACTCCGAGCCTTCCGCGCCCCTGCCAATCAAATCCGATTGGGCGCCGATCATGGAATTTACTACATGACATCTTTCGACTTTTCGCCTTTGGCGACATTCTGAATTCACTAAAGTCTCTCTATTTATCAGGAGAGCCCTGGCCGGATTATGGTCAGGAAGGTTGGGATGCGGACGACAAAGAAAATCAAAGCCCACCCACCACCCACTTCGTAGCCACTTTCGATGATTTAACCGACATGCTCGACTTTGACTCCGAAGACATCAACGGTATGGACGACGATGCAGGAGACGACCAAGAACCAGCGCCCACAGGCAATCGGAAGGCCACCTCGCCATACGACATATACATGGTGGACATCCCAAAAGATGGGAATGGCGATGGAACAGTGGAGGATGACCCTCCAAGAAATAGCCTAAGCGTCGGCGTCGGCGCCGCTCTAAATCCCGCCACAAAGAAAACGGTGATTACAGCACGGAGACAATAACACCGGACAGTGCCAAGACACCCCCCAAAGAAGATTCAAGCGGGAGGATGGAGAAGCCAGCCCTCATGAGAGAGCGGCGTAAAAGAGGTAGAGGACGATAATTACATGCCTCCCTCCGAAGATGAGGCAAGCCTCTACGACGACGAATTCGTCGTGCCCGAGGATCCCGTCGAACAAGAGCGTTTCAAACACAGGCTCATGGCCACGACAAGCAGCCTCAAGAAAAAGCAGCAACAACTTTGTAACGCCCTCGATGCGGCTATATCTCCCACGTGTCGAAGCACGACTTAGAGGCATAACCGCATTGAAAGCAATGTCGCAAGTGAGGTAATCTTCACACAACCCATGTAATACATAAGGAAAAGAGATACATAGTTGGCTTACAATCGCCACTTCACACAATACATGAGTAAAGCATTACATCATACAGATACAATCAAGGTCCGACTACGGAACCAAAATAAAAGAAGACTACCCCAAATGCTACACAGATCCCCGATCGTCCCAACTGGGCTCCACTACTAATCAACTGAAACGAAACAACACAATGAACAAGATCTTCATCGAGCTCCTCCTTGAGCTCGGATGCGTCACCTGCACAGTTTCATCAGCACCTGCAAACTGGTTTTGGAAGTATCTGTGAGTCACGGGGACTCAGCAATCTCACACCCGCGAGATCAAGACTATTTAAGCTTATGGGTAGGAGAAGGTAGTGAGATGGAGCTGCAGCAAGTTTACTAGCATATCCGTGTCTAACACACGCAAATGAGAGCGAGAAGAGAAGGCAAAAGCACGGTCGAACAACTATGATCAAGAAGTGATCCTAGAACAACCTACGTCAAACATAACTCCAACACCGTGTTCACTTCCCGGACTCCGCCGAGAAGAGACCATCACGGTTACACACGCGGTTGATGTATTTTAATTAAGGTCAACTTCGGGTTTTCTACAACCGGACATTAACAAATTCCCATCTGCCTCATAACCGCGGGCATGGCTTTCGAAAGATAATACCCTGCAGGGGTGTCCCAACTTAGCCCATTATAAGCTCTCACGGTCAACGAAGGATATTCCTTCTACCGAAGACCCGATCGATCTCGGAATCCGGACTACAAGACATTTCGACAATGGTAAAACAAGACCAGCAAAGCCGCCCGAATGTGCCGACAAATCCCGATAGGAGCTGCACATATCTCGTTCTCAAGGCACACCGGATGAGCAGTCCGTACAACTAAAACCAGGCGTCAAGTTTCCCTGAGGTGGCGCTGCAAATGGCTCTAGTTTGGACCAACACTCAGAGGAGCATTGGCCCCGGGGGGGGGGGGGGGTTAAAATAAAGATGACCCTTGAGTCTGCAGAACCCAAGGGAAAAAGCTTAGGTGGAAAATGGTAAAACCAAGGTTGGGCCTTGCTGGAGGAGTCTTATTCAAAGCGAACTGTCAAGGGGTCCCATAAATCACCCAACCGTAAGGAACGCAAAATCAAGGAACATAACACTGGTATGGCCGGAAACTAGGGTGGCAAGAGTGGAACAAAACACCAGGCATAAGGCCGAGCCTTCCACCCTTTACCAAGTATATAGATGCATTAATTAAAGAAGATATATTGTGATATCCCAACAAGTAAACATGTTCCAACAAGGAACAACATCTCCATGTTCCAACAAGGAACAAACTTCAACTTCACCTGCAACTAACAACGCTATAAGAGGGGCTGAGCAAAGCGGTAACATAGCCAAACAACGGTTTGCTAGGAAAGGATGGTTAGGGGCTTGACATGGCAATATGGGAGGCATGATAGGCAAGTGATAGGCATCATAGCATAGGCATAGCAAAAGAGCGAGCATCTAGCAAGCAAAGATAGAAGTGATTTCGAGGGTATGGTCATCTTGCCTGAAATCCCGCAAGGAAGAAGAACGAATCCATGAAGAAGACAAACGGACGTAGTCGAATGAATCCTCACAACTCCGGAAGGAAACCGAAGCTAACTAGAGAAGCAACCCGGAAACAAACAAACAACATGGTAAACCAACAAGCACAAACATGGCATGATGCACAACCAAGTATGATGCATGTCCGGTTTAATGAGGCATGGCATGGCAATATGGACAAACAACACTACAAGTTAAGTGGAGCTCAATATGCAACGAGTTGCATATTGACAAAACACCACATCAATTATTTAGTTTCTCTCTCGGTTATGTACCCAACAATATTAAATGTTATTAAACATGGCAAGGGGTGAAGCAAATGAAAACTAACTATTTAGGCAAGTTTAAGTGAGGCCGGAAACAACAAACAACAATTCCGAAAATCCCCATATGCATTTAGCAATTTAATGCAACAACAATTTTAAACATTTAAATGTTGTTATCATGATGCGGATGACATATACAAGTTTTATGCAATTTTATGAAAATGTTGACATGAGCATGTTATGAAGCATTTTTCACCGTGGCGGAACGAAAGGGGTGCCACGGCAACGAATTCAAAAATGATGCCACCACAACATATCGATCTCGATAACTTGATTGAGATACGGATGCAAACGAGAAGTGTGCGGATGTGTAGAATACACAAGAGATGGTGGGGTGCTCCCGACTACCGGGTTCCCACGGGTCGACGGCATGGCAAACGAGGAACGTGCAAAGACCTCTCTCGGACACGGTGCAAACACAAGCATCTCATACAACACATGCATTCGGTCCACGGTTGATCATCTCGGGGTTATACCTTCGAAGCGTGCGTTTCGGAGCGGGTCGAGTTCAACGAAGGAAGTAGTGGTACACGGGTCGTAGTGGGAAGTAGTCGTTCTCGAGACGGTCATAGAGGAAGTACTTGTACTCGTTTGTAAACTTCCAGTGTCGTTCGTAGAGGTACTTGGCGTCCGGTGCGGTACTTGGCGAATCCCAGACGTAGAGGTACACTTGTTGAGGCGGAACTTGACGAAATCCCTCTGGAGGTAGCCGTCCGGGATCGTACTCATGTTGACGTTACAAATGGTCTTGATGGATCGTAGTCGAACTTGGCGGTCCGTATGGTTCACCGTAGATGAACTTGGCGACAGAGATTCTTGTGCTCATGAAACGGCAAAGAGACGCAGCAGCAGCGCTGCTGCTCGGGGACGCCATGATCGGTCAACGCAGAGGCCGTAGATGGCGTAACGACAAAGAAAGAGAGGGCCGACGAGAGGATGCAAAGCGAGGTGGCTGTCCATGGCAGCGGAAGGAAGCGATAGGCTGGACCGTGCAGCAGACGAGGACTCCGGACGGCATGGAGGTTGAGGATGATGAGCTCAAGGCGGCGCTGGAGCATGGCGGGGCGGCCGGACGAAGCAGGAGGCGCGATGGAGGTCGCCACAGAGAAGTCGCATGCGAGGTGCGGGCGTAGGAGGAGACGAGGCGGCGCTTGGGGCTCGGGGTCATGAGGAAGGAGAAGCTCGGTGCTGCGCGCCGGAGACGGCAGGGGAGCGATGTCCTGGGCAGCTGGCGAGGCGGTAACCAGCGGCAACGAAGCGGGCTCTGGTGTCTCTTGGAGGTGCGGAGGCGACGTGGTCGACGGGGAGGCGCGGGCCGAATGGGTGAGAAGGGGATCAGGCGAGGCGTGGCTCGATGGGTGCGTGTGTGTGAGTGGCGGCGTTGTGGGAGGACGAGAGGAGGAGGGATCGATCGGGATGAGGCTAGGGACGAGGGGACGAGGGAGAGAAGAGGGTCGGGCCTAGGGCTAGAGAAACTGGTGGGCTGCGGGGATGAGGTGGGCTGGCGCTGGGAGGAGGCCGAGCTGCGGTAGCTGGGAGGCCCAGCTGGGCTGGCTCTCTCCCTCCTCTTTTAAAAAAACAAAGAAAAGAAAGAAAAGAAAGAGAGGTTAGGGGTGGAGCTTGGGCAGGAGGGCAATTTTCTTGGACTCGCAAAAACGAGCGTGAACCAAGAAAATAGGAGTGTGCACGTATGAGAGGTTAGAATTCAAACTCATTTGAATTTAATTCAAATGGTCTTGCATAGGAAGTAGGTGCTAGGAGGTCCAAAATGTTGGGATTTTTGGTGGAGCTCCTAAGATGATGAAAGAATAAATGGCAAAGTTGGAGATCAAGAATTAAGACAACAAAGGCATTAGGATATTTTGTAAGTGTGTTTGCGGTAAATCCAAATAATTGGAATATTTACTATAGCTCTCTAAATATCATAGAATCACCATGTGAATTCCCTCGATTTAAATGGATCAAAGATCCATGCCATTTATTTAGTTGAGTTGCAAAAGATTTATGAGATGATGGCATGATGACATGATGCAATGCAAAAATAAAAAGGGCAGGCACAAATGAAACATACGGCGAAACCCGGAATATATGGAAGTCTTCTGGAGCGTCGGTCTCGGGGCGTTACAACACTCCACCACTACAAGAGGATCTCGTCCGGAGATCTAGGATGGCGCCGGAGAGAAGCGAAAGAGAAACAGATAAGACACAGTTGCTTCGTTGACAAACGAGTGAAACCAATGAACCTCGAGAGGTTGAAAACTTGAAAGAATAACACAATAGAGTTGAACGGAATTGAGAGCATTCCAGTAGAAAATAGAAACAAGGAACACCATGTGAACCTTGGGGTTTGCAAAGCTATGAATGACGATTACAATGGATAAGAAGGAATTGGAACCACTCTGGTTGAAACGAGATAAGAATGAATAAGTATGATATAATTTTGGCAGCACTCCGACTGTAAATGGAAGGAATTAGAACATGAACTTGAAAAGATGGGATGATACTTGATGAAATCAACAACACACTGCCTCCGGAACTATTGAAAGAATGGTACAAGGGGTAAGAAAGATTTCAGACAGCTCTCCGGTTGAGGAAGCAGGCAAAACTTGATAAGATGAGAGAACTTGAATGAAAACATGACACTCCGACTAAACAGAGAAGCAAGGAGAAGAACATGATCTTGACAAAACAAGATGATGGGTCGAAGAGAGCAACATCACAATGCCTCCTGAAGAAATGAAAGAATGGAATGGAATGGATGAAGGGAAACAAGATCTTGAAAGAGCACGCTTACAAGAAATGCTAGAATGGAGTTGTTGGATTATCAACAACGAAAGGAACAAGCTTGTTGTGGGCTTATGGAACACATCTCAAAATTATGAGGTGACAACCCGCCACTAACGGAAGCAGTTGATTGGATTAAGATCAACAAGAAGATGAAAACTTCTTTCATTGAGAGGATAGGAGGAAAACTTGGATCATTGATAAACACCATAATAGCAACATTCCTTAGGGAAGGCTTTAAGTGAAATCTATACCAAGATAACACCAACGAATAAATTGTTGGGTTGAAAAGATCTCGTGAACGAAGAGAAATGATGGATTTAAATATCTCATTCCTGACAACTTGTGAATCAAGAAACACGAAGGGAAATTGTCAAGAATGACATAACACCACCTCAAAAGATAATGATAGAAAGAATTGCACTTTGGAATGCAAGATGAAGAAAACTTGAACTCCTCAAAACAAAACATGTGTTGAACACCATGTTTATTTTATAGTATAGCTTGGCGGATCTTAACTTCGAGAGAAATCTTGAAGAACAATTGAAGAATGAAAGGAATCCTTGACGAACCACCATGTAGAGCCTCCATGAAGAACTCCGGTAAACAAAAGGGTGATAGAAAGAAAGAGAAGTTGAAAACACAAGGTGAAGCCTTGCAGTGATAAGAAGAAGCTTTGAAATGATATAACCGAGAAAACTTTGAACTCCGGAAAGAAAAGATGAAGCATCTCGGACCGAGAATGTGATATGATGAACAAACTCCGGAAAGAAGAGATGAACAACTTAGAACTGAGAAATTGATACCATTACGAACTCCGGAAGAATGAATCAATCACTTGGATGAAACAAGAACAAGAATTATGTTATGCGTATCCTTCACCAATTTAGATTGATGACAAGCAACGGATTAGGCATACTACTTATTCTCGTTGAAAAAGGAAGGACGAGAGATCTTGCTCAACTGGGGAAGGGCTTCACCGATCTGCGGTAGGATTTGGGAAGAACGAATGAATCTATATAATAACGAAGGAAGAGAACTCTTGAACGAACCACCGTAAGAATTAAAGAAACGAACAAAGAAAAGATAGCGAAACCTTGGGAAGAATTAGAAAATGAACGAAGATACTTGAGGGGATTTAGATACATGAGAACGGAGAGATCATGAACTGATTAGTGAATACTTGAATGATGCACCGATAAGATTTGGAGAACGAGAGCTGAAAGCTGGAATGAATAATTCTGAGATGATGGGCTCCGAAGAATCAAACTGAAAAGATTCCTGAATTGCTCCGGATGGGTTGAAAGAATTCTCACAATCTAAAATAATTATGAGAGGATGGCATCAAACTAGAACCATGAATCTTGAAGAGAATGGAGCAAGATTTAAGAGAAACTCATCTTTGGTCTTCAAATGTTGAGAATGACGATGAGACACACCAGCATGAATTGTTGAGGCACTCCGGAATGACAATTAGAAAGATTGAACGACCGATGAAAAGAATTTGAAAGATCTTGGAGAAAGACATTTGACTGATGATAATTCATCCTTACATCAAACTTTGCAAAGAATTTGAGAATAACTCCGGAAAATTAGAAGAGTCAGGTAAGATACTAGAAAAAGACCTGTGGGTTAGGGCCCACTCGAAAGAAACATCTTTGAAGGATTGCTTGAAATAAAGATTGCACCGGTAGAATTAAATGGCTTGAATGAGATAACAACCTCAAAATAACTTGAGTGAATTGAGAATGGAAACTTGAATCTTGTGAGATATCTTCAACACTCCGGAACAATTGAATAACAAGAAGTGAAAGATTATGAGGTGCACCGGTATGGGAAAACATTTGAAACGGGGAAAAGGATATGATCGACAAAGCTTGAATTGAATCCACCGGAGAAGAAAAAGAACGAAGAATGATGAACTTGAAGCTTCCATAGCATCTTCATGAGAATCACTAAGTAAGAGCATGGAGGAAAAGAATGAAGAGACTTCACATCCATATGATGGATATTTGATTAAGAAATCTGAGTCCTTGAAGAAAAAGGGTGGGAGGGCGGGAAAACAAAGGCAACTTGGGTCGGATGAAACGAACACCGTTGAGAAAAAAACTTAGAATTGATCTTGCGAATGTTGCAATGATCGGATTTACTTGGAGAGAAGCACACGGTTGGAAAGGATTGAAAAGACGACCTTGATGAACAAGAAGGATTAGCATCCACATAGAAATATGAGAACACCGTTTAGAATAAGGTATGGGATCAACACTTGGCATTGAAGCAACTCGAATACCACAACTTAAAACAAAACGAAGGAGTGGCTTGTAGAATAGGCCAGAAACAAACATATGATAGATCCCATATCGTATCATGTGTCATTGGAAAGATATCCTACGAGATACTTGAATTCCCTTATAAACTCGAAACTTTACGGTTATGCAATCTGGTGTTGGGGATACAGGGACACAATATATCTCACCCAAACTAACAATACCTAGATCCATTGTATCCATCCGTCAACACATAACCAAGAAACCTTCGAAATCGTTTACCTCAACCTTGAAAAGCATCCGTTATCTGAGTTATGGCAATACTCTCGAGCTCGCCCGATCGGGTTATCGAGGTTATCTCACCAACAACTGTACAAAAGAGATTTTCGATGTCGGCAAAGCTCGTGTATTCCAGAATCGCAACGATAAAATTGTGACGACAATACCTCGGAGCTCAACTCCCCGGGACACTGCCACTACCCCTAAATGTCAGGAGGCACCAAGAACAATGTTCTCATCACAAAACCATCGGAACGATTCCAAGATACCCGCGTGATCCTAAAAATTTTTTTTAGTGAAATTTGAGGAGAGAAGAGTCAAAACTTCTACGTCAGGAGACCTCACCAGAGGGACGAAGGGACTGAGGAGTAAAAAGAATCCTACTCTCCGATATATATAATCCTAAGACTCAAAACATTTTTGTTCTAGACTCAACAACGCCAGCAAACAATCAAGCAGGGGGCTCCTAAGTCGGGGATGGCTCTGATACCAACTTGTAACGCCCTCGATGCGGCTATATCTCCCACGTGTCGAAGCTCGACTTAGAGGCATAACCGCATTGAAAGCAATGTCGCAAGTGAGGTAATCTTCACACAACCCATGTAATACATAAGGGAAAGAGATACATAGTTGGCTTACAATCGCCACTTCACACAATACATGAGTAAAGCATTACATCATACAGATACAATCAAGGTCCGACTACGGAACCAAAATAAAAGAAGACTACCCCAAATGCTACACAGATCCCCGATCGTCCCAACTGGGCTCCACTACTGATCAACTAAAACGAAACAACACAATTAACAAGATCTTCATCGAGCTCCTCCTTGAGCTCGGATGCGTCACCTGCATGGTTTCATCGGCACCTGCAAACTGGTTTTGTAAGTATCTGTGAGTCACGGGGACTCAGCAATCTCACACCCGCGAGATCAAGACTATTTAAGCTTATGGGTAGGAGAAGGTAGTGAGATGGAGCTGCAGCAAGCGACTAGCATATCTGGTGTCTAACACACGCAAATGAGAGCGAGAAGAGAAGGCAAAAGCACGGTCGAACAACTATGATCAAGAAGTGATCCTAGAACAACCTACGTCAAGCGTAACTCCAACACCGTGTTCACTTCCCGGACTCCGCCGAGAAGAGACCATCACGGTTACACACGCGGTTGATGTATTTTAATTAAGGTCAACTTCGGGTTTTCTACAACCAGACATTAACAAATTCCCATTTGCCTCATAACCGCGGGCACGGCTTTTGAAAGATAATACCCTGGAGGGGTGTCCCAACTTAGCCCATTATAAGCTCTCACGGTCAACGAAGGATATTCCTTCTACCGGGAAGGCCCGATCAGTCTCGGAATCCCGGACTACAAGACATCTCGACAATGGTAAAAAAAGACCAGCAAAGCCGCCCGAATGTGCCGACAAATCCTGATAGGAGCTGCACATATCTCGTTCTCAGGGCACACCGGATGAGCAGTCCGTACAACTAAAACCAGACCCCAAGTTTCCTTGAGGGGGCGCTGCAAAGCGCTCTAGTTTGGGCCAACACTCAGAGGAGCATTGGCCCGGGGGGGGGGGGGGTTAAAATAAAGATGACCCTTGAGTCTGCAGAACCCAAGGGAAAAAGCTTAGGTAGCAAATGGTAAAACCAAGGTTGGGCCTTGCTGGAGGAGTCTTATTCAAAGCGAACTGTCAAGGGGGTCCCATAAATCACCCAACCGTGTAAGGAACGCAAAATCAAGGAACATAACACCGGTAGGACGGAAACTAGGGCGGCAAGAGTGGAACAAAACACCAGGCATAAGGCCGAGCCTTCCACCCTTTACCAAGTATATAGATGCATTAATTAAAGAAGATATATTGTGATATCCCAACAAGTAAACATGTTCCAACAAGGAACAACATCTCCATGTTCCAACAAGGAACAAACTTCAACTTCACCTGCAACTAACAATGCTATAAGAGGGGCTGAGCAAAGCGGTAACATAGCCAAACAACGGTTTGCTAGGAAAGGATGGTTAGGGGCTTGACATGGCAATATGGGAGGCATGATAGGCAAGTGATAGGCATCGTAGCATAGGCATAGCAAAAGAGCGAGCATCTAGCAAGCAAAGATAGAAGTGATTTCGAGGGTATGGTCATCTTGCCTGAAATCCCGCAAGGAAGAAGAACGAATCCATGAAGAAGACAAACAGACGTAGTCGAACGAATCCTCACAACTCCGGAAGGAAACCGAAGCTAACGAGAGAAGCAACCTGGAAACAAACAAACAACATGGTAAACCAACAAGCACAAACATGGCATGATGCACAACCAAGTATGATGCATGTCCGGTTTAATGAGGCATGGCATGGCAATATGGACAAACAACACTACAAGTTAAGTGGAGCTCAATATGCAACGAGTTGCATATTGACAAAACACCACATCAATTATTTAGTTTCTCTCTCGGTTATGTACCCAACAATATTAAATGTTATTAAACGTTGGCAAGGGGTGAAGCAAATGAAAACTAACTATTTAGGCAAGTTTAAGTGAGGCCGGAAACAACAAACAATAATTCCGGAAATCCCCATATGCATTTAGCAATTTAATGCAACAACAATTTTAAACATTTAAATGTTGTTATCATGATGCGGATGACATATACAAGTTTTATGCAATTTTATGAAAATGTTGACATGAGCATGTTATGAAGCATTTTTCACCGTATGAACGAAAGGGGTGCCGCGGCAACGAATTCAAAAATGATGTCACGGCAACATATCGATCTCGATAACTTGATTGAGATACTGATGCAAACGAGAAGTGTGCGGATGTGTAGAATACGCAAGAGATGGTGGGGTGCTCCCGACTACCGGGTTCCCACGGGTCGACGGCATGGCAAACGAGGAACGTGCAAAGACCTCTCTCGGACACGGTGCAAACACAAGCATCTCATACAACACATGCATTTGGTCCACGGTTGATCATCTCGGGGTTATACCTTCGAAGCGTGCGTTTCGGAGCGGGTCGAGTTCAACGAAGGAAGTAGTGGTACACGGGTCGTAGTGGAAAGTAGTCGTTTTCGGGACGGTCGTAGAGGAAGTAGTTGTACTCGTTCGTAAACTTCCGATTAATAGATTCGTCAGAGGTACTTGGCGTCCGGTGCGGTACTTGGCGAATCCTGCGTGAGAGGTACACTTGTTGAGGCGGAACTTGACGAAATCCCTCTGGAGGTAGCCGTCTGGGTCGTACTCATGTTGACGTGCAACACAAATGGTCTTGATGGATCGTGAGTCGAACTTGGTGGTCCGTATGGTTCATCAGAGATGAACTTGGCGGCAGAGATTCTTGTGCTCACGAAAACAAAGAGACTCAGCAGCAGCGCTGCTGCTCGAGGACGTCGCGGTCGGTCAACGCAGAGGCCGAGATGGCAGAACGACAATGAAGAGAGGGCCGACGAGAGGATGCAGCGAGGTGGCTGTCCATGGCGGAAGGGAAGCGAGGGCTGGACCGTGCAGCAGACGAGGGACTCGGGACGGCATGGAGGTCGAGGATGATGAGCTCGAGGCGCGCTGAGCATGGCGGCACGGGCGGCCGGACGGGCAGGAGGCGCTGATGGAGGTCGCCGGCGCGGAGAAGTCGCAGTAGGTGCGGGCGAGCAGAGGAGACGAGGCGACGCTTGGGGCTCGGGGTCGCGGGAAGGAGAAGCTCCGGTGCTGCGCGCCGAGACGGCAGGGGAGCGACGTCACTGGGCAGCGCGGAGGCGGGCCCAGCCAACGAAGGCTCCGGTGTCCTACCGAGGTGCGTAAGCGACGTGGTCGACGGGAGGCGCGGGGCGAATGGGTGAGAAGGGGATCGGCGAGGCGTGGCTCGATGGGTGCGTGTGTGTGAGTGGCGGCATTGTGGGAGGACGAGAGGAGGGGATCGATCGGGATGAGGCTAGGGACGAGGGGACGAGGGAGAGAAGAGGGGTCGGGCCTAGGGCTAGAGAAACTGGTGGGCTGCGGGGATGAGGTGGGCTGGCGCTGGGAGGAGGCCGAGCTGCGGTAGCTGGGAGGCCCAGCTGGGCTGGCTCTCTCCCTCCTCTTTTAAAAAACAGAGAGAAGAAAGAAAAGAAAGAGAGGTTAGGGGTGGAGCTTGGGCAGGAGGGCAATTTTCTTGGACTCGCAAAAACGAGCGTGAACCAAGAAAATAGGAGTGTGCACGTATGAGAGGTTAGAATTCAAACTCATTTGAATTTAATTCAAATGGTCTTGCATAGGAAGTAGGTGCTAGGGAGGTCCAAAAATGTTGGGATTTTTGGTGGAGCTCCGGAAGATGATGAAAGAATAAATGGCAAAGTTGGAGATCAAGAATTAAGACAACAAAGGCATTAGGATATTTTGTAAGTGTGTTTGCGGTAAATCCAAATAATTGGAATATTTACTATAGCTCTCTAAATATCGAGAATCACCATGTGAATTCCTCGATTTAAATGGATCAAAGATCCATGCCATTTATTTAGTTGAGTTGCAAAAGATTTATGAGATGATGGCATGATGACATGATGCAATGCAAAAATAAAAAGGGCAGGCACAAATGAAACATACGGCGAAACCCGGAATATATGGAAGTCTTCTGGAGCGTCGGTCTCAGGGTGTTACAAGCTTAGAGCTGACCAAGATTTTCTAGCTGACAGATGGACTGAAGTCCTTGCGTCCGAAGAGTATGAACTCGAGCGCCCCTCCAAGAGCAACCCAAGACGCAGGCTGATACCCCGATTAGAGGAGGAAGCACCCAAACCTACATCACCAATGCATGATATGGCTGACCAGCCACCTCGTGGCCGCGACAGAGAGGCCTCTCGGCCCTCAACTCAAGCCGCACCCCGGCGCCGCTCAAAAAATACAAAGGCGCGGGGAAATGCGCCAGACCTGCGAGATATATTGGAGGACAAGGCAAGGCAGACAAGATCAATCTATGGATCACGTGGGCGCCCCACGACACGTGACGATAACCGTCACGCTGGATATGGCAATTCCGGCCGGGCTGAACACAGTAGACAAAGCTCATTTGAGCTGCATCGTGATATAGCCCAATACAGAGGCGCCGCACACCCACTATGTTTCATGGATGAAGTAATGGATCATCAAATCCCTGAGGGTTTCAAACCCGTAAACATTGAATCATACGATGGCACAACAGATCCTGCGGTTTGGATCGAGGACTATCTCCTTCACATCCACATGGCCCGCGGTGATGATCTACACGCCATCAAATACCTCCCACTCAAGCTTAAAGGACCAGCCCGCATTGGCTTAACAGCTTGCCAGCAGAGTCAATTGGTTGTTGGGAAGACAAAGCCGCATTTCGACAATTTCAGGCACATATGTGCGACCACCGACGCCGATGACCTAAGCCACATAATTCAGCAGCCAGAGGAATCGGCCATACAATTACAGACACGGTTCCTTACCAAGAAAATCAAATCGTCGATTGTCCGGATGCCGAGGCCCTTGCAGCCTTCAAACACAACATCCGCGACGAGTGGCTTGCCCGGCACCTAGGACAGGAAAAGCCGAAATCCATGGCAACCCTCACAACACTCATGACCCGCTTTTGCGCGGGAGAGGACAGCTGGCTAGCTCATAGTAACAACATGACCAAGAGCCCTGGTAATTCGGATACCAAGGACAGCAATGGCAGGTCGCGTCGCAACAAACACAAGCGCCGCATACTCGATCGCTCGTGCCAGATACATGGCACCCCCGAAAAGCCACCCAATCACACCAACAGGATTGTTGGGTGTTCAAGCAGGCAGGTAAGTTAAATGCCGAAAACAATGACAAGGGGCTGCATAGCGATGACGAGGAGGAGCCCCGGCCGCCGAACAATAGAGGACAGAAGGGCTTCCCCCCGCCAGTGCGGACTGTGAACATGATATACGCAACCCACATACCCAAAAGGGAGCGGAAGCATGCACTATGGGACGTATATGCGATGGAGCCAGTCGCCCCAAAGTTCAACCCATGGTCTTCCTGCCCGATCACTTTTGATCGAAGGGACCACCCCACTAGCATCCGCCATGGTGGATTCGCCGCATTGGTTCTAGACCCAATCATTGACGGATTTCACCTCACTAGAGTCCTAATGGACGGCGGCAGCAGCCTGAACCTGCTTTATCAGGATACAATGTGCAAAATAGGCATAGACCCATCAAGGATTAAACCCACGAAGACGACCTTCAAAGGCGTCATACCAGGTGTAGAGGCCAACTGTACAGGCTCAGTTACACTTGAAGTGGTCTTCGGATCCTCGGATAACTTCCGGAGCGAGGAGTTAATCTTTGACATAGTCCCGTTCCGCAGCGGCTATCATGCACTGCTCGGACGAACCGCATTTGCAAAGTTCAATGTGGTGCCGCACTATGCATATCTCAAGCTCAAGATGCCAGGTCCTCGAGGAGTCATTACGGTCAATGGAAACACCGAACGCTCTCTCCGGACGGAGGAGCATACAGCGGCCCTCGCGGCGGAAGTACAAAGCAGCCTCTTAAGGCAATTCTCGAGTCCGGCTGTTAAACGCCCGGACACCGTCAAGCGCGCCCGGAGTAACCTACAACAAGACCGCACGCGTTCCGAGCACGCATAGCAATGCGGCCCAAGCCCCAGCCCTCGCGAAATTGCGAAACCAGATTACTACGCGTACATAATTACGCTCTGGAAATACCATGGGCATAGGGAAGGGCACGACCACGGCATGCCAGTAATGCGGCTCAACCGCACTGTGGCTCCCGATTGTGTCATTCTTTTCTTTCCTTTCTTTTTCAGGACTCCGTTCTCACGAAGCCCTATCCAGCATTAGAATCGCCGAACACACGATGCAGCAGCCAGGGAAGCAGGAAGCTACGTCGAGTGTCCAGGTGGTCTCTATTACAAGCAATATATCTGTTTTACACACCATGCCGCGGCTTACCCCTGGAGGGGGACATGTTAAAAAGTCCCGTCCCTTGCTTATCGCACTATTTGTATCGTTCTTCTCTTACTGCAGCCCTTTTGAATAAACAATATATAGCTTCTGCCTATTATTGAATTCCCTTTTTTCTATATATATATATATATGTTCATTTATGACATTGTGCGACCATACACTTTGGTACGGGCAATACACCAGGGGCTTAAGTACCCCATAACATGGTGTGATAAGTCCGAACATTTTCACAAGTGCGGCACCCCGAACTTATAGCATTATATGCATCGGCTCCGAATCATGTCTTGGGTCAATAGTTGGGTTTGCCCGGCTCCCATGTTTTGGTACCTTACGTTCCGTTATATTGGCTAAGGTAGCGCTGGGAGAACCACTGCGATTGTGCCCCGGTTGAGCTGGGTTAAGCACCTCAGTGGAGAAAGCTAAAACTGACCGTCATGATAGGGCGAGAGCCGGTCGCTGTTCGAGAGGTTTTCGAGTCCCTAAAGACTTATGCCGCTTAGAGCGAGGAGTCGGCATTGTCCGGCCTAGGCGTGGATAGCGCCCCGAACTCGCTCTTCCGAATACTAGGGGCTTCGCCAAAATTTAAAATTATAGAATTCTATGGCTAAGTGAGAGCGTTCAAGCATTATAGTCTGGTTGCCTTGTTCGTTGCGTTGAGTGCCTCCCTCGAAGGACCCAAGAATGGGAACAAGAGCTCAATTTCATCTCGAACACCCGGCACTTTCGTGGCATGGGGGGCTGAAGCCGACGACTCGCCATCTCTCAAATTTAATACACGCCGCCACGTAAGGTAATATTTTAAATTCAAAAGTGTTGCTTAGCGCATATGAACAAGTTTTCACCGTACATGATAACAAATGCGAGTCTACTCAAAACTATATCTTTGGAGCATTCATCCGCTATAAGGCAGGCACCCTTCAGGACGCCCTCATAATACATTTCAGGCTTGCGATGCTCCTTCTTTGGTGGTGGTCCGTCCGTCACAAGCTTCTCAGCGTCCATCTTGCCCCAAAGGCACCTTAGCAAGGGCAAGGCCCTCTGAGCACCTTCGATGCGCACGGAGCGCTTGATGACTTCAACCCATGGACACGCGTCCACCAGCCGCCTCACCGGCCCAAGTAGCTCCCGTGCATGGCTTCCTTAGGCCACACCGAACTATGAGGCCTTTCATGGCATGTTCGGCCACCTTATGGAGCTCGACCAGCTGCTTCAACCGGTCGCTTAAGGGCACCGTGTCCGCCTCAAAGATACTAATACCGTAACACCTTCTCCGTCGAGCTTCCCTCCTCGGCTCGGTAGAATCTGACGACATCGCCACACCGCAGGCAGATCTGCGAATGCTCTGGAGAGCTCGGATTCGGGTAAGTAATGTATAATTCACTTTCACATGCTTGCTTTGCATATAGAATGCCTTGCCCGCCGCTATCTTCTTCATCGCCTCAATCTCCTGGAGGGCTTTTTGGGCTCCGGTCTTAGCGGCCTTGGCGCTCTCAAGGGCCGAGGCGAGCTCGGACTCTCGAGTCTTTGAGTCACGCTCCAAGCTCTCGTGTTTTTCCACGAGCACAGGAGCTCTTGCCGCACCTCTGCCACCCGCCTCCTGCTTCTCTCGCTCATCGCTCCGCGCCGCATTGCTTTCGGCCTTGGACACCGCTTCCTTCGTGGTCGCCACCTCGTTCGTGGCCCCTGCAATATTCACGTTATTCCTGTCATTTTTGCAAACACATCTTTAAATACTCCCATAAGGTATTACTTACCTTCCTTGTCCTCGAGCTGCTTTTTGGCAAGTCCGAGCTCGTTCTCGGACCGCCGAGGCTCATGCTAATGCATCAACCTCCATGATCGGTCTTGGCGAGAGGTTAGCAGTGCAGCCTGCATTCCCATATTGACATACTTGTGTTAGACTCCTGCGTATATCTTTTTAGATCCTCAGTTCGGCTTTTTCTTTCCGAACACCAAACTGAGCATCAGGGGCTACTGTCTATGCAGTAATATTTTTATATATCTTAAATACATACCTCAAAGCCTGTTAGAAGGCTGGCACAGGCTTCCGTCAGCCCGCTCTTGGCGGACTGAACTTATTTTGCAGAGCCGGACACTATCCTTGTGTTCAAAATCTTCTATGAAGTATTCGGAGGAGGAACCCGCCTTGCAATGCTGAAGACAATATGCGCGCCGGACTCGTCGTCATTGAAGCCTGGTTCAGGGGCTACTGAGGGAGTCCTGGATTAGGGGGTGTCCGGATAGCCGGACTATAGCCTTTGGCCGGACTCCTAGACTTTGAAGATACAAGATTGAAGACTTCGTCCCGTGTCCGGATGGGACTTTCCTTGGTGTGGAAGGCAAGCTTGGCGATACGGATATGTAGATCTCCTACCATTGTAACTGACTCTGTGTAACCCTAACCCTATTCGGTGTCTATATAAACTGAAGGATTTTAGTCTCAGAGACGAACAACAATCATACCATAGGCTAGCTTCTAGGGTTTAGCCTTTCTGATATCGTGGTAGATCTACTCTTGTACTACCCATATCATCAATATTAATCAAGCAGGAGTAGGGTTTTACCTCCATTGAGAGGGCCCGAACCTGGATAAAAACATCGTGTCCCTTGTCTCCTGTTACCATCCACCTAGACGCGCAGTTCGGGATCCCCTACCCGAGATCCGCCGGTTTTGACACTGAAAACAAGCGTTACAGGAAAAAATGTACTGACAAGAGCAACGGGCTACACTTCTGCACTGGCATTGTCTGTGTATTCTACTTGTTGGTAAGATTAAATATAGATCTGATCTTTTTTAGTAAATGGTGCGCGAGGGAGATAAGATGCAGAATGCTACAAAATGAACAAATCCCTCTTCGCATAATACAAGAGTGTTTTGAACACTGGTGTACTGTACAAAACGTTCTTATATTATGGGACGGAGGGAGTAGCTGTTAATGTAAGTACAGTGATAGACCACGTTCAGTCCTTACAAGAGGGTTACAGAGCTAAACCTCTTCAAAAGCATTGGGTTGATTCTAAATTTATGTAAGAGTCCATACGGATCTTATAATGTCCACCAAATGGACGATTACGAGGCTAACATGTGCGGTGATGCTACATAATCAAACAGCTATGAAAGTAAGTATGGTCATACAGGCAAGAGGTACTCACAAGAGCAATGCGATTAATGCGATATAGTTGCGAGATTCTGTGGTCCCTTGAGAACAAATGTTCTTACGCTAACAGTTTTCATTACAACTGAGACATTAAGGCAAATGCAGAAATGTAGTTCAAATTGTGATGTGATATCATAGACAGTACCTTACGCTGTAGCCGAGACCAATGTGTAACAAGATTATTCCAGTCACCGTCGGATAAATGTAGCACTTGAGACTTTACAGAAATTTCGTTCAGAGGCTTGCCATCAAAGTGCGCTTGCCTCAGGTAGGAACGATACTTCATCAACGAGTGCTTGAAAAGCGCAACCAACCCTTGCTCGTCATCACAATCCAGTTTGCTCCTCGCCTATTTAAAAGAATGAAATCTTGTGTCTTCTGTCAGCAGAAACATATGCAACATGACCATGAATAACATTAGTACATTACTTACGCGTAAGTTGCGGAGGAAGACTGGAAATTGTTCTGTGTTCATGTATAATCTTTCCATGAAGGAAAGATGCGCACAAAGTTCGACAACAACATAAGCTTCGTCTTCTAAACTGGGAAGAAATGGAACAGGGTCCTATTTGCTGCAATTGGGGCTCTCTCGTCCGAAAAGGGATTTGGCAACTGGATTTGGTGTACTCTTCTTTGGAATGGGGTTTTGCATCGCATGGTGGTGCTATGTCAATCGGCATAATCATACTGTTCTTTGCGGTTGGGGTCTGCTGAGTTGGGGCATCGAAATGACCAAAGGTAGTAGGGCTAGAGTCTGCTAGAGATGGGGTATTTTGTGGGCGGTGATATTGCAACTACACCTAATGGGCTATTTGATTTATCAAAGCCACGCCTTTTCCAAATACTTTGCTTGTGCTCCTCCGTGATCAAGAATCGCCCTCTTCCTTTTGAACGTCGATACACAAGAACAACATTTGTATGTATAAATATGTTATGATGACAGATGTAATATGTACTGAAAATGGATAGGCAGGGCGTATCACATACACGATGTGTAAACTAAGATAATGGCAGTTCAACAAAGTAGAAGCAATGCAAAGCATCAGTTGCAAGATATGTGCGAGCAATGTAACCTTGGAAAGTTAGAGCAAGTACCTTGATGGGTGAATAAGATAGGGCATCTTCCTCGACTCCTCCACTAGGGAGCTACATTGACTTAGGTCTCCCTCTAGCTCGTAATCACTTTTAGGATCATATTACGAGCATGAATCAGAGGTGGAGAGCATTTGCATTGCATTGCATCCAGACTTGATTTCAGTCCCTTAATGCCAAGTTTGACAGCAATGGCATTGTTCTACTTTATTCTTTTCATGCGCGCAAGCTCATAATCATTATGATGCTGTTCAGAATCTAAGATTCATGAAAACATAAAAAGTAGTCAAATTATCTATGGAATGCTTTGCGGATTCAACTCGGAGAGTGTCTCCCTATAAACCCCTGCATATGCAAAGTTCACCTCCCCAACCGTCTTTGGCCGAGACCACGCATACGAGAGATACACACCGGCGGCGAACATGCATTTTCAAAACTAATTTAGGAACATTTAGTTGATCAATTAAACAACTCTGTTTTAATAATATCAGATTCGTATTTGAACAACTAAGCTTGTTTAGCTTGATGGGTGGAGCAGTGTTATTATGACACGAAGCATGTATTCTGATCGTATAGTGATCATAGAAGGGGGAAACTCTAAGCATATTTTTTTAGCAAAAGAGGGTTTCCCCTCTGATTTCTATTAAAGAAACCACCACGGAACCAACATGATCAATTAAACCCTAAGCATGATCAATTAAACCGTATTATGGATGTGCCATGGCAGATTTGAAGTCGCAAACCGGAGAAATGATATTTAGCATCCATTGTTTGCTTCATACTAAGAACTAAATTCTAAGAGCTGAAAAGAAAGTAAGAGTAACCAAGTTAAGATCTATTTTCTGGTTGAGATCAAAAAGTTGAGGAGATATGAAGTACCACCTCTCTTGCGGCGCCGTGTAGGCATCGGGGGTGCGATGGCTGTCGGTGGCGTTGAAGCAGATCTGCAATGGTAGACGGGTGCATCGGGGGATAAGTCCCTTTGTGGTGGACGAGAAGGTCGTGTGAGCGGCCCCGGCAAAGAGGACGACGGCTCCGATGAAGCGAGAGGACGCGATGCAAGGCTATTGGTCCGTCGTCGTGGATGAGAAATGTCCATCTCTAGCAGTGGACGACGCGGTCTTGGTAGGCGCTCCGGCATGGTGGAGGACGGTGGCGATGGATGTGGTGGAGGACGGCGATGATGGATGGGGTGGCGGACGGAGGCTGGTGTGGGGATGGGGTGATCTAGCGCGGACGGTGTATGAATGGGAAAATGGAGGGAGAGGTACGGGGAACCATGTTTTTTGGACGCGCCTGTCTGAAATATGGGAAAGTTAAGAACTTAGCCCACGTTTAAAATTTGGACGACTCATCGGTTGGGGATAGGACGGTAATCTCGCATCTCCCAAATATTTGCAGGTAACTATTTCGGGCGAGGAGAGGGTGTTTTGCCGCCCACGGTTGGCGCCCATGGTGTATGAACGGGGCTGACAGGTAGGGCGGTTGTATCACGTCTAATGGAAGTTACACATCTGCCCCTATTTAAAATATTAGCCTACATCGATTTCGGACGAGGAGAGTTTGTTTTGCCGCCCACCGTGTATGAATGGGGAATGGAGGTAGAAACAGAGGTCTTTCGGACGACCTTGCATCAGATGATTTTTGCCGCCCATGTTTGACGCCCACCGTGTCGGAATGGGCTCAGAGGCGGTCGTGTCACGTCTAATTGAAGTTACTAACCTACCCCTATTTAGAGCAAAGGGAAATCGGGCGATGGATTGTCCGTGTAATGGGTAGACAGTAATTTCCATCTCCCAAACACTTGGCTTCAGGCAGCCGACGTGGGAGTGGACATTTTGTTGTTTCTTTTGAATTTTGGGACAATAAGCATCCACGTTTACCGTGGCAACTAAATTCGAATCCATTTTGTATTCCTATATGAATCTTTATAAATCATTCTATGTGTTTTTATATATCTTCAAAAGGACGACAACGATGTATTCCACTGTCATATATGAATATGGTTTACAAATGCCGATACTCAAATTCAGAAACTAGAATCCAGTTTAAGGTGAATTCGAATATTTGGAACACTTCATGTCCAACTCAAATGTCACACGCATCATAATGTGTACTCCCATTTAGATATTTACACAAGTGATGTATCAAGATTCAAATACCGAGTCAATCAACCAAGAATGTACGGAACTAACGGACATATAAACACTTATAGAGTATATGGATCAATAATATCAACTAACATACATAAGCCGTGCATTGTACTTTTTTTTTTGCTACAACGGCATCCTTTTTTAGCCAAAGATCTTGGCCCTTTCCGATCACGTGCCACTTATGGTCCATCTATACTACTATTGCTGAATGCACATTCAGCCCAATTGGCATATTTGTAGGCCTGGCACAACAATCCAAATGAAATGTCTCCGAGTCTTATCAATTAATACAGACTTGTGCTCAAATAAAATTACAAACCAAAAAACAAAACAAAAACAATTATTACATGATCTCTAAAACAAATGGTTTGATTGATTACATGAACAGACAACACAAAGGTTATTCAACTATGGAAAGAACATTTCACCTATGATTTACCAAGTAGTAATTTAATTTCCTTTTTCCTTCAGACCTTAACAATCTGGGTCAGTCTCGGACTTGCTTCGCTTTTGAAATCCACCAAATATTTAATGGTTGTCTTGAGTACCGCTTGTGATTGTGCTGTTTGCTTCCTCAACATGTCATCTTCATCTCTAAGTGCGAAGCGAGAATCTCTTTCTACCACTAGTTTAGCCTCTAGAGCATCGGCAGTTGGCAATTCATAATGCACGATTGGGCGGTGCCCTTTGTTGTGGGATGATGCAACGTCCATGGGGACCTCGCTCTTTGATCTTGGGATAACCTGTTTTGCCATTAAAGTTCCGATTGGATTCAGAAAAATTGAAGTTAGCAAAACATCTCAACTTGGAGTTATAATAGCAAACCAGTTAAACAAACAAGGAATTAAAGAGTTTCAATTGGATGTGAAAAGTAGTTATTAACATCATTGTAACCGCATTTGTTGCGGCAAAGCGATTAAACAAACAAGTAGATATTTAAGTTAAGGCAAACAGTAATTCTTAACAAAGAAGTATCAAACACATAGATAGGCGCGATCTACAATATGATTAACGAGCTGTGCCATTATGTAATCAGTAGCAAACTAAATTAAGCCAAGCAACGTAATTGAACAATTTTGCAATAAGTGGCTAACTAAAATTCGAGAAGTGGGTAAATCGAACTTACGCTTGTTCTTTGTACAGGCACACTGCAACTTTTTTTTCGCTTACAAGGTTGTACGAAGGAGTCCATGGCATCAATTGCTTGGATACGCAGTCCCAATACTTCTTTCTTCCCACACTGCATGGGTAAGTCGAATGGTTAATCTGGTAAGATGGTGCGTCCTTGATATATTATATGAGGACGTGTAGTCAGACTAGTTGTAGCCAAACACATCACACTGGCTTTTACTGTATATTTCATGCGATTACTTTTGGCATATCGAGATCTAAGCAATCTACAATAGGATGAGAAGACTGGTATCCTTCACATTATCGGCGAACTCAGTTCATAGAAACAAGCAATTCAACCATTCTGTGGGTAAATCAAAAGCGCCACTGGAATATTTTTCACTATCCAATCATACACGCAAAAAGGGGCAACACCACCATAGGGGCTAGTATGGGCGACCGCCTCAGGTGGCTGGAAAGTGTGCACCTAGTTTGAGTCGTCCAGGTTGGCCCATGCTAGTTTTGTTCGTCCCAACGCACGAGCAGGCAATGTAAAAAAATGAAGAAAAATGTTTCAGTTTGGATGGGCCAATAACACAAGTGCAAGGCAGGCCCTATAGCAGGCTCGCGGCCCAAACGAGCGCCTCCCATATCAATCGATGACAGGAAAAATCCCAAATCATTTGCTCCAGCCTCCAGTCTGGTTCGCTCCTAACCTAGCCGCCGCTGGACAGACCGACACAACACTTCCTCGCGCCCTTGTTGGAGGGCGGTCGCCGGGCTTCAAGCGAACGGAAGGACTAGAAGATGAAGATCCAACCACAGGTGTAGCCTGCGTGGGAGGCAGCGGCAAAGACGGGCATGGCATCGAGCTTGCATAGCAGACGATCGCGGTTGCAAGAGTAGCATGTGCAACGAAAGGTGTACATCACATCCCTGATTATATCTAATTCAACTCTTTAATTTCTGGCCAATAGTTAAACCTGGCAGTGTTGTAAAACTGCTTGTATGTAGGGAATCTATGAGAAAATGAAACAAATTTCTACTTATTTTATAACTCCCCCAATCCATACTGAAATGACTGAATCTGATGTATCTAATCAAGTTTCCGTTGCAAACATACAAGCTCATGTTGTTCTTGATCCTGAAGTGTCTAATGAACAGACTGCTAATGAAGGATTTGATGCAAACATTTTACATGCTCCTGGTGATGAACATATAGAGTCTAATGAGGGATCTAATGCAAGCATTTTGCAAGATCATTGAAGGATTCAGTGTCTAATGATGATCTACTATGTTGAGAGACAGAGATTTGCGTGCATTGATGACAAGCAAATTATAGTGCATTTTCATAGCTTGAGGAAACATCGAGGCCATCTATCAGAAAGTCCCCGTATCATGACAACATAGCATAAATACTTTTCTAATCTGTTTTTTGAAACTATTGGTATACTTGTGCAGGATAGATATATTGATATGCGCTTATGACTGGTTATACATGAAATTACACTTTGATATTTTCAGCGAGAACGAATAATTCAAGCAGTGCATGACCATGTTTGTAGTCCTTGTACACCATGTTGCATTTTGTGTTTTTGGTGCTTGCATCATTTAGTGTTTATAATCTGAACTACTTTGGATCATTAGCTGGTTTTCAAAGTGCATGTAGCTTCCCATTTCTCAAGTTATGTTGATTTCCGGAGTGCAAGTGCCTTCGTATTTTTTAAGTTAAATGTTCGCCCATGGTAACTTGAATTCGTGGATCAGCCACTGCACACAAATCATACACGAATGCCAGTATGAATTAAATGAAATGCAGGGACTTACGCTAGCTCATTGTATAGGCTCGCTCTGCTTGCGCTTGGGATGTTCCATGTACAAGTTCATGTTACCACTTGCTTGGATGTGCAGGCCTTGTGCTCCTTTCATCCTCCTCTGCATTTTTGACACGGCGAATGGTTGATCAAATAAGAGGAATCAACCTTGATGTTGTACCGGAGGACAGATACTTACAAGGTTATACGGGTGTGCAGGATATGTACCAGATCCCGTAGCGCCGTCATGCTTCGCTAAAATATGGGTTTGCTTGTTTCAGATGATATCTCCAGAAGAAATAAGAGTTAAAGTCAGAGTTGCATAGGCGTGTAAGCTAAGAGAGCAGTGAAAGGATATCCAAACATCATCGGAACAATGCACAAGGGAGTGATCTGTGGATACCTAGTTCGGGCCGGTGTTTGGGCATGCTCGCCTAGCTAGAGTGCGGGTCACTTCAGAGCCGTTGAGGGTGATGCGCTGGTGTTGGCTGGCCGCGCACGGATGCAAATCTTGAGTGGCAGAGGAGCGCTATGATGTGGTGGATGAGACCGTTGGTGAAGCCCCAACGGCCTCGGGGGGCGAAGGTGCGACGATGTGCTCGGTGAAGTAGCCCCGGTGAGCTGGGAGACGGCGTCGGTGAAGCGCACTTGATGCGGTGGAACTCGGTGTCTGTGAGGCACGTCGGTTCTGCGGCGGCCGACGTTGTCGGTGGACCACCGGTCGGTGGACGAGGGCGTAGATGAGGTAGCTCCGATGCGGTGGTGAAGCGCGACCGTCGTCTTCGTCGTCGTCGTCCGGCACAGAGGTGGGGAACGGTGGGGAAAGAGACGAGACGAGGGGTGATTCGAGGGTTGGCGGCGAATTAGGGATTCTGAGCAATCTGGGCGCGGAAGGGGACGGTGGAGAAGAGAGATTTTGCAGGGCTGGAATTGGGGCCGCCAGATATTTCAATCCGAAACATGGAAGCGCGAACTTATATTGTCGTCGTCCTTTTTTTTTGGGGGAGGGGGTGGGTGGCTGGGTGCTACGCGTCCGTCCGACACACGCGACCACCCCGACAGGACTATTGTCGGGGATATACCCCGCGGGGTAAACCGGCCGGAAGTTAGCCGGCCGGACTTGGCGGATTATCCCGAAGACCCACCGACACTTGGCGAAGTTCTTGGCGACCGCCTTGACCTGGCGGTTTACAAGCAACCCACCTGGTCATTATGACTCACCGGTGATCCGGCGTGGAGACGGACAGATGACAAGGCCCAAGACCCGAAGACCGGTTCACGTTTAATGGTGGGCGGTTTAAGAGGAAAAGGCAGGAGGAATATTATCTTACAAGGAGCTAAGACCTGGACTTGTATCCGGTTTGTATTAGCGATAGACTAGTCCTAATCCTAATAGGACTCTACATGTAACCCGCCCTCCAACATATATAAGGAGGGGCAGGGCTCCCAAAAGGGACAAGTTCCACAAGTTGGACAAGTTAGGTTTAGACAATAGCTCTCGAGTTAGAGCACTCTTGTAACCGTGATCATCATCATCAATATCAATGAAGCGGGACGTGAGGCTTTTACCTCCACCGTGAGGGGCCGAACCTGGGTAAAACCTCGCGTCTCTCGTCCCGCTCAACCCCTCTCAAGCTACCACATAGATGCGTTGGCCTCGCGACTAAGTCCTAACACTAAGGACATCTGCCGTGACAATTCCACGACGGTTGGCGCCCACCGTGGGGCCCTGCGCGGTGGTGATGAGTTCTTGAAGGGATCAATCTCGTGGATCGAGAAGATTACAATTTGTCGGATGGAGAAAGAGCCGCAAAGTTCATTGAGTTATGATCATAGTCATGATAAAAGTTTGAAACATCGTGCATGAGATTGAGATCAAGAGTTTAGGTGGCATCGAGATCCGTTTAATCGTGACGACCAATTGTCACTGCGCCGCCTCTACGGAGTTTCAAGATTTTCTGCGACTTGGTCCGAGGCTGAGTGGAATATGTTTGTTAAATCGGCTTGGTCTGCTAGTCGTTGTTTACGCCAGATCTGCTAGCCTCACGCGCAACTGACCGCTGACTACGTATTCTATGGATAATCTGCTGGGTAAAGGACCGAGGAGACCAAGATTAATCAAGAAGAACTGCGAGGCTACTATGTTGTTACCTCGAACAGATCACCGAAGAGATTGAAATTAAAGATGGGGAGGTTTGTGTTCATGTGCTAATAATATGACCCGAAACAAAGGTTAGTCAAGGCAACTACGACTTGGAAGCGAAGCCGGCGACGATCCGGACTCCTCCACCATCCGCGCCTCGCCACGACCGGACTCATCCACGGGGCAAGCTTTCTCGCCTCACGTCGGCTCA
The DNA here is from genome assembly GCA_021605145.1 of Aegilops bicornis. NCBI lineage: Eukaryota > Viridiplantae > Streptophyta > Magnoliopsida > Poales > Poaceae > Aegilops > Aegilops bicornis. The sequence continues at coordinate 229,492,556 of CM038669.1, forward strand.
TGGTCTGTCCTCGTTACCCGTTCGCGGAACATTTGGCAGCAGCGAGGCGCTTCGTCGGGTCAACGCGCTGCGCCCTCGCTTCAAGCGGCCTCCGCCACCGCTTTCGACCCCAAACCGGCGACCAGCGAGCCGCCATCTCCGGGGCTGGCCCCGCACTCCGCCTCCCCCACCGGGCGCCCGGACGCCTCCTTGGCCGCCTCCTCATTACTGCCGCTCCCACGGCCGTGCGTCCTGGCCAGCGGTGGGCGCCGCGCCGTCCGCCTACTCCATGACCGCTGGCTGCACTCCGTCGACCGGCCTCCGGCCGCCGGCTCCAGCGTCCGGCCGCCCCCACGCCCGCTGCGTCGGCTCCCGTGTTCGAGTACCGCCACGACCAGCTTTAGCCCGCCCGCCCGTGCCGCTTTGTCAATCCGCCATGATTTTAAACCGCCGCCAAGAGCTGCCACTTGACTCTGGAGCCTCGATCTACCTCGGTAGGTCGCCGCTTCCTCCAAACTGCCTCAAACCGCCCGCGGCCACGAGGCCCTGCCCCTCATTATCGCTGCTCCCCGCGCGCGGTTCACCACAGCCCCGAAGCTCGCCATCCCAGCGTGCCTTCACCGGTTTGAGAGTCACCAAAGGCTGCCCGGCCTCCGATTGCCTCCGCTTATCGGGCTTGATGTATTTTCTTGAGTTCAGCAACATCTGCACGCACGGTGGTCAATCGCCTATGAAACCAAGGAGTTACTTCATGTAATTGTTGATTCTATCGGCCAGCGGCAGCTATCTTCGGTTAATATAGATTTAATGCCATGGCAATGTATGCGATCTGCAATCTGACCATAAGATCCGTAGGCGCTGCTAGCGAGAGCAAGCATTTGCGATTATGCAGCCGTGATTTACTAAAGAAACTGATTTTGAAGATATGATTCAAGAGGAAAGGATTGGATCAGCCGCTAATCGGGAACAAAGGTCTGAGTGGTGTTGTTGTTTTTTGTCAAATTTGTGAGATCTGCTTTGAGGATTTCACGCGTGAGCCGACGGTCTTAAGGCTGAGTCGATCTTCCTAACAGAAAATCCCAACCAATGCAAAGTACTAGCAAGGCTAATACCAATTATGAGCGGGCATATATGCATGTAATATTGTACGTCAAGACATTTGTGCCCGGAGCGTAGATAAGAAAAATCTCTATGGACTCGCCAAACAAAACAATCAGGTCAATTGACTCATGGCCAAGGTATGATCCGGTCCTCGTGCGCGCCGATGTCGGAGGCGGCGATATCGTCTGCACCGCCCATGCCGGGTGTTTAAAGACCCAGAGAATAACCCGGAGGGTCTCTGCTCGAACCGCCGGGACCATATTGAGTCGCCGACCTGCTTAAACCGCCTCTGTCGCGATGAACGGATCATCCGTTGTCCGAATAAAAAACATCAGGTGATATCCGTCCGGTTTGTTTTCATAGCACATTAATTTTTGTGTGAACAATTACTTTGGCATGTGATATTTTTTTGGCGCAGGACAATTGTTCATTACAAATGAGGCGTTATATTACGGGCACGGAGCACGCACTAGCAACGCTTACTGACCGTGTTTCGTCCATGTCATACCACCGGTTAATGAACGTGCCCAAGTCGCCGCCCCACGTGGCCTGGTCTACATCAACATCTTGGGCCGCACCTATACGCATGAGCTATATATTACGTATGAGCAAGTCACAGCTTGGGTAGCCGGTTTTCTTTCAAAGAAGCGGAGGCAAATTATCATCAAATCGCTGTTTGCACCTTTGGATGGCTCAATGGTCAGCGCACAAGTCGCCGCCACTACGATTTGGTTAACTTCAAATCGCCATTGGAAGGAACCATTGGCCGAGATTCTTGACACGGCTCATACGGGATCATTTATAACCCGCCACAGTCACCTCAACCTTACGTGGATTCACATCATGCTATCAACATCAATGATATACAAGTTATGCGGTTTATATCACGGTCAAACATGGAGAATCTCAAGCCAACTCCTCGAGTCACCTTTTGAGACTCGGGGCTACTATGACATAACGCAGCAAATCTTGCGGTTTCAACAAAGTTAAAAACCTCGGGATGATGGAGGGAAAGATAACCCGGTCCCGGAGGTTACCGTTATATTGATGAAAATTTAAAGGCTGTCGGAAAATTTCCGGCTTAGAAAGTATATAACAATTACAAAATCCGGCTCAATGAAGAAGTTCCGGGTTGTCGAAAGGATTCCGGTTTAGAATCCGGCTAAAGGAAATCGATCTCACCGAAGCTCTCAAATATCCGGTTTACAATCCGGTTCAAGGGAAATTTGTTCTCTCTCAAAGCTCAAGCTCTCAAATCCGGTTTAAGAATTTCCGGTTCAAAAGGAATTAACTTCGCAAGTTCGAGTTTAAAGGCCGTCGAGAAAATTTCCGGCTGAAAATGAAGATTCCGGTCTAAAATCCGGTTCAAGGGAAAGATGTCTCCACAAAGCTTTGAAGCTCTCAATATCCGGTTTAACATCCGGTTCAAGAAGGATTTATCTCTTGCAAAAAGTTAAAGGTGCCAAAGAGGACCTCTTTGCCATGACGCCTTGGTTCATACATGGGTATCATGCCTTGTTGGTTTATCATATTATTGATCACTTGGGGGCTTGGTCGATCCGAACCATAGTCACACCTCTTGATCGGCGCAATGCCACAATATCACTTGGGGGCTTGGTCGTGTCCGAACCAATGCAACACCTCTTGATAGGCGAAAGCCACCAGATCACTTGGGGACATGGTCATGTTCGAACCGATCACGCCTCTTGATCGGCCTAAGGCCACAGAGTCACTTGGGGGCTTGGTCGAACCCGAACCATTGCCATGCCACTTGGCCGGCATATATGCCATGGTGTCAGTTGGGGACCTGGTTGACTTGAACCATAGCTACGCCTATTGGGGGCTTGGTCATGTCTGACCATGGTAATGCCATCCGATCGGCTCGTAACGACCTCTTTTTTGCAAACAGTTTTATCATTGCCTTTGCTTCCATATTTTTCATAACTGTTATTTGATTTTTGTTGCGTTTTTAAACCGACAATGTTTTAATCCGGTTCAACTGCTGCCATACAAATTGACGGAACACGGTCAAATCTTAATCCGGGGCCATCTGCCCGGTTTGATTTTCTATTATCATCCTATTATGGAGTAAACCGGCGTTCATTAACCCGGCTTGACTTTCAATCACAAATTGTCAAGACATGACCAATTATAATCCGGCGATTATTAACCCGGTCTGGATTCGACTACAAGTCGCCAAGATATTATATATGGATAATCCGTGTCTATCATAACCCGCACGGTTTTATCATAAACCGCACAATATGGAAGGAGTTATCAAGACTCAAGATTGGGATTATCACCCTTACTACAAAAAATTGGTAAACCAACGATGTGATTCAATATCAGGGAGTTTTCAAAGTCGCTTCAAGCAATGGCTATTATTTCATCGATGGGTATGATTTATTCTACAATGGAGGGAATAGTCCCGAGTTGCTGCAGGCTTACAACCCGGCACTTGGGGGCTACATTATTTAAGTTGAGATTACATCAAATATGCAAGTCTCATGTCGCTGCAAGCATGCACCATGACACTTGGGGGCTAATGCAAAGTCATTTTTGCTCATCTTATTGAAGACCCGACTCATCACATTATAATGAGCCGGCGCTTAGGGCTACCAATTGCTCCTGTCAAACAACTCAAGGTACACAGGTTAAATCCATTATATTGAAGGGTCCTTTGCTACGGTTGGTAAAGCACAAGGCTCTTAACCTTATGGATGTGGATTCAAGCCCATGATGGGGGTTACATCATATGATGTTATTTTCATTGAAGTATATATCAAGTCCCAGCTTAATATTATCTTCTTGAGCCGGCCCTTGGGGGCTACACATCATTGCTCAAATCTACATGGTTATATTTACAAAGTCCTGCTCATTATTGCATAAATGACCCGACCCTTGGGGGCTACACTGGCTGAAGTTTTATGAGTATAATGCAATTTCAAGTCCTGGTTGTCATGAGCATGACAACCCGTCACTTGGGGGCTACATAATATGGAGTGTTCAGTTTTTACTAGTGGTGGGATGAATAACATGGATTTCTTCAAAAGTGGCGATATTGATATTGAAGCAAGTCTTAAACCATAACTTTGTTACGCTCAAGACTTGGCGGCTACGAGTAATATGCATATAAGGAGAAATATTTTCAAAATTCTCGGTCTTGAGCAAACCAGATTGACCCGGTGTACGCAACAATCATAACCCGGCGTTGGCAACAATCATAACCCGGAATTATCGGTTTTATAACCCGGCAGTTTTGGCAATGATAAACCGGCAAGTTTTACATCTTCAAACCGGCTGAATATCGATAAGTATTTTCAGATCCGTATTTCTTAAACCGCGCAGCTGAGTCAAAGGATTTATTCTTCACAATATTTCTCGGTGACAAGCCAATGTCGGCAAATTGATTATGAAGCTGGTCTGCATTGACCCGGATTTCCCGGAAGGAGGAAATAACAAGGATTTAAGGATGATCGGTGCGGTTTACAAAAATTCTTAACCCGGAGCATAACTCATCAAATGTGTTCTTGTGTTTATTTTGCAGCATAAGTTTACCATGAATAAATCCAAGCTAAACTTGGGGGCTAATGTCGGGATATACCCATGAGGTAAACCGCCGGAAGTTAACCCGGCGGACTTGGCGGATTATCTGAAGACCCAGCGACACTTGGCGAAGTTCTTGGCGACCGCCTTGACCGGCGGTTTACAAGCAACCCACCTGGTCATTATGACTCACTGGTGATCCGGCGTGCGGATGACAGACGGATGACAAGGCCCAAGACCCGTAAGACCGGTTCACGTTTAATGGTGGGCGGTTTAAGAGGAAAAGGCGGGAGGAATATTATCTTACAAGGAGCTAAGACTGGACTTGTATCTGGTTTGTATTAGCGATAGACTAGTCCTAATCCTAATAGGACTCTACATGTAACCCGCCTCCAACATATATAAGGAGGGGCAGGGCTCCCCAAAAGGGACAAGTTCCACAAGTTGGACAAGTTAGGTTTAGACAATAGCTCTCGAGTTAGAGCACTCTTGTAACCGTGATCATCATCATCAATATCAATGAAGCGGGGCGTAGGCTTTTACCTCCACCGTGAGGGGCCGAACACAGGTAAAACCTCGCGTCTCTCGTCCCGCTCAACCCCTCTCAAGCTACCACATAGATGCGTTGGCCTCGCGACTAAGTCCTAACACTAAGGACATCTGCCGTGACAATTCCACGACAACTATGCTTCGGTGCCTTAAGGCACCTGCCTTTGTGTCCATGACATGTGAGCCCAACAGGTGGCTGGCCCACATGTCAGTGACCCAAAGGCAGTTGCCTTTAAGGCACCGAAGCAGCGTCCACCCCGACATGACCCTGGTTTGCCTGGTGCGCCTACATTTGAGAATGCAAATGAATCTGTATGTATTACCATGCCCGTGTTTTCCTTGCAATAATTAGTCATTCGAAACGAGATACTCCATCCGTTCACTTTTGTAAGTCGTTTCAGACAACTTAAAATTAACTGTTTTGCACATTGTCTGAAATGTCTTCAAGGTCTTATAAAAGTGAACAGAGGGAGTACTATAAATTAATTAATGAGGAGTTATTTAAAAAATTGAAACGGTACCATGCCAACGTGGATTAGAGTGTGTGTCACATAATTAGTTATTTGAATTAGAGTGTGTGTCACATAGTTAGTTATTTGAATTAGAGTGTGTGTCACGTAGCGATCTCCAATTCTAACGTGGATTTCGCATTTCACTGTATCCATGCTACTTTTTAATACAAATTCATATGTATATGATGAACACCATGGTAGTGAGAAAAGTTTTGGATGGATTCAAACATATGACCTACAAAATAGCACAACAAACTGAGTCAATGTCAACTTTTTGAAACTTAGTATGGCACGAATTCGAAATAATTACCTGTATGCCTGGTCATCGGTTCAAATCTTACAATGTACACCGAATTGAAACATCGATATTAAGTCTCGTACTATGTACATTCAAAATTTGTTTTTAGCCCCCCCCCCCACACACACAAACGCTACATACTTCCTGTATCGGCCAATCTTCCTCTCCTAACCACCTTAGGAAGCTATCGGTTTCCAACACACGTTCATTCTTTCTCTCCATGTTTCGATCTCTAAGTCTCTCAACTACACAACCCCTTTTTCCACTCTGTTACCAAATGTATTTACCTCACACACCCGCCATTGCACCCCATGTCGAGCTCTCTCTCTCCCCCCTCTCCCTCTCACCCTCTCATGCTAAATACATGCATTGCCTATCTAACCCCCCAACCTCTCGTGCGCACGCACGCACGTTGTATATCTAGGCCACTCCCTCGAGACTGTCTCACTCTTTCTTCCGCACGGCGGGCCACACTCGCTCAATCTCGCTCTCTTTATCTGAGTCTCGTTTAACCTCGTTTTCTTTCAAACACAAATGATATATCTTTGTTCGGGCCTCGATCGACACACTCTATACTCTCTCACGCAGATTGTCTATCTAGGTCAGTCCATCCAAGCCGCCGCCACTCTTTCGACCTCATGGTGGGCCACGCTCACTCAATCTCTCTCTCTCTCTCTCTCTCTCTCTCTCTCTCTCTCTCCGTATGTCTCGATTGAGCTCGCTCTTTCTCGGACAAAAACGATATATCACCATGTTTGATCCCAATTCGACCTATTCACATTGTATACTCTCTCACGCACATCGTCTATCTAGGTCACTCTCTCCAACCCGTCTCACTCTTCCGATAGCACGGCGACCCTATGTGATCGGTTGACCTTGCTTCCTCCCACGCACAAAATATATCTACACGTCTGTGACTGGATCATCTCTCAAGCTCTACCTTACAGCCCTCACCCTTGCCAAAAAGCTCAATCAGACAATATCTCTCCAGAGCATATATATTTGTTCAATGAATGTCGGACAACACTCACTTTGTCTCTCTATCTATATGTCTCTCGATTGACCTCGCTTTCTCACACCGTATCTTCCACGTTGAAGCTACTACCTCTCCATCCCTTGCAAAGCCGGAGCTATTTACATTGCAAGGGCACTCCAACCTTGGATTAATTTGTGTAGGCATTTATTCCGGTCGGTTTAGATTATATTTTCGTAGCATTCGGCCCACAACTACTCCAAACACCGTTGCAACCCACGCAACTCCCATAGTTGATTTCCCTCTGGCTCGGTCATCGCTCTCTCGCATGTCCTTTCTCACCTTCAACGTCGCACCATGGTATTATTGAAAAAACTATGTTGTTCTCTTTAGTTATTATAAATAAGCTACAAAACTACACACCGATAGTCCACTTGGAATGGAACAAATTTCGACCCACAAATTAAAGTGATACAACCTACACACCGAGGGGCCCACATGTCATGAAACAAATTTGGACCCATATACAAATTAAAAAATAAAGGACGAGGATCGAACATGCGATCGGGCCTTCAAGCCGCACGTCAATAGGCAACATACGTAGAATAGCAATGTTTGTTGTACCCCCTTTGTTCACATAATGGTTTTATATTACCACAGCCTAATTAATGGATAACATGTAATATTATTTTTAGTACTATTCAACTTCACTTACTGGTGGGTTCCATGTGTGCTCTCTCTCTCTCTCTCTCTCCTCCCCTTCTGCGTTTAGACGCACAGGCAAACAGGAAGAACTCGCGGGCAATGTTGCCGTTGACCATATCTGGACGCGTTCACAAGTCACGGCACCAGTTTCATGTACTAGGAGCACTAGTCAGTGTGTACGTGCAATGCATGTTAATTTGGAAGTATATTAAGTGCATGCGGATATTAACTACTAGGATATTATTTGCGTGTTGTCATGTGATTAGCACTATTTTTGGCATGAAATTAACTGCACGCTAAACGTGTTGAGCGCTCGACATTGAAGCAGTCTAGGTCGTTGGATGAAAAGGAATACATGTGGCTTGATGACGTTTTATATTTAATTTGATACGGCTCTAGCAGAACATTCAATCGATCAAACCATACATTTCGTTCAGTTTGACTCCGACTTTAAATTATACGACGATCAATATAAAATAAACGGAAATGATAAACGTTCGGATTTTAAGCATGGCAATCTGAACATTTTTCATGGCAAATTTAGATTACGCGGCGACGGCGGGGGCGTCTCGCGGTGGGAAGCTGCTCCTCTGCCGTACTACGTATTGTCGTCGGGCCATCGACCGGCGGCGATGGCGGCGTCTTGCGCCCGTTGTTGGCGTACTCACGGGCGTTGGCCTAGCTTCAAGGAAGGCCAAAATGTTCGACTTGAGCGAAGTCAAGCTGGCGGGAGGAGGCGATGGCGTTGGTGCAAGGAAGCGGTCGACGGGGCCATCCATGCCGCCGAGGGGGGGCACCGCAGCGCTGGGACATGCTTGCTGTCAATGGCGCGCGGCAGACATTCGTGTGCACGGGCATCGCACGGCGCGCCGCTGCGATGCACATGCAGGCGCATGCGCTGGCAGTGCATCAGACATCTTGCTGCCAGCACGCAAGAAAGCGCAGCGCCGCAGTGCAGGCATGTGAAAGTCGGCGGCGACCTCGTGGAACCCCGTGGCATCAAGCTCGGCGACAATGTGCGGCTCCCAGGCCATCAATGCCACCGGGATGCGCGATGGCGCAGTTGGGGCGACGGGAGCCGGAACGGGAGCGGGGACAGGCGCGACGTCTTCCCGCAAGGCCAGTTCAAGCTTGTCCCAAAGCGCCTTATGTTCTTGAGACTCCGGCTGGGTGTCTTCCTTAGGAAACTGGAACACTAAGGGCAGACCATCGTGATGCGGCATGGCGTACGTTTAGGACAGGCTAGTTGGAGGTAGACGGCAGGAGAATCGGAGAGGAAGAGAGAGGATTGTAGCGATACCGGGTAGTGCGGGGTTGATTTTAAACTGCGGCGACGGCGACATTAAAAGTGGGAGCAGTTGGGACACGGTGGGCGGCGAAGCCTGGTCAAAGGGCTCGCCTCGGTGTGCTGCACGCGATGGTCTCGCCGACGCCTCCACAACGATCGGCGCGTGATGCGCTTCGCCGCCTCCCGTCGACTCACACGCTTGCTCAGACGGCACCTGCCGATGAGAAGCGGGGACTCGTGGCGGCACGTAAACGCCCACGGTTTCAATAGTGGAAGCATTCACCTTAACGTGACAGGTCTTTGTTCCAAAATACCTTGGCTCTTAATTTGTGCAACTTGTCATAAGCAGCTTGTCTCAAATTGAAGAAAATACTTACGAAGTAATATTTGTGCCATATCACGTGACCATGCTTAGTTTCAAGAATTTATGCTCACTTTTGGATTTTCTGAAATTTAAGATCCAGGATTCGAAACAATATCATAAGCTGCATCATGCAATACATATTCAAGCCGTACATCTGTCATGTTGTATTTCTTAAGAAAGGATTTGGTCAAACATTTTGCTTAGTTAGACTTCAGACAAGTTATATATGCAGAGTAAAAGGATAATCCCTCTGTACCCGATTGCATTGCACGATATATTAACTCAAGTACTAGGCACGAATAAACGGGCTCAATTACGTGCTCATCCCGGTGTAGTAGTAGTAGTACTAGGCAATGCAGTTGACGGGTGACCTTGACGGCGCATCGAGGAATTGAGCCGTGCTTCGCACGGTAGGTCACGTTGTCTAGTTACTAAAGCATCCCTCTGTTCTTCATCGGTAGTCATTATGGACCGGGGACATGAGGGGAATTTCCTAGGGCTGGTATTCTGGCTGCCAGATATTTCGACTTGAAACGCTGAGGCTCGACTGGTTGGGGTTGCCTAATGTGCATACCACGCACGCCACCGAAGGACACGAGCCTGATTTTTTTTAGGATCAACACGAGCCAAGGTATGGCTGGTACGCTGTTGGGTCCTACCATTCGAGAATATGAAAGGAGCCTTTTAAATTGCCGAATGAATCTATGTGTATTACAATACCCGTATTTTCCTTGCAAATACTAATGTCAACGTGGTAATTGATTTATGACGAGTTGTTGAATTAGAGTGAGTTTGTGATATAGTGATCTCAACGTGGATTTCACATTTCATGGTATCCCTAGTAAGTTTTCCTATGCAAATTCAAATTTAAAAGATGAACAATATGGAGGTGAGAAAAGTTTGTATGTATCAAGCATATGACCACACACACACACACAGAGAGACACACACGCACGAACACAACCACAATCCAATAAGTATAGTGCATCTATTTTTCCAAACCATGCATGTATAACACTAATTCAAAAATACTCCTTCTATTCCTAAATATTAGTCTTTTAAAGAGTTCAACAAGTGACTACATACGGAGCAAAATGAGTGAATATAGACTCTAAAATATGTCTATATACATTTGTATGTGCCAGTCCATTTGAAGCCTCTAAAAAGACTAATATTTAGGAACGAAGGGAGTAAAATGTAAGACATCCATGGTCCTCAGTTCAATATTTAAAATGAACATGAAACTAAAACATGAATATTAAGTCTAGTACTACAAGACATGCAAATGCTGTGTTTAGGCGGAGCTATGATTGTCGGGGTCAACCCTCGACCTTAGATAAAATTGTGGACCTCTGTTTAGGGTTGTTTAGATTATATTTGTCCCCGCCCTCCCAACCACCGATTGGTTGTGCACCCCCCACCCCTCCTCCCCGGGAGAATATCATGTGTCCCCATACCTTAGATGCTATATGCCGATCTGAGTTGCTTGGAGCTTGTAGATCCGAGATATAGCAGCTCACATGATGTGTCTTAATATTTCTGCAGGAAACCTTGATGAGTTGGAGAATTGCACACAATTTGTACAAAAACTACTTAGATGCCCTTTGATCCCATATCCAGCAACCTCGAAGCTCGTATCACCGTAGCATCTAAGATAAAGGAGGACATCATATTCTCCTGTATGTAAGAATATCATGTGCTACCACACCTTAGATGCTTTGGTGATACAAGCTCTTCGGAGGCGTTGGATTTGTGACCCAACACCTCCTCAGTGGTTCGAATGGTTTTTTGCAGAAAAGCCCCAAAAGAGTTTGGCCACTGCTTACAAACACAAGGACTGCTCAGATGCCATTGGATCTCAGATCAAACGACCTCCAAGCTCGTACCACCGTAGCATCCAAGCTACGATAGCACCTTATGTTTTCTCGCACAGGAGAGTATGAGGTGCTCCCGCACCGTAGATTCTATGGTGATACGAGTTCACTGAGATCTAACAGCCCACAATAGGAGGTTTGAATGTTTTTGCAATATACGGCTGATGGAGTTTGGGAAATGCGCAGAAAGTACAAGTACTACGCATGTGCCATCTGATCACTGATCATACGACCAAGATGCTCATATCACCGTAGCGGGTAATTAAGCTATGGGGAGCACCTAATATGAGCACCGGGAGCCGTTGGATCGAAGATGCAGCGGCACACCACGAACTGAATGTTTTATTTGCAAAAAAACCTTTGGAGAGTTTGGAAATTGCGCATAATTACAAAGACTACTCCCAAGCCATTGGATCTCACTTCCAACGGTGTAAAAACTCGTATCACCATAGTATCTAAGTTGCGGGGTGGATGTGATATTCTATGTCGCTGTCATTTTTGTTCGTAAACTTGCAAAATACGTGTAACTCGTGCCGTTACTTGTCTAACCGCGCAAAGTGTTTGTTCAAAAAAACCATCCTACACTGAAATATCGGAACAACACACGGGGTTCCCACTTGTCATTAATCAAATTTGGACCTAAAACTAACAAATCTAAAAGGTGAGATTCGAACTGGCAACCTGGACTACAAAGCGTAAGTCGATAGCCTGAAAAAACGAATGGTTGTTGGCTTTGTCCCATAACTTGATTTTATTTATACAGTACTTGCGTTGAGTAGAGTAGAGGGAGTGCCTCGTCAACATGTGCATGACCGTTGTCTCACTTACTGATGGGTCCTAGGTCTGCAATCTCAATCTCTCTTCTCTCCATTGTCTAACCTTTGCACGGGCACACGCGAAGAGCGGCGCTAGCTTGCCGTGGTGTTATTACAACTAAAAAAAGCTTGGAAAATAGAAGAATCACCTAGAACAAGAGACATTGTGGCTGGTCGAGACGGAGCTAACCACATCTATCCTCCGTGCCACGTTTGCATGATGAAGCTGTGTGGCTAGTGGGGTGTTTTCAACCGACTGGCTGGGTCCCGAGGTCGAACCATAGGTACTACGTCTGATACAGTATATTTTTACACGCACATTTTTCCTCCGTGCCGAGACGTGGCACAGCCTACCGCGCGGTTTCGGGGTCCTCCCGGGTGGTGCACGCATATATTCTTCCTGACGTGGGACGCCCTACCGCGCGTTTTCTGGGTCCTCATCGGTTGTAGCGCCGAAGCAACTAAATGAGTCGTCAAATCACAAAAGACCACCTTTCCCGCCGAGTACATCAGTGAATCACGGTGGCTAGCTAGTTGGGCTAGTTCGACCGATTAGCTAGGCCACCGCCACATTTGTTTTTTCACCCCTTTTTTTATCTACTTGCCGGCAGGTAAATTTAAATATCCACCGCGGCGTTGCTTTGGTGTTTGGGTGCGGCAGGATTTTTAATTTTTTGATTGACGGGAGCAGGCGCGGCAGCAATTAGTCATGATGACTCCACCTGTAAAAACCACCGCTCCCTAATGTGAGAAGTCGTCGACTGGTGTTTTACCGTGGTGAAAACTGAAAGATTCCCCGCTCCCTCCGCCTTCCCGTAGATTGCATTGCCTTTCAGCCGTTTCGCCCCCTTTGCTTCCTCTCCTCATTGCTTCTACCTGGTGCCATGGCGGTGCAGCAGATCACGGAGTCCGAGGTGAGGCGCGACACAGAGCTCCATGCCAAGGATGCGGAGCTCAGGGCCAAGGACGTGGAGCTCCGTGAGCTCAAGGAGGAGAGGAGTGCCATGCTCCTCCGTTATGTGCGGGAGTTCACGGAGCTTCAAAAGCGGCAGGCGTCCACCACAAAGATGCTCGAGGCGTCGGCGGTGTTTCTGTAGAAAGCGGGAGATACGATAGGCCATCAGGGGAGCCAGCTGGAGCGCGAGTGGGCCGATCGTGATGAGGTCCAGGATCGCCTCAGCCACTTGGTGAACCAAGTTGCCACGCACGTGTTGCGGCTGCGCGATGCCTACCATCGTGCCAGCGCGACGATGCCGACCGTCGGGCTAAACCCGTTCGACCACCCGGTCGACTTCAACGAGCTGCGGCTTCCTGACCTGGTCTCCTTCTTCACCTATATCTCCGAGGAGCTGAGCCGTCTCCGCGCGATGGTGGGGGCTGAGCTGGAAAAGGAGGGGTTGTGGGCTGCCGTCACCGTTGCCGGGCGAATCCTTTCAGGGCTCCGTCACTTGAATCCATTCGTGCCATTGGACGCCGTCTTTGACGAGCTGGCTCCCGTCGACCGGGAGCGGGCTCTGCGGGCGGTTGCACCCTGCATCACCAACGCCGTGCGCCTCGAGAAGTAGAGGGACTTCGGTGGTGTTTAGGCGCCCTCTGCATGGGCATGTCCATGTCTCGGTGCAACATGACCGTTGGATCAAACTCAGACGGTGCAGATCAGTCACTGTAGCACAAAGTGTGTGGGTGTGTTTGGTTGCATTCTCATCTCAATATGCACTCTGCCAAACACCCAAAAGTGGGTCGAGAAGGGAACTTTTGCTCCCATCTCGTGCACCCTTCATACACCCTGCCTAACACTTTCGTGCTTCATATGGTTCATGTTTCGTGGAGTACTGTAGCACCGTACTATCCGTGTGCTGTGGACCTAGTTCTGTTAACATTGATCTCACCGTTCATTCTCGACCTGACAGTCGAAAAAGCGGTACTATGTTATATATAGGAGTAGTTGACATGCGAACAACATCATTTGTTATCGTCATATCTTACTACACTAGCAACAAGATTGTGTAGTACTGACGTATGAACCACTGCACATGCCTAGTAGTAGGAGCACTGTGTATGTTCAAGTGGCTGTCGTGTTTCGCACTCCTCCGTCGTAAGAGTGGAAACGCTTGCTGTAATCATTTTTTCTTCTGAAAAACAGTGGACACGCTCTACCGTGCGTATCCTTCTCCAGCCATGCACTAAATTACTCACTTTCGCCGACGTGTGGGACAGCCCGAGATCGGGTCCACCAACATACACTAAATTACTCCGTAGTAGACTGACGGTAGATTACCCCGATCAAGCGCCCAGTAATGCCCAATGAGCCGTCAAATCACAAAACCCCTCCTTTCCAAAGAAGAAGTTGGACGGACGAAGCAACCATCATTTTACTCTTCTCTCTCAGCTTCCTCTCTACCCAACCCTCGCTCGCCTCATCTTGTTCCTCATTTCTTCAAGAAAACCCCGACCTGCTTCTGCCATTGTTCTTCTCTCCCAAAGAAGGAAAGGTGAGCGCATCAATGGTGTTGATTCTGGCCAAGGCCCGGTCTTGCAACCCCAGTACTTATCCTATAACTCCCTCTCTTTTCTTCTTTTGGGTTTGTGATTATGGTTTCTTTTCTTTTATTTCTATTTTACAGTTTCTTGATGGACGCTGGAGCACCGGCCGAAGTGATGTCTATGGCTCCGACCAAAACCGTCGAGGCTCATGGTACGAAGAAGCGCAAGCACCCCGCCGAGACTACATGAGACAAGCTCAAAGCCATCGCTGTCCAAGCCCCCCTCTCCGGGATCCCTCATTAAGCAAGTCCGTAATATCTCTTCTTGACAATCTTTTTCTCGATCTTGATCGTGTTTTTCATCTAACACGCGGACTAGTACTAGTAGTACAACTTTTTGGGTGATCTTGCATGTGATTTTTGTGTGCCAAATGACGGTTCTAAATTCCTCTTTTGACCAAAACATGCGAGAGGTTGACACTGATTTCTTATAAATTACTTTCAAGTACTCCCTCTGTCCCAAATTTCTTGTCTTAGATTTGTCTAGATACGGATGTATCAAGTCACATTTTACTATTAGATACATCCGTATCTAGACAAATCTAAGACAAGAATTTTGGGACGGAGGGAGTACTTTATGAACATCAATGCTACCTTTTAAGAGGGTATATTTGCCTCAGTAACTTGTGTTATGGATATTGCATGTAATCCCTCTACTCGCATGCCTTTGAAGACATGTTCTAGTGTCTTTGTTCACTCATTTCTATGTGTATATGTAGTCATATATGGTGTATAATATCGAAAATCATCTTATATTTCTGAACGGAGGTAGTAATAAAATATGGTTTCGCTTGAATTAGAACCAGGTCCGCGGTGGAGATGAAGTTCTCAAAGTCATGCCGTGTGAACTGGAAGACCTGATGATGAGTTCTACTGCTGAACTATCCAGCTACTATGTCCTTGTCGCCACGTGTCATGAACTAGTGTTTTCCTGTAGCATTGTTGTTAGGCGTGTTCTCGAGGCTGTACTTGACCACAACAATTTCCTGGTTGTGCCTTCGATTACGAAGGGTGTGGTTCTTGTAAAGCTTCCCAACAAATCTGATGCGGCTTGTCTTCATCATCATGTTTATGAGTGGAAAGACCACTCTGTTAGGGTTCTCCAAGGTTGACAAGATGGTGATGGTGCATGTAGACATCTCACACGAAGTCCATGGCCTAGTCAGTTATGTGGGGTTCATCCCGTAGGTCGGTGGCAAGAAATAGTCTGCAGAGTTTAGTTAGTGCAACTTTGCTTGTCTGTAGTAAGTACTATTGTTCAGTACTTGATTTGTGTTTGTGAACCCTGTATAGTTTATTAGTACTGCCACTTTTGGTGTGTGGTCAGTCCTGAGAACGGTCTATGTTAATGTGTGTCCACTCAATTCAGTCTATATATTTTGAAGTATCCAGATCATATTTTTGGTGAGGATGGTTTATCAATTATGGTTACACTCCAATATTTGTATGCATTGCAGGGTTTATCGCACCCACCAGGATTTCCAGTCCCATGGATGTTCGGTCCATACGATTTGTCACGACCTTTGGACTGTCCTGCTTGTGGGAATAGGCGGGGCCCTGCATGCCACGCCGTGGTTGGACGATCAATCTTCTGCTTAGTACTTCAACATAGTGATTTCCTGGTAAGGATTCACTCGTGTCACATCAAGTAAATCTTATTGATTTATTGTCTAAATCTTATTGATTTAATGTCACGTTTTCTTTCTTTTCCTGCAATTTTACGATGCAGGTTTTGCCATGTGACATTCATCACAGAATAAACCGTTTGGTTTGCTCTCGATGGCTATTTTTGCAGGTTTCACTTCTTATGTCGTGTCAAGAACGAAGGCAATCGGCCCATCATTTATATTACTGGAAAAAATTGGATCAGTCTGTTGTCTGAGTACAAGCTGAATCCCTATGATGAACTGTAGTTGGGTTTAACAAAAACGCCACAATTAGTCCATCTCGCGTTTAAAAGAAATGAAGAAAAAAACAGGATCACGGTCACGGATCCTAGTCAAGTTAGAAAGCTGATCATAGCAGACCAGAGACGATCGCTGCTGTCGCACAGATCGAGCACCGGCAGTTTCTCTAGCACTGACAGCGGCAGGAGCTCAGTCTGATCCAGCTGAGGATTGGGCACCGACCGCGTCGGATCAGTCCCGATCTGGGAGGATCGGGCATCGACACCGGCACCTGCTTCGACACCGGCACCAGCTCTACAAGGAGCACCATCTCCGGCAGCAGCGGCTTCGACACCTGCACCAACACTTGCACTTGCATCTGCTCCGGCCCGTGCAGTTGCACCGGCAACAGACTGGGCTGCAGTTCGCACTTCATATACCAAAGTCCTTACAAAAACCGACATGTCCACCTTCTTGGTAAGCATTGGCCGCCCAAGTGCTTCGTTCTTTTTTCTTTCCATGTTGTTTCACATGATTCACTTTGTTGATCTAACTGTTTGGGTATGTCTTCTTGTTTGCAAACAGAGAATTCCTAGAGCAACGAGGGAGTCGTTCAACAATCCGGCGGCAATGACCAAGTTTCTCTTACCATGCGCAGCCTTGGTGTGAATGAACCTGCTCAATATACCGTAAGTACAAAGGATAGTCGCATTATGATTGATGCTAAAGGATGGTCAAGGTTCAAATCTAAATCATATCTTGCGGTAGGGGATGATGTCAAAATCGAACTTTCTCGGCAAGGAGAGCTGGTCCAAATCAACTTTGAAATTAGCAGCACGCAACTGCCGAACTGATCTATCCTCCGAGAGATTTTGATGTAATAATCTGGCATGGTGAAACAAGTGTCCTGTGTGTATAAGTGGTACGGCAGTATTATTTATCACGTGGTATATCGTTGATAGAATTGCAACTCTAATTGCTGGTTAAGAACTGTCGTTCGATTTCATTTCAACAGCTGCCATGCTTTATTCAATTTTGTGTATTCGCCTTGCGACAGCATCTAAAACCAGCGCCGTACCGATCGCTTGCAATATGAAAAGCGCTGAGGTAGAACACATGGGCCCCAAACATGCAGGGGTCGGCCAACGCCCAAAGTCCGTAACCGTGAGCCTATCTGAGTATTATATTCTGAGCTGAACCCCCATAAAAAAAACTGAACCCCATAATGCCCGTGCGTTGCAGAGGGAGTACATTTCTCGGCAAGGTGAGCCTGTGATATAAAAGATTTGTGTATTTCTTTACAGAGGGAGTATCTCTCTGTCAAAAAATATATTTATGTGTAACTAGTTACTCCTGTCTTACTACTTCCTTTCACGATATGTGGGGCAACTGAAGCAGGGGTCCACGTGCCATATGCACAAATTAGAGTGCACAACTTCATGGTAGACACACCCGGTCGTGGCCGCAAAGAATGCAATGAGCCATCAAATCATAACCCCCCCTTTCCAGCTTAAGCAGTAAGCTGGACGGACGAAGCGGCAATATTTCACTGGGCCTGAATCCCCTTCTCCCTCGTGTGCTTGTTCAGAGAAAAACCCCTCTCGGCGAATGCATAGGGTTTTCTCATGGAGAACCAGGTACGAATTCTTCATCCATCCCTGATAAATCCAAGTCCCTTGGTCGCAGGTAATCCTAGGATGGCAGCCGTCGCCATTGATGCATTTTTCTTCCCTCTTGAATCTAGTGTGTTTCATTTGCGATTGCCCAAAGTGCGAGTACCCTACAGGTTTTTGCGCCTCGGCAAGACGCCACACTTGTTCCTTCTCATCCTAACACAACATTTTGTAACGCCGCATGATGTTCCTAGAATCCTCTTTTCTATCCGGAGGGTGGGGTTTTTTTTGAACATGCTGTGTTCTCATATTATTTTTCCTGCAGTGTATTATTTGCTCTGCCAGAACACATGTACTCAAGATGCTCGGCCTTGCCATAACTGAATACACTAGTTTAATGGTCACAGTGAACACAAGCCATGGATATAAGTTCTGAGTTGGGTTCATGAACCAAGAAGATCGTTGCTTTTTTATGGCCGAACTTGGATAAACTTTCTCAAGTGTTACGGACTGAAAGTTGGCGCACGAATGTTGATGGAAATAGCAGAACCTGGTCTCATTTTCACTGCGATCTTCCACCCTGACGTCATTCCAATTGTCCATCCATGTTAGTTTTGTATCTGGTTCTTGCTTGTTGCCTCGATTACTTCTTAATCCACCTACTCTGTCTAACTAATCACAATTTAACTTTAGAAGTAGCAACGAATCTCTCACGAATATGCTACTTCTAACTAATATTTTATTATAATTGGTGGCACGTGTAGGTTTTTTCAGAGTTAAACAGTCTGCTCGTTTGTTACTCTGTAATAACTCAGCTGTTACTAATGGCACTGAAGTTGATTGGATCGACATCCACAAGTTCCTACACTTTATTGATCATCTTGAGGTCCTTGTGGGGCGTTTCAATGGTGGAAGGCCACGTGGGATATGTGTGCCACTGCTGCACTCGTTGAACAGGTCCAAATGTGTCGAGAAACTTATGGTACGAGCTGTTTTCTATTATATATGTTGTTCATAAACTATTGCTTATACACAGTTTTATAGCTATGATCTTCTTGAAACAGGAACTGCCGAGTTCTATTGTTCCTATACAGATGCCTGACCATGGTCGGGTCAGACTTGCGCTTGGTCACAACATGATGTTTATGTCGAGATACTCAATTCCCCTTGGAGGTGAAAAGATACTTATTCATGGGTGGTCTTAAATAATGAAGGCCCGTCCATCTTGGGGAATAGGATGTAAGATTATGTTCATGCTTTTCCATGGCTCTAAAGCGAATATCCTGTTTATTGACCATGTTGCAAGATGAAGCCGCTTTCAGAAGGTTGTGGATGCGCGGGGTGGCTCCTGGGCCTTGTCCTGGGGCTTGGCGGCCTCACCCTTGGTTAACTGTAGGCAAAGTAGCACTGTTCGAGGCGTGCTTTGTACGGTTGAACCTGTATAAGTACTCATACTGCTTTCAGCTTTGGTTGTTAAGTGCCCCTGCTGGTTTCAGTTAAGGTTATTAAGTACTCCTGCTGCTTTTACGATCTGTCGTGTTTCTTGATCATGTCTTCCTCCGGCCAAAACCAAACCAGCGCCCGTGAGCCACGCCTTCCGCCTCCCATGGCTGGTTGTGCCTCGGTATACGCATCGCCGCCCACCGTCTCCTAAATCGTTAACGCCCGGCGTCCTCCAGCGCTTTGAGTGCGCTCGCGGCGGCGCCGCCCTCTCGCGTTGTCAACATGGTCAACAAACAACAGGAATCGGCAGAAGTACGTGGAGAGGATGGCAGTAGGGGCCCACCACGTCAGCGTATGGAAAAATAAAATGCTTCCTCCTAGTGTTTTCCTGACATCTGGGACCCACGACATTGTGAGCGTATATAGTCAATAGACAAGAGAACAACACAGGATCGGCTGACACCTGGGACGTAGCTACTCGAGCAGTTTTTTATTTTGGTATTGTTCAGACGGAGCAGGGTTTGAACTGGGTTGTGGCCCGTCTAGCCCAGACTTATATTTTACGTTCACCATGTGACCAGCCCAGCTATTTTTTCTTTGTGAAAATGAGCCCAGTTTATTTTTTTCTGAAGAATAACCAATCCAGGCCTACTTATTTTTCTACGCCCTGATGGGTTGCAAATCTTTCAAGACGCCTGCAAATCTTGAAAGTAATATGAAATGGGTTGTAAATATAAAATCAGATGACAAATTGGCAATTACTTTATAATTTCTGAATTTTTTCACATTTTCAGATTCCTATTTCACTCGGCATTAACCTAATTTAAATATATCTTCAAAGTACTTTAAATCTGGCTCGACATTTCGGTATTAAAAATAGTTGGAACCCACAGAAATATGCAAAATTGGCCCTGGCCAACCAAAAAAAACGACTGCAGTAAATTGCATAAGAAGTTTTCATGAGCTATATATAAATTATTAAAAAAAGAGGGAGTGGTCTGACTTGTGGGCCTGTTTAGTTGACGCATATGCAAGATTTTTTAGTTATTTTATATGTCAACAAACGATTCTAGCAGACGTAACCGTTGGATTGACATCCAACGGCCATCGTGTTTCTTCAATCTCTGATCTTCTTGCTCCAGCCGCCAAAGCAGCGCCGGCGAGACCACCTACTCCCGCCTCCCATGGCCGGGTCAGGTCGCCACGCAGCCTCGGCGCCCCTACTACTCCCACCGCCGCTGTGGCATCCCTCTACTCACCCACACCCCTGTTATTCTACGGCGACGGCAACCTCACACCGCAGCCGAACCGGTGAACGCTCGTACTCCTCTCCGTGTGGGCATCCACTGTCGCGTCTTCCCCGGCTCCGTGTCGTCCCCTTCCTAGGCCTCGCCGTTGTCCACCGCCGTGGTGCTCTCGGCGCGGCGTGGTCAATGTGGTCAACGACCGACTTCCATCGGAAGAAATCTTGTCACGTGGAGAGGCCGACAATTTGGGTCCACGGCAGCCGCAAGGAAGTGCCCCCTTATTACGCGGAAAATAATTATTCCTCCACCTAACAGCGGGGACCCACCGGGCAGGCCACCAGTATTTTGCGAAAAAAATCGTTTCCCCCTGACTGTTGGGACCCACCGGACGGGCCACCGTATTTCGCGAAAAAAACGTTCCCCCGCTGTCAGCTCGGACCCACCGGAAGTGCCTCCTTATTACGCACAAAAAATGAATACTCCCCCGGCTAGCTGGGTCCCACCTTGGTGGGAGGCTGACTTGTGGTCCTACTAAGTTGACGGGGACGAAGGGCTTTGCCAACTTAGTCAATATGAACGATTCTAGCTCGAGTGACCATACGATGTCCATCCAACGGCCGTAGTGCTTCTTCAACCTCTGGTCTTCTTGCTCCAGCCGCCCAAAGCAGCGTCGGTCGTGCCGCATGCTTCTGCCTCCCGTGGCCGGCTGTCTTTGCCGCAGAGGCCTCACCGCCCCTACTATTCCCACTGGCCAGGCCCTGCTGGCGATGGCAACCTCACATGCGCAGCCGAACCAGTGAACCCTCGTACTCCTCTCCGCACAGGCTTCCACTGTCGCGTCTTCCCCGGCTCCCCGTCGTCCCCTTCCTAGGCCTCGCTGTCGTCCACCGCCCTGGTGCTCTTGGCGCGGCGTGGTCAACATGGTCAAGGAATGACTTCCATTGGACGTGGACTATACGTGGAGAGGCTGACAGCTGGGTCCACGGCCGCAGCAAGGAAGTGCCTCCTTATTACGTGCAAAATAATTATTCCTCCACCTAACAGTGGGGACCCACCGGACGGGCCACCGTATTTCATGAAAAAAATGTTTGTCCTGACTGCTAGGACCCACCAGCTACATCTTCGCACGCAAGGAAGTGCGTCCGGGCAAAAAAACGATTCGCCCCCCTGACTGCTGGGACCCACCAGCTACATCTTCGCAGGCAAGGAAGTGCCTGACAGTCGGGACCCACCTGGTCGAAGCATATGTAGCATTGTCATTCTGGTCGCGAACGTGTACGTACATATATACTGGTGGATGTAGAGGCGCGCACGTGTCGTAGTAGAGGCGCGCACGTAGCATGTACACGCGTCATACAGCCGTGGTGCAAGAAAGAAAATAGGGCCACGTATGTGTACATACGGGCGTGGTCTCAAACGCCTACTCGCGCATATGTACGGCGAGGGCTCGTTGACATGGCTGGGTCGGAACAGAGAAACGGCGTCGTCGTCGTCGTGTTCATGGGGAGGCAACGGAATGCGTCATGTTCATGGGGAGGCAACGGAATGCGTCATGTTCACCGGGCGATGGAAACGAGGCCTGGCGTACCACACAACGGAGGAAACGGACCTCCTACATTCAGAACAGGGTCCTGTTGATCGGGAGGGGTGTGGCGTACCGCAAAACGGAGGAAACAGACCTCCTACGGTCGAAACGGGGGTCCTGTTGATCGGGAGGGGTGTGGCATACCGCAAAACGGACGAAACGGACCTCCTACGGTCGAAACGGGGGTCCTGTTGATCGGGAGGGGTGTGGCGTACCGCAAAACGGACCTCCTACGGTCGAAACGGGGGTCCTGTTCATCGGGAGGGGTGTGGCATACCGCAAAACGGGACTCCACGGGATACTGTTCATCTCCACCGTCGACCTCCTCCAGTCTCCATGGGCTACCGTCGACCTCCTCCAGCCTCCACGGGCTCTTGTTCATCCAGCCTCCACCGTGCGCTACTCCACCGGCTACTGTTCAACCACCCCTCCACCATCTACTATTCATCCAGCCCTCCACACCACGGGGTCCTGTTCAACCACCCCTCCACGGGCACCCCTCCATCGTCTACTGTTCATACAACCCTCCACACCACGGGGTCCTGTTCATCCACCCCTCCACCGTCTACTGTTCATCCAGCCCTCCACCACACCACGGGGTCCTGTTCATCCAGAGGCAACGCCACCGCTCACTGTTCATCCAACCCCCCCCCCCCCGCAACACTCACTATTCATCCCAGAGGCAGCATCGATCGGCTTCAGTTAGCAGCAGTAGCGAAGGAATCGCTCGATCGGGTCTAGTTAACAGCCATCGATGGATCGCTCGGGTTCAGTAACGCGTAACTGCTGCGATTACTGTCGCTTCGGGTTCGATTAGAGCCCAATGCCTCGCTCGGGTTCGATTAGAGCCAACGCCTCGCACACACGCGTCGTGTCTACGAGAAAGCAGCGCATCGCTCGGCCCGACCTCCCACCGTAACCGGAACTTCGCCAAATTTTCCTCGCCCTCGCTTCTACCATGGTTTTTCCATCATGGACGGCCCAAAGAATGTCATGCAGCTGTGTCTCCGCCCGCCCAGACGAAAAAGCCCATTTTCTATCATGATTTTTTGTCATAGAAGTAGGAGCCCACCACATCTATGATGATACCGGGTTTTGTCACAATTATCGTCATAGAAGTGTCATATGTATGACAGAAAAAAATCCGTTCGGCCCAAAATGTCACGGATGTGTCTTTTTTGTAGTGTAGGTGGCTGTCCAAAATATCTAGCTGCTCCTAGGTTACCAATGGCGCACCACCTAAGAATGCGCCATTAGTAACCAGGGTTACTAATGGCGCACCTGGTGAGTGGTGCACCATTACTAGTTTTGAAAAAAAAAACATGTTAGTAGTGGCGCACCAGTGGACAGTGCGCCATTACTAGTTAGAACTAGTAATGGCGCACTATCCCCTGGTGCGCCACTCCTAACAATTTTTTTACCTTTTTTTCAAAACTAGTAATGGCGCACCAACCACCAGGTGCGACATTAGTAATGAGGACATTAATAGGCGTGCACAGATCTGCGCGCCACTGCTATATAGCAGTGGCGCACCACATACATGGTGCGCCATTAATGTCCATATTAGCTATAGCCCTTTTCGTAGTAATGAATTATTTCATTGGACTTGTCATGTGCGACAACATCATTAATGATAAAGGATGTTAAAGTACTAGGGATGTCCTCATCAATCCCGCCCAGCATCAACATTTGCCTTTAGGCTCCCGATGGCGACGACGATCAAGTAAAAACGGGAGAGCAGGACAGATTTGAAAGCATCCCTTCCTCAGCAAATAGGGGTGCCTTTCCCTTTACATCCATCTTGGTAACTAGAACTATTTTTAACAACTCCAGGTAATTCTATAAGAAAGTGACCGAGGCTGCAATTGAGGCCTTGCCATCACCAGGTACAATATTATTATGGTGGTGCCATTCTAACCGGAGCAAAAACAAGATCATTTCCCTTATATCTTTCGATGATCGACTAAGCAGTTGCAGGAACCATTCTGTCCCAGTAGGTCTAAACTGTGATTCAGGTGGCAAAGTCCAGACCCTGTGCATGCCATCCCTCAATGCTCTCGCTGTATTGCAACATGCAATGGCATGGTGTTCATCTTCTAGTTCTACACCACATACGAAACACCTAGAATCAATAGTACTTATGCGCCTATGCAGACTGTTAATAACCGCCAAAGAGTTTGTTGCCAGCCTCCATGCAAAGACTCATTTTTTTGTGGTACGGGTGAAACTAATCCCCAAGTGGTTTTGGTAATTCATATCAACATACACATCATTGAACTAATGCATATTCAAATATTATTCCAGGAAAGTTCAATGTTGGTACGACAAGGGCATGTGAATGTGGACTCCTCAAAATGCAAAGGACATGCATTGGCAAAAGCTTTGAGACTCTACATTTTGGGTTAAGTGATCCAAGATACATTGAGTCCATAGGAAAGCTAATACTATTAAAAGGGGAGGAGGTTTTGATCATGAGTCATTTGCTCAAGTGCTTGAAGATATTGCTCCAAAAACCCCAGGCACACCCTTACACTCCAATTTTTCCAAAATGCAGAAGTTCATCTCAGTCCCACCGGTACTCATACACCCAGACCCACCGAGATACACTTGACAGAGCCACTGCCTCAACCCTGGAAAATCGGTCTCACCGAGATGACATTCGGTCCCATCGAAGCGCACTGCCAAACTTATTGTAACTCATTGACTTCTTCTCGGAATTACCGAGTGAAATCGATCAAAATTACCAAAGTGTTGATAGTGCTTAGGTCATCACAAATCGGTCCCACCAAAACGTCTGAAGTTCAAACCTTTTGCACTACTCGGTCTCATCGAGTTTTTCACCCGGTCCCTTTGAGTTTTGCATAAAGGTGTGTAACGGTTAGGATTTTGGTGAAGACAATATATACCCCACCCACACCACCTACTATCAGAGAGAGCAACCAGGACGAAGCCACCAATTCGCATATCCATTTTCTGAGAGAGAACCACCTACACTTCCGTTGAGATCAAGGGATTCCACTCCAACCATTTGATCCTTGATTTCTAGCCCCCTCAAGTTACTTTCCACTCCAATACTTCTCCTACTACCATGCCAAATCGATGAGATAGTGATTGAGTATGAGGAGGCTATCTTTTGAAGCACCAAAGCAAGGAGTTCATCATCAACAACAACAACTATTAACTTTTGTAGAGTGGGGTCTTCTAGATTGGTTAGGTGTCACTTGGGAGCCTCCAAATCGTGTGGAGTTGAACCAAGGAGTTTGTAAGGCCAAGGGATCACCCACTTTGTGAAGAACTACCTCGAGTGAGGTTAGTCCTTCGTGGACATAAGTGTTGGATTACGGGTTCCGGCAAACCCTTGTGAGGTTCGAACTCTAGGGTGCGCGTGAAGAACACTCTCTTCCTAGCTCGCTCGCTCAATGATCTCACGGCCTAGCTCGATGAACCCAAAGAACAAGAAACACAAAGGTTTATACTGGCTCGGGCCACCTTGCGGTGTAATACCCTACTCCAGTGTGGTGGTAGATTGCCTCGAGGGGCTGAGGATGACTTGTACAATGGGTGAACAGCCTCAGGAGGTGAGGTGTTTTAGGGCTCGATGAGCTGGTGAACTCGTCAGGGTGGAATCGATCCCCCCGCTTATGGTGGTGGCTAGTCCTATTTATAGAGGCCCTGGTCCTTTTCCCAAATGTTAGGCGGGAAGGGATCCCTAGCAGCCAAGTTTGAAGGGAGACAACTAGTACAAGCTATCACGACAAAAGGTGGTCTTCGCTTTGTCAAAGGCTCTGGTGGTGACACTGCTGTGGGCTCCGCGATGACCTCCGTCCTGCCGTCCTGCTGGTCTTGGGCTCATTGCACTGATATGGAAACCTTTGCCTGACGCCTCGGAACTCCTCGCCTGCGCTTGCCTCTTTAGCACCAAAGAGGAAACTAGTACACTGTGCTGCTGGCGCCTGCCTGGCCTTGGTCGTCATGGCTCACGTCACGTGAACCTTGCGAGGTGCCCCTTGCATAGAGATCTCCGCTCCTCGAGAGCCAGCCTAGCGAGGCCGCCCCCAAGGAGGTCTTGGGGTCGTCCGCCTCGTGAGGCTTGGCCCCTTGTGAGGGTCTTGGATTGTCGCTGCTGAAGATGGGCCATACCAGGACGTTGGTGGAGCCACGCGCTGGGCCACAGGCAGGCAAGTCTGGGCACCCCCGGTCCCAGGACACCGACAGTAGCCCCCGGGCCCAAGGCGCGCTCAGACTTGGCTTTGAGGCTTAGCCAAAGGGCAAGTGCGGAGCGTCACGGGCCCCAACCGCCCGTGGCCCTAATTGACGCATGGAGATTGATGGTACGTGGGCGCCTGTGCTTCCCCATGCTGCCTCGGCATCCGTTCGACTTGACGAGACCCTGCTGTATGCAGAAGAAAGCCATCATTACTTGTGATCATGGAGGCCGGCGGTTGGCCTCCTTCTGGCTATAAATAAGGGGAGGGTGGAGCCCCCGTTGCTCATCTCCTTCTCCATGCTGCCTGCTTGTTCTTCCTCCTCCTCGCTTTGCTGTCTTGCTGCATTCCCATGGCGCCGACCAAGAGGTTCACGACCGCGGAGAAAGGGAAGGCTCCCCAGGAGGGGCCCGGCTCGCCACGGCCCAAAAGGGGGCGGGGATGCCCCCGCAAGCATGCTGTGAGCCCTGCCATGGCTCCTCGGGGGCGCGGTCGCACTCCTTCGGGGGCCGGTGTCGTCCTCGGCGGCCGCAACGGCGCCTCCTCCCACGACGAGGGCCACTCTAGGCGGAGCAGCCGTTGTACCGAAGGTAGGCGTGCCGTGGTCGCCCGACCTCCTCAGTCACGCCTCCATTCGGCGAAGGTGCTCCCGGAGTTCGTTGTGTGGTCGGAGAGTCCGGCAGGCACCTGGCTCCAGCTCCCGTGCTCCATTGCCGGCGAGTTGCCGGCTGGGCGTCCTAGCGGCCTCTAGCTTCAAGCCGACGGTTGCTGCAGCCAGGCCTCGTGGGTCGTGGTGGAGGACCTCCGTTGCGGGCAACATGGCCCTGGCCCGCGGCTAGTAGACTTTTGCCCACGCGCGCGGCCTGAGCGGGCAGTACACCCTCCACTTCAAGTATGACGACGCGGCGACCCTCTTTGTGAGGGTTTTCGGGGAAGATGGTCGCCGCGCAGGGTGCTACCCCGAGGACAGCGGCGGCGACGACGAGCTCGGCCTGGGCGACGGCTGTGACAAGGTTGAGGGCGAACTCGCCCTTGGCGACGGCCGCGGTTCACCCAGCGGCGGCAGCTTCTCCGCGAGCGAGAACACCAGCAGTGGCGGCTACGACCAGCTGCCTCGCTGCCAGGCCCGCTTCAAGGACGGTGGCGGGTCATCCCACCGCCACGCGGCGGTGAAGCGCGAGAGGGGCTCAGACTGAGCTGAGTCCGGGAGGCCTTCGGTGTCGGGCCTCGTGAAGTGCCACGGTCGTGCGGGTTGCTTTTGTTTGACTTTTCCCTCCTTCCTGCATTTTGAACTGTGGTCTTTATGCTATTATGTTATGCTTGTTGTTCCGACTCTGTTCTCGCTCCACGTAGATGTAGGAGGGGCAACTTAGCTTAATACGCTCGGGTTTGGTTTCTGTCTCGTGAGGGCGCGCCTCCTGGCATCTGGTGAGGTTTCCTTGCTGCCGACTCGAGAGCCGCTGACCTCGTGAGGCACCGCGAAGCTGCAAAAAAATTGTTAGGACATCTGTCGGGTGCCTTGTTCTTCCTTGTGCGAACCCTCAGACGTGGGCTAATCATGGCATGGTGCTCCGTGTCACGGTGCCCGTGGGGCACGAACTTAGGGGGATGCGCAAATCACGAGCTCGATCGAGGATGTCTCGCGAAGATCAAGGGAGTCGAAGCTCTGGGGTGGAAGGGCTTTGGCGAGGTGTGTCCGCGGTTTAGGCTGACCCAGCGAACGCACACACCTGCCCAGCCCCCGCACGAGGGGCACGAGGGAGAGTGTCAGGCAACTGCCGTCCTCCGTGGCGCAAGAAAAGGAAGCGAGCGAAGAAGCAAGAGAGAGGGGAACTCAGCCAAGCAATCTAAAAACGCCAGAACTTTAAATTTCATTAAAAAGTTGCAAACCAACTACAGAAAGCAAATGAACAGCCGCGTCCGGCACCTATTCTAGTATTCTCACCAGCGCGGAGCTAAGTGCTACCACTAGGACATGGGGGGAGCCCCTGAGGCCCGAGGGCGGCACTCCGGAGACTCAGGGGCGTGCACAGCCCCACTCATTATTACGTGAGAATGGCATGGGCGGAGACCTTAACAGGTACTGGGCCTTGCTTCATGGGTAGAACTTCCAGAGGTGCTGGATGTTCCTGGCGTTCTGGATGGGGATCCCGTCCTGCGTCTCCAGGCGCACACCGCCAGGCCTGGAGACGCGGGCAATCCTAAACGGGCCCTCCCACATGGGTGAGAGATTATGCAGCCCTTCCCTGGAGAGCACCCGCCTTAGGACGAGATCACCCACCTCGAGCGTCCTGGAGTGGATGTTGCGGCAGTGATACCGCCGCAGCGCCTGCTGGTACCTTGCCGCACGAAGCGAGGCTTGGCGGCGGCGTTCCTCCCGCAGCATGAGGTCCATCCCCCACATGGCGTCCTGACATGCCTTGTCAAATGTCAGGACCCGCGCGGAGTGATGCCTGGCCTCGTGAGGGAGAACTGCCTCAGCTCCGTAGACGAGGAAGAACAGAGTCTCGCCTGTCGGCTTGGTGGCGGTGGTGCAGATGGACCAAAGCACGTACTGGAGCTCGTCGCACCAGCCCATGCCGTAGGCCTCGAGCTTCTTCTTGAAGGTCCTTGTCTTGAGGCCCCTCGGGACCTCTGCGTTGGCGCGCTCAGCCTGGCCGTTGCTTCTAGGGTGTGCCACTGAGGCGTAGCATATCTGTGTTCCAAGATTAGCACAATATGTTTTGAAGAGATTGCTAGTGAACTACGAGCTATTGTCGGTGATGATGCGGTTAGGGACCCCGAAACGGCTCACTAGGTCCTTGATGAACTTGACCGTGGAGCCGGCTGGGATGGTGCAGACGGCTCCGACCTCGGCCCACTTGGTGAACTTATCGATGGGACGCAGAGGTAGCGGTAGCCCCCGGGCGCTCGAGGGAACGGGCCCAAGATATCCAGCCCCCAGACCGCAAACGGCCAGGAGAGTGGGATAGTCTGGAGGCCTTGAGCGGGCTGGTGGATTTGCTTGGCATGGAACTGGCAGGCCTCGCAGGATCTCACCAGCTCGGTTGCGTCGTTGAGTGTCGTGGGCCAGTAGAACCCGCTGCGGAACGCCTTGGACACTAGGGTGCATGACGACGAGTGATGCGCGCAGTCTCTGCCATGTATGTCAGTCAGCAGTTCGCATCCCTGCTCCCTAGAGATGCATCGTAAGGAAACATCATTCGGTCGTTTTCGGTATAGCTCACCTCCCTGATGCAGTATGTTGTAGCTTGCTGAGCCACGTGTTCCGCGTCCTCCTCCTTCTCCGGCAGGGCCCTTGCAGCAGGTACGTCTTGAATTCTTCGGTCCAACACCCCTCCTGAGGCTCGAGCACGAGGAGCAGAAGCGCTCCTGAGGTCGGGCCGCAGGCGGGGGCTCCTGAGGCTGGTGGCGGTGGAAGCTCCTCTCGAGACGGTGCTGGCTCCGCAGTCGGAGGGGCCGCTGAAGGCTTGAAGATCCGTTCCTGTGGTTGACGCTTGGACGCCCTCTTGGCGATATCATCGGCTTCCTTGTTCGTGCCGCGGGGCACAGGCTGCAGCTCCAGGCCCAAAAATTGCTTCTCCATTTTGCGTACCTCCGCGAGGTACGCCTCCATGTGCTCTTCCTTCGGTTCGTACACTTTGTTGGAGAAGTTGACGAGGAGCTGTGAGTCGCCCTTGATGGTGAGGCGCTTCACCCCCAAGGCCACCGCAGCCTTGAGGCCGGTGATCAAACCTTCGTACTCCACGATGTTGTTGCAGACCTTCTCACCCCGCTGGAAGCAGAGCTGCACGGTGTAGTAGACTTTGTCCTGGGTGGGCAAGATGAGTACGGCTCCGGCACCTGCGCCTTGGCGCGCGAAAGGGCCGTTGAAGTACATGACCTAGTCGACTGGTGATTCGCTCCCTAGCGAGAGGGACCGATCCTCACCTGCTTCGGGCCCTGGGGCGTCAGTCTGCTCCGTCCCGAAGTCGGCGAGCGCAGTCCTCTGTTGTACGCGGGCGGTGCCCATCTGGCGGATGAACTGCTTGACGTGGCGATCCAAGGGCGACGCGTGCGAACCACCAAGGAGGACTGCTACGGCGGGGGCCGCCGGTGCTGCAAAGTTTGCGATGAAGAGGCCGCGCAGCCCCTCCCAGGAGGCCACTGAGGACTCCGACAGGTTGAGAAACTAGGCGCGCGCCACGCCAGCGAAGGCCATGGGAAACCAGTTGGCCATGACCTTCTCATCGCCTTCGGCTTCGAGAACGGCCTAATCGTATGCCAGCAGGAAGGCCGCTGGATCCGACACACCGTCATAGTGAGGCAGCATCTCCGACTTGAACTTGTGCGGCCACCACACTTGCCGCAAGGTGGGTGTGAAGGCCTGGAGGCCCATGGTGCCTCCGCGCGCACCCGTCGATCCAGCCGAAGGAGTGGCGCCTTCCCTGGGAGCTGGACGGAGAAACAAAGCAGGGAGAGAGGCGAAGCTTCGGCGCACCCCTACCTAGCGCGCCAAATGTCAGATTACGAGTTCCAACAAACCCTTGTGAGGTTCGAACTCTGGGTTGCGCACAAAGAACACTCTCTTCCTAGCTCGCTCGCTCAACAATCTCACGGCCTAGCTCGATGAACCCAAAGAACAAGAAACACAAAAGTTTATACAGGTTCGGGCCACCTTGCGGTGTAATACCCTACTCCATTGTGGTGGTGGATTTCCTCGAGGGGCTGAGGATGAACTAGTACAGTGGGTGAACAACCTCAGGAGGTGAGGTGTTCTAGGGCTCGATGAGCTGGTGAACTCGTCAAGGTGGAATCGATCCCCCCTTATGGTGGTGGCTAGTCCTATTTATAGAGGCCCTGGTCCTCTTCCCAAATGTTAGGCGGGAAGGGATCCCACAACGGCCAAGTTTGAAGGGAGACAACTAGTACAAGCTATCCTGACAAAAGGTGGTCTTCGCGTGTCAAAGGCTCTGGTGGTGACGCTGTTGTGGGCTCCGTGATGACCTCCGTCCTGCCGTCCTGCTGGTCTTGGTCTCATTGCACTGATATGGAAACCTTTGCCTAACGCCTCAGGACTCCTCGCCTGCGCTTGCCTCTTTAGCAACAAAAAGGAAACTGGTACACTGTGCCCGCTG
Source organism: Aegilops bicornis (assembly GCA_021605145.1). Classification (NCBI taxonomy): domain Eukaryota; kingdom Viridiplantae; phylum Streptophyta; class Magnoliopsida; order Poales; family Poaceae; genus Aegilops; species Aegilops bicornis. The sequence goes on from CM038669.1 coordinate 229,524,199, forward strand.
GCGCCCGCCTGGCCTTGGTTGTCATGGCTCACGTCACATGAACCTCGCGAGGTGCCCCTTGCATAGATATCTCCGCTCCTCGGGAGCCAACCTAGCGAGGCTGCCCCCAAGGAGGTCCTGGCGTCGTCCGCCTCGCGAGGCTTGGCCCCTCGCGAGGGTCTTGGATTATTGCTGCTGAAGATGGGTCGTACCAGGCCGTTGGTGGAGCCACGCGCTGGGCTGCATGCAGGCAAGTCTGGGCAACCCCGGTCCCAGTACGCCGACAGTAAGCCATCATGGCATAGACAAGGTTGCTTCTTTGTGGACCCTTCGTGGGTGGATCCCTCCGTGGACTTGTGCAACTATTACCCTCCGTAGGTTAAATTTTCCATCAACATGGATGTACGATAGCACCACCTATCGAAAACACGCCAAAAATCATCGTGTCTTCATTGCGTTTGATTTCTCCGATCCCCATCTTTACATTCCTATGCAAAGTTTTTACTTTCCACTACCTATTATCTAGACTTGCATGTGTAGCGTGTTGCTTGACTTGTGTGAATTGCTAAAACTTTCCAAGAACTAAAATTGGGAAAAGGTTAAATTTCTATTGGTCAAGTAATCTAATCACCCCCCCCCCTCTTTACCTACTTGTGATCCTACAACCACACATTTCCAATTCAGATTCCACGTTGACCTCTTGCCCTCCAGAGATGTGTTGCTTTGTCAAGAACTATTCTTCATCAAATTTATTAGATCCCAAATCTGTATGCATTGCGTACAGAGAAAACACCATTCTATTTGAAGTTTCAGGCAACAAAGTCCTCTATACGTTTCGCTACCAACTTGATCTTTAGTATTGTTTCGGCATCGTGAGGATAGAAAACCTCGCGAACAATGTCTGAATCCCATGAGCGAGTGAATGGGTTGATCAGTTCGGAGACCCACTTATGCCTTGAACATGTGCGACAACCTCTAATCTTTAGAAAATCTTGTTTATGCAACCAATTATGCCGCCAGATATTAACCTGGGTACCACAACCAATCCGCCATATGGCACCTTGTTTTAGAAGTTCGAGACTGTGCATAATACCTTTCCAGGAACCCGGCCTATTTCGAATAAAAGCAGTATCCAGGAGGTTACCATTCGGGTAGTACTTGGCCTTTCGAATGCGAGGAAACAAACTTTTTGGGTATTGTATTAGAAGCCATGCTTGACATGCCAGCAATGCTTGATTAAAAACATGGAGGTCACAGATGCCCATTCCACCATAAACCTTTTGCCACGCCACCTTGTCCCAAGCAAGCCGATGCATCTTTCGCCTTTCATGCTCATCACCCCACCAGAACTCAGGCACAATCTTTGTCCATTCCTCTGTGAGGTCAGCAGGAAATTTGAAAATACTTGTGGCATAAGTTGGCAAAGCTTGCATCATGACCTTTATTAGCACCTCCTTCGCCCCGCTCGATGAGTACTTCTCCATCCAATCATTTGCATGCTTGCAGAATTTGTCCTTGGTTGGTTGGAACGTACCTTTTTTTATTCATCCCTCTGACACAGGAAGCCTGAGGTACTTGTCTTCAAAACTCTCTATCTCATACTTGAGGATCTGTTTTATTTCAATTTTAGCTTCAGCTGAACATCGACGCCATAGAGGATAGATCAATTAGCAAGATTGACAAGTTGTCCCATACTACTCTCATATTGATGCAGCATTGATTGTATCACCTGGGCCTGTTGTCTAGTGCCCTGGAAAAACAGCAATATCATCCGCAAGAAGTAAATGTGACACACACAGAGCATGTCTCCTAATGTGTAGGTCCTATAGAGCCCCTCGGTCAACCTCATGCTGGATCAACCGTGATAGTCCATCTGCAGGCAGGGGAAGAAGATAGGGCAACAATGGATTGTCTTAGCGTAAACCTTGTTGTGGTGTGAAGATGTCTAAACTTTGTCCACTCAGACGAACAGAGTAACGTATGGTACTTACAGATTGCATCACCCACCATATCCACAAATGATGAAATCCCAGCATCGCAATGGCGCCTTCCAAAAAATGCCAGTCCACACGATCACATGCTTGCAACGTATCCAACTTGTATGCACCAAAACCAGCATGCTCCTGTGAGTTGCTACAGATTACATGTATACATTTCAAAGCAAAGAAGACATTATCTATAATTAACCGTCCTGGATTCAAAGCGCTTTGTGTTGGAGAAATTATGTCCTCAAGAATTGCTCAAAGACGATTGAGAAGGCATTTCGAGACTACTTTGAAGATGACGTTACAAAGGCTGATGGGGCGAAAGTCCTTCAAATCTATTGGACCATTCTTCTTTAGGATTAAAACAATAGTTGTATTATTAACATTTTCAGGCATGAGCATGACCCCTTCCTCAAAAAAATTAAGTATTTCCCTGGTCAAGACTTCCTTCAAAAGCCCCAGTTCCGCTAAAGAAACCTAGCGGGTAAACCATCCGGACCCGGTGCCTTGAGTGGCCCAAACTGAAATAGTGCATCAACAATTTCTTGATCGGTGAACGGTGACACAATTTACCTTTCATCTCCTCACTTACACATGCATGCATGAGGTCCTGCACAAAGATGTCCGGCTCCAAGTTATCTTCTTTAGCATACATCTTTTGGAAAATAGGAAGAGGCCATTTTTTCCATGTCCAAGTATCGTCTTCTCATTTCAGCTTGCTTATATGGTTCTTCTTATGTTCCCATGATGCCTTCCGGTGGAAATATCAGGTATTCTGATCCCCGTCCTTGAGCACCAGCACCTCTCATAAAATGTGTTTCCAATCAGCTATGCTCTGATCATCTGTTTTTAGTACCAGCAAATTAAGTTCCTTCCGTTTCTTCTCAAGTCTCCTAGGCACTGACCCAAAATATTTCTTCTTCCAATCATAGAGAGCTAACATGACCATGTGAAAGGAAGCATTCACAACGCCCAACTTCTGGGCACCGACACGCCGAGACCATGTATCTTCCACAGTAGACACAAGAGAGGGCTCGTGTTCCCACATAATCTCATACTATCGTATAGTGTTGCTGCTCCTCTGGTTAGTAACCTGCTCAATAGTCAAGAGAAGAGGATAATGGTCAGATTGTGAGCTCATGATATGTTTCACACGTACCTTTGAAAAACGAGCCGACCATGCCAGCGAAACCACAGCCAATCGAGCCGCACCCGTACATTCTGGTCACATGCTTGCTTGTTGTTGTAATTCCATGGCACACCGATTAAATCCAAGTCATATACGTCGTAGTGGGATAGAACTTCGCGAAAGTCCATCATCAACCGCTTTGAGCATCTTGCCCTTGAGAAATGCTCTGGTTGCCAACATGCCTCATTGAAATGCCTAATAAGCATCCACAACTCTATAGATTGTGGCTTCAACCTTATAAGGAAAGTCCACATATGGTGCCAATCACTAGCCTTTTATACCAGCACAAAAGAGAGACTGATGGAGGCAAAGGTGTCCCAATGTTTCAATGAGACTTGATAGAGGCGAGCTGTCCTGATGTTTCAATGAGCTATCATTTTTGGTGGAATACGACTTTGACGATCAGACTACAAACGGGCGAAGGCGTCGCGCCTTAGCAATTGCTAAACCAACTCCGAGAGGTGATTGATCACATCGAACACGAGCAACCTGACCGCGAGGGTCTATTTCCTGTACGGAAATGAAGAACATGCAAGAAACTGGTATTGCAATCTGGATATTGCGAATATAAAAGGAAAGCTTTATTAATCAAAGTGGGGTTCTGTGACGTCTTGGTCTGGTCATTGAACACAAACAAAGGACGCGAGGTGCAACTATGGTGAACTTTAATCAAAAAAATCCAAGTCTAAATGGTGCCTTAAGGGATTTATTTATAGGGGAAAAAAGAGGGGATTTCATCCACCCTTGGCAAGGTGGAACTAAAACACCTCCTAAGTCACTTCCCCTACAATACAAACTCTTAAAACTGCCTAATGAGATATATTTCGACATTACATGGGCCTATCCCAAACATAAGGTGGTGCCACACCAATAATAAGGTATGGAGGAATTTTATGAAAGGCCATCTTGTATATTTCGTCCATCTTCATGTACATCATCATGGTGGCTTCAAAGTACGGAAATTTCCACTGGAAACCACATTCTTGTTCCCTTCGTGCATGCCTTCATCTCCATGCTTGATCATGTTCCAATGTTTGTCCATGCTAGGCCATTCTATTGAACATTAGGAACATTACCAAGAAACAAAAGTAACTTATAATTTAACTGGCGTGCGCGAGCTCTGGTAATTGGTCCAATAGTTATAGCAAAGACGGACGTGGGTGTAACTATGGTAGTCATGCATGCATCATCCTCCCCTTCTTGAAAACAAAGTCATCCTCGATGTTGCTTAATCTAAAATGTGGCTAACAAAAGAGACAAGGTGTACACATTTTATTTGTATATGTCATCCATTTTTATTGATCTCAGTTGTAGCACATGTGACACATTTATACAAGCATACTCTTCAAATGTCGTGAAATATAAACCCAAAATACTATCCCAAGTAGTCAAAGGCATGAAAATATTGCAACTTAGTTTGCACATATAAGTGAAGCTCTTATTCATATAGAAAGATTGGCAATACTCATCATTAAACCATCACAACATTCGTGAATAAACTTGAATTGTTTTAGAATTACATGCTACAACATGCTTAACATGCAACAAGTAATTCAACACAGAATCATTACCAAGATTGGAGGTCATATCAAAATGATTGAACATTGGCCCAATTATTTAACTTTCTTTTACGCTAGCATGATCATCACTCATGATGCAAATCCTATGCACAAAAAATTCCTTGTCTACGCCATACTCTCCAAGCAAGTTAAACATAAAATTAGTGACGTAAACACTTTGAAGCGATTTCGAACATGTGATTTTAGATATTTTATTCCTCTCATGTGACAAAGACATGGGTGGATTCAACATCACAGAATACACAGAATTAGCATGCAAGGTTCTAGATAACACATCTTCATGTATAACCAAACGTATTTGATCCAAATTGGATTTATTCACTAATTCACATGGTTATTTTTCATCAACTGTCGGGGGTTGGGTGCGACATATGCCAAAGGATGGCTTATCATGGTGGGAGCGAGTAGAACGTCGCCGGTGCCTGGAAGCGGGATAAGGCGTAGACACGAACGCCGGCGTACTTTACCCAGGTTCGGGGCTCTCCTAGGAGATAACACCCCTAGTCCTGCTCTGCGGGGTCTCCGCATGATCACTAGGGCAAAGTGAGTACAAGGTTGCTCCTTGAGATATATACTAGAGGTAGGAGAAGGCAAGGCTAGCTCTCTCCTCCCTATATGATCTGGTCTAGTGCTAATGGATTCAAACCCTTTGCATGGGTGCCCTGGGGGGTTTATATAGGCCTACCCCCCCGGAGTACAATGGTAATCCGGCTGGGCGGGGGGCCCAGCCGTCAGTCTCTTCGGTCGCTGACTTCTCCGCCGACTGCTGGGGCCCGTCAACTGGTGGGTCCCGCCGACTGGCCCGATACGGAGCCGACAGGCCGTGTCCGCCGCTCGCGGGTCCTGCCGGCTGCTGGTCACTGTAGTCGTGCTTCTAATGACGCGGGCTTGGTCATGGGATCGTGGCTACAGCCCAGCCGCCTGGCGGGCGATTACTGTAGCCACTCCCTGTCTCGTCTGATTAATGCCGCGTAGGACCCGCGGGAGGGGCAGGCCGACTCCTGGGGGCCGACTCCCAACGGGTCCGACTGGCGGCGCTCTCGCCGTCTTCTGGACTCTCGCTGACTGGTGGGACCCGTCGTCCCTAGGTCGTACAGTCAGGCCATCGTGGGTGCAGGACTCTGCCCACTGGTGCTGATGTCAGGGGTGGCGTGGTAACAGTGCCACACCGGACGGAGATCTCCGTGGGTACAGCACACTGTGGCCACGCCAGCCTCTGGAAAGGGGAGGGAGTGGGCTTCACTATAGCCACTCCCCGTCCCATCCCCCTTGATGAGGGCATAGGGTTGTTGGGTGCTGTGGGCCGACTCCCTGTGGCCGGCTTCTCTGGAAGCCGCCAGGTAGGAGTCGGCTTGTCTTGTCCTAGCCTCCAGGACTCGGCCACGAGTGGGCAGTCGGCCGTTCCTCTATCCGGCTTCCAGAAGGCGGCTCTTCATCTTGGGGTCTTGAGGGGCGCAATCAGCCCCGATGTCTTGAAGGGTTCTGGGCTTCGGGTTAGCCTACCTGTCCCATTACTCCGACAGTAGTCCCCGAAGCTGGTGAGGCGCCGCGGATGATCAGCCGTGGAGCCTCGGCAGTTTCTCTCTCCGAGTGCCTGAGGTGAAAACCTCGTTTGACTTCTGGCGGGCCGACTGCTAGGAGTAGGTCTCGCCCAACTTGACTTGTCCAAAGTTTTCAAACGCCTCAGCGGGATCCAAGTGTCGTGCTAGCTAAGCTTCCAGATCGCCGCCCGTTCCGGGCCCGTCACGTGGCAACAAGCGGCCAGGCCAGTCTGCCCACCCACGCGCACGACGGGACAGGCCTACAGGCGGGGCCCACCACCACCGCACCTCGGCACGCGAGCGGATCCGCTACAGCCGTGGCGGACGGTTGGGGTTCCCCTGGGGCTACTGTGCGCAATAACTTCGCGCGATAAAACATGGTGGTCGTGGGCGCAGTAAATCCCATGACCGCCCCCTCGGCTTCGCAGCCCAGGTCTATAAGTAGGGGGAGGAGGGGGAGTGGCATAGCACGCGCCCCTCCTCCACACTGCTCCATCTTCTTCTTCTTCCACACACCGCCGCGCCCCAAGCTTTGCCGAGCGCTGCGGTGATCCGTTCACGATGAGCTCTTCTTCCGCCGTCGCGCCCCCTCGGTGCACTCCAGCACCTGGGACGGCTCGGAGGTTCACGACGATCACGTCGAGTTCCTCCGCAATACGCGTCGGCTTCGTGGAAAATACTTCGTGCGGGTCCGCCTTGCGCCGAGGGGAGAAATCTCGCCGGTGCCTCAGGAGGGCGAGCGGGTCATCTTCCGCTCGCACTGCCTGCACGGCCTAGGCCTGTCGGCGAGCAGCTTCTTCCGCGCTTTCCTCGAGTATTACGGCCTCCAGCCGCACCACCTCACCCCCAACACGGTGGTGCTGTTGTCCGCCTTCGTCGCCCTGTGCGAAGGCTTCCTCAGCGTTCTCCCCACCATCGAGCTCTGGGGGGAGTTCTCCTACTCCAAGCTCGGCACCCAAGCCGCAGCGCGTCTTGCCGCTCAGGCGGCGTTCATCGCCGTGCGGAGGTCGGGGGCCGACAGCCCGTTCCCCTCCATCAAGCTGATAAAGTCGGTGAAGATGTGGCAGCGGTCGTACTTCTACGTGAAGATCGTCTTTGCGGAGGGCGACTGGGTCAATCTGCCGACCTACATGGCTGGCCCGCTGGCTGGGAGGCAGCCCAACTGGTCGTATCGGGCCAGGTCGCTGATGCCCGCAGGAGCCGGCGCTGTCACGCGACTCCGAGTGCTGACGCGGTCGGAGGGTCTGACTGGTCCAGATCTGCTGGCCGCCTTCGTGGCGCGCCGAGTTCTCCCGCTCCAAGGTCGCCCCCACATGATATGCCAGATGAGCGGGCACCGGGACCCGAGTCGGATGTGCACCAAGGACATGCCTCACGAGGAGGTGGCCTATATGGTGAACTACCTTGCGGATTGCAAGCTCTTGGAAGAGTGGCAGTTCGGCAAGGAGTTGTATTCACGTGCCAACCCACCGCCCATAGTGAGTTGCCTCTTTTTCTCTTTTTCTTTAACTTTCTTGTCTTCTTCCTTGCTGTCGGATTTCGGGTTCCGGCAGACCCTCTAGGTTCGAACTCTGGGGTGCACGCGGTGATCTCACCTCCTACCTACCTACACCTCGTCGCCTCGCAAGGATCTAACTACACAAAGAGCAACACAAGGGACACAAGGTTTATACTAGTTTGGGCCACCATTGTGGTGTAATACCCTACTCCAGTGTGGTGTGGTGGATTGCCTCAGGGCTGATGATGAATAAAGATAAGGTAGAACAGCCTCGCGAGGGTCTGTTCTTGGCCAGTGCGAAGAACTGCTAGGGGGAGTTCGGTCGCTTCTCTCTCTCTCCCTGGATTCAAGATGCCCCCTCTACCCTGTGGGTGGCTAGTCCTATTTATAGGCAGAGGCCCTGGGCCTCTTCCCAAATATTGAGCGGGAAGGGCGCCAACAATTGGCCATTTTGAAGGGGAACATCTAGCACACGTATCCTGACTAAAGTTGGTCCTCGCCTGTCAAAGGCTCTGACGATGACGCCGGCTTGGGCTCTATGATGACCTCCTTCCTACCGTTGTGTTGGTCTTGGTCTTGTTGCACCGAAATGGTTGCCTTTGCTTGATGCTCTCGCCTGCGCTTGCCTCCTTTGCACCAAAGAGGAAACGAGGACATCGCGCTGGCCGGGCGCCCGCCTGGCGCCCTTGTCGTCATGGCTTGCGTCATGGGCACCTCGTGAGGTACCCCGCTTGATCGCTCCGCCTCCTCGCGAGCCAGCCCGGGACGAGGCCGTGCTGAGGAAGCTTCCCGTCAGTCCGCCTCACAGGCTTGGCCCCTCGCGAGGGTCTTGAGCTTGTCTTGATGAAGATGGGCCGTGCTGGGCCACCCCTTGAGCCACGCCGCAGGCTGCAGGCAGGCAAGTCTGGGTACCCCCGTTCCCAGAACGCCGACACTTGCCGAGTTCGTCTCGTCCGACCTGACCAGTCGGCTTTGGTCAGAACCCCCTCCTCCATCCAGCAGCCGGCACCGCGGGGCCGGCCCGCGAATTCCTCGCCGACCGGGCGGAGAGCGACGTCGACGACCCTGATCTGGGGGCGGCGGCTTTGGAAGACGATGCCGAGGGAGGAGGCGGCCCACGGCTTGGGACCAGTCTCGAAGACTGGCCTGACGATGATGAGGAGGTCACCCCCCGCCACCAGCCAGGATTCGGCCAGCCCGGCGCGAGCTCTTCTGCCGCGCCGGACGCCCAAGGTGGCGCGAAGAAGCGCAGGGCCGCGCCAAGTTTGTTCAGCAGCCGGCCAAAGAAGCCCAGGGGCTCGGCCGCAGCGACCAAACGGGACGAGGCGGCCGCGAAGGCCAACCGCTTCCACAAGGAGGTGAAGAAGACGCTGCTGGTCTCCGCGTGAGTGCTCCTTCCTTTCGCCTTTATTTTTACTTTGTTGATCTTGTCTGAGTCTTTGCTTGTTTTCCCTTGGCCTAGGGCTCCCCTCTCTCTTGAGAGGGTCGCTGCCGCCTCCGTCATGGGGTCGGCGGAGACTTCCGCCACCACTCGGCGGATTGACCCCGCCGAGGCGACAGAATGGAACGCGCGAGAGAAGCGCGAAGAGCAAGAGGCCGCCCGCCTGGAGAAGGCGGAGGCCGAGAAGGCAGAGGCCGCCGCCAAGAAGAAGCTGGCAGAGGCGGAGGCCGCCGTCGCGGCGGGGAAGCAGGCTGAAGAAGTCGTGCACCGCCAATCGGCGGTTTTCGTCACCCTGCTGAACTCCGCGCCGCCGCCTCCGGAGTTCACGGGGCAGACTGGGGAAGCCGGCGGTGAGAACCCGGCCATGGAGGAGGATGGCGGCCATGCCTTCGTGCCAGAGGTGCTTGTGCCGCCGCCGCCGTCTAGAAGCGTGCAAGGCGAGCAGCCGGCGGACCCGCCGGTGCCGCCGACTGAAGACGAGGTCGTGGCGGGCCTAATTCTCCAAGTCGGCACGTCGACGCGCCGCCGTCTTGCGAAGGCAGCCTCGGCGCCGCGCCCTTTGGAAACCGGCGCCGCGAGCTCCACGATCCCGGACGCCGAGGCGACGAGCGCCGCGCCATCGGGTGGAGTGCGGGAGGCGGGACAAGCCCTGAACCAGCGCTTTTGGACGCGTCGAGCCAAGATCCGAGCCGAGGGCGACGCCATCCGTAACCGCACCAAGGCGCATCCGCGCCGCGAGCAGCCATCCGGCACGCTTCCTCCTTCGCTTTTTTTCGTTCTTGTTCTTCTTCGTGGGGCGCGCCAAGCACTCCACCGGGTGTAGTCCCCGAGTTTCGGTAGGCCGTCAGGTAAGCGGCTCGGAACTCTAATCGGCGAGTTCCAAGTACTAACACATGTGTGAAATTTTCGTCACAGGACTACCACAATCTTCGTGTGACCGCCTTCAACCGCAACGTTGAAAAACTGGCCAAGCGGACCGCCGACTTGTCGGACAGCCGGAGTGAGTCCTCTTCCTTCTCCGTGGGGGCGCGCTGGCGCACCCGCAGGCTGTAGTCCCCGAGATTCGGGCCGACTGCTGAGCAGTCGAGCCGGATCTCCCCGGCGACCTTCTTCCTTGTTGACGACTAACGCCTTTTTTCCTTCTTCTTCAGAGGCCAACGCCACCCTGCAGCAGCAGCTGGGCGAGGCCAACACTGCGCTGCATGCCAAGGGGGAGGAATGCAACAAGCTGGCCGCAGAGCGCGATCTGCTGGTCGCGCAACTGGCAGAGCAGAAGGAGCTGCTCAAGAAGACCCAGAAGGAGGCGGAAGAAAAGGAGACCGCCCTCCTTGCTGAGTTCGCGAGCGAGCGCTCCTCCGGCTTCCATGAGATCGAGGATCTCATCGACGGTGAGCTTCTCCTCATTTTTCTTTTTTGAGTTGCCGGCTGTTGGTCGAGCCGACTTCTGGTTTTTGACTTCTTTCTTTGTTCTTCTGTCTTGCTAGACTTCTTCCCTGGCCACTCGCAGGCCGCCAACCAAGCCATCGAAGCTGATCGCGAAGGGCGGAGGGCGGATGGCGCAGAGATCGCTGTCGACGCCCCCCGAACTCTTGACGAGCAGATCCTGAGCATCGAGGCTCGCCTTCGGCCGGCTCACCGGATGCTGCGCCGGCTTCAGCGTGTCGGCGCCCAGGCGATCACCGCCCTATGGCCGGGTATGCAGGCTCCGCACACTCCCAGTCGGACTGCCGACTGGATGGAGGTCGCGGCTGGCCGTCTTGAGGCCTGGAAGGGCTCCTCGGCCCGGGCCGAAGCGCGCCGGGCCTTGGAGTTCGTCAAGGCATGGTATCCTGGGCTGAGCCTAGACCAGCTAGCCACGTTCCGGCTAGAGGCCCAGGCGGAGTTGGCAGTCGTGGAAGACGCTCTGCTGGCCAAGGCGGCCGATCGCCGAAAGTACACCGACACCAGCATCTTCGTCCCAGAGCGGGCTGAGAACGGCGACGAGGCACCGCCGGAGTGGTTCGGGATGAATCCAGACTACGGCGAGGACTCGGCGGAGGTGATCGGCTCCAGTGTCGAGGAGGAAGGCGAGGCGGAGGAGGGAGGCGAAGAGGAGGTGCCAGAAGACGGAGCGAACGGCCAGCCTGACCAAGGCCTCCAAAGAACGAGCCAAGGCCGACCGAGCGGCCGCCGGAGGAGATCAAGCCGAGACCGACCAGCCGGCCGCCCCAACAACTGGCACCGCCGACTCCTCCGATCCTCCGAACCCGTCTGCCGCTTCCTAGGCTGCCACTTTATCTTTATCTTGTTTATCTGCTTAATAGTCTCGAAGAACTTGCTAATTTGCACAATTCCACCCGCGGGGTGTATCTTGAACTTCTGTTTGAAGATTCGGCCAAGGGCCTTTGCTATGTAAATATTTCTCCGAGTTCTATCTCTTCTTGCTCATCGCTCTTTTGGCTTTTTCCTTTGTCGCCTTCCCTTGGTTGCCGTCTTGCCAGCCGGGCAGCCGCTTCTGCGGACTGCTGCTGAGTCAAGTACTTAGCTACTTTGGGAAGGCAAGTACTTAGCCGTTTAGAGTTCTTTTAGCAAGTTGAGTAGAAGACGGCAAGCCGGCTGCTCAAGAGTCGGTTGTAAAAAAGGCTGGAAGCCGGCTTAAACTATGTACATGCTTTGAGTCCTTAGCCATTTTTCATGTGGACGCCCATTCTTCCTCACTCCTTCCCACCAGACAGTCGCTCTGCGAGCTGCGGCTTCTGACAGGAGACGGCTTAAGTGTCACACACTACTTGTCCGGCTGCAGGAAGCATTCCATAGTGCAAGACGGCAAGTCCCCAGGCCGACTAGTCGAACCCGGTGCCAAGTGGCATAACAAAGAATAACATACTCGTAGGCATAATTCTTATCATATAGATAAAAGAGGGCAGTCCCCGAGCTCTTCTCGGGGGGCCCGAAGTCTTTGTACTTTAATACAAAAGGTAGCGTGGTACATACTGCATCAAATGTAAAATCTTCGGAGGAGATTTGCATTCCATGGCCGCTCCGTCTTTTTGCCGGAGTCGTCCCTCTTGCGTTTCGGGGCTTCGAAAGGCCGATCGTAGTAGGAGTCGTTGCCCAACACTTTGCTGATGATGAAAGGGCCTTCCCAAGGTGCTGAGAGCTTGTGCTGGCCGGCTGTTCGCTGGATCAGCCGGAGCACAAGGTCTCCTTCTTGAAAAGATCTCGGCTTAACCTTTCGGTTGTAGTATCGGCGCAGGCTCTGCTGGTAGATGCTGGACCGGCTGAGTGCTAACAGCGGGCCCTCTTCCAGCAGATCGACGCCGTCTTGACGTGCTTCTTTTGCTTCCTCCTCGGTGTACATGGTGACTTGTGGGGAGTCGAACTCTATGTCCGTTGGGAAAATTTTGTTTTCGCCACTCTAGATTTTGCCAATTTTCCTTATGCCACTCTGGATTTTGACACCTCACTTTTGCCACTCTTAGTTTTTGACAATTATCACAATTGCCATTCCCATGGCAAAAACAAAATTTTCAGAGTGGCAATTGTGATACATTTCAAAAGCTAAGAGTGGAAAAAATGAAATAAAATTATTTTGCTTTTACCACGGAATGGCAATTGTGATAATTGTCAAAAGCTAGGAGTGGCAAAAGTGAAATGTCAAAATCTAGAATGGCATAAGGAAAATTGGCAAAATCGAGAGTGGCAAAAACAAAATTTTCCCATGTCCGTTGGGATGACGGCTTCAGCACCGTAGACGAGGAAGAAAGGCGTGAAGCCGGTTGACTTGTTTGGAGTTGTGCGCAGGCTCCAGAGGACGGCAGGCAACTCGTCGAGCCAGCAGCCGGCCGAACACTCAGAAGGCTCGACCAGTCGAGGCTTGATGCCAGACAGGATGAGGCCGCTTGCTCGCTCTACCTGTTCGTTTGACTGCGGATGGGCAACAGACGCTAAGTCCAGTCGGATGCCCTGCGTCACGCAAAAACGGGCCAAGGCGCCTTTGGCAAAGTTTGTGCCGTTGTCGGTGATGATGCTGTGTGGTATGCCGTACCGAATTGTGATGTCGGAGATGAAAGTCACGGTAGTCGGACCATTCAGCTTCTTGATCGGCTTTGCTTCTATCCACTTGGTGAACTTGTCCACCGCGACAAGTAAGTGAGTCAGGCCGCCTCGTGCCGTCTTGAATGGTCCCACCATGTCTAGGCCCCAAACAGCAAAGGGCCAGGCAATGTGAATAGTCTTGAGTGCAGAAGCCGGCTGATGCGGCTTGGAGCGGAACTTCTAGCACCCTTTGCATTTTTGGACCAAGTCCTTGGCGTCTTCCAAAGCAGTCGGCCAGAAGAAGCCATGGCGGAAGGCTTTGGCGACGAGTGCTCTTGAAGCCGCGTGGTGTCCACACTCGCCTTGATGGATGTCTTTGAGAATTGCTTGGCCTTGCTCCGGCTCCACGCAGCGCTGGTAGACGCCAGTGACACTGCGCCTTACAAGCTCTCTGTTGACTATGGTGTAGGCTGCTGCCCGGCGTTGCACTTGCCGAGCTAGGATCTCATCAGTTGGCAGCTCTTTGCTCACCAGGAATTTGAGGATGGGCTGGGCCCATGAAGGTGCTGCGATTTCTTCGACTATCGTGAATCTGCAACTTGACGAGGCGGCTGGGCCGGAGGCGGCGGGTTGGAGTCGGCAGCCGCTTCGGATCGATGAAGTCCCGGGCCGAAGTTCAAGTCTCCGGCTGACCGCCACAGCCCCCGGGCCGAAGTTCGAAAGTCCCCGGGCCGGCTTCGATCGCCGCGATCCTCGAGCCGCCGCTGTAATTCTCGTGCCGTCTGCTGGGGCTCTTGAGTCGGATCCGACTGCTTCAGGAGGAGCCGGCACAAAGATAGAGTCTGATTCTGGTGAAGGCTTGACAGACGGCTTGAGGAGGCGCTGAAGGGCGATGCCGGACGGTATTGCTTGACGGGTGGAGCCGATTCGTGCCAAGGCATCTGCTTGCTTGTTGTCGTTTCTTGGCACGTGGAGAAACTCGCACCCCTCAAAATAGCCACTGAGTTGCTGCACGAGGATGCGGTAGCTCGCCATATTTGCATCTTTGGCGTCCCAGTCGCCGGACGACTGCTGGACCACCAAGTCGGAGTCACCATAGCACAGGATCCGGCGAATGCCGAGTTCTTTGGCAAGCCGGAGCCCGTGAATGAGTGCCTCGTATTCGGCGACGTTGTTGGAGGCGGCAAAATGGATTTGCAGCACATATTTGAGCTTGTCGTCTTTGGGAGAGGTGAGGACGATGCCGGCTCCCCAGCCGGTGCGCATCTTGGAGCCGTCAAAATGCATCCGCCAATGGGTGGAGTCGGGCGCTGGCGGCATGTACTGGATCTCGGCCCAGTCAAGGAGGAAGTCGGCCAATGCTTGCGACTTGATGGCGGTGCGAGGCTGGTAGTAGATGGTGTAGGGGGCCAACTCTATGGCCCATTTGGCCACTCGGCCTGAAGCATCTCGGCTTCCGATGATCTCGGCTAGCGGAGCTCACGGACCACTACGCGATTGGATGCTCTTGAAAGTAAGGCTTCAATTTCTTCGCGGCAAAGTGCACGCCGTAGCACATCTTTTGGTAGTGGGGGTAGTTTTGCTTGGAGGTCGACAGTACTTCACTCAAATAATATACCGGTCTCTGGACTGGAAGTGCCTTGCCTTCCTCCTTGCGCTCTACCACGATGACTGTGCTGACCACTCGGCTGGTGGCAGCGATGTATAGGAGCATGGGCTCCTTCGGAGTCGGAGCCGCCAGGATAGGTGGAGTAGTCAACATCTTCTTAAGCTGGAGAAAAGCCTCGTCCACCTTGTCGTTCCACTCAAAAAAGGTGGTTTTCTTCATGAGTTGGTACAGGGGAAGAGCCTTCTCTCCCAGCCGACTGATGAAGCGGCTGATGGATGCCAAATAGCCAGTGAACTTCTGCATGTCCAGCAGTTGGGTGGGCACCTCCATCCACTCGATGGCCTTAATCTTCACGGGGTTGCACTCTATGCCGCGTTCGGAGACCAGAAAACCAAGAAGTTGGCCGGATGGTACTCCGAAGATGTATTTCTCTGGATTGAGCTTGATCTGAAACCGGCGCAGATTCTGAAAAGTCTCCTTGAGGTCTTCCAGCAGCGTTCCACGCTTCTCCGTCTTCACCACCACGTCGTCCACGTAAACGTGGGCGTTTCTGCCGAGTTGCTTGAGGAGGCACTTCTGCATGCAACGTTGAAAGGTGGCGCCGGCATTCCTCAAGCCGAACGTCATGGTCAAGTAGCAGAAGGCTCCAAACGGCGTGATGAAGGCGGTCTTCAGTCTGTCGGCCGGGTTCAACTTGATCTGGTGATATCCTGAATATGCATCTAAGAAACTCAACAGCTCGCATCCGGCTGTGGAGTCTATCACTTGGTCGATCCTCGGCAAAGCGAACGGGTCCTTGGGGCATGCTTTGTTGAGGCTAGTGTAGTCAATACACATCCGCCACTGCTTGTTCTTCTTCAGCACCAGGACTGGGTTGGCTAGCCACTCTGGAAAGAACACTTCCATGATGAAGCCGGCTGCTAGAAGCCGGGCTATCTCTTCTCCAACAACTCTTCTCTTCTCTTCCGACAGCGGCGCAAGGGCTGCTCGACAGCTTGGCATCAGATCGGACATGTAATTTGTGCTCGGCGAAATCCGTCGGAACACCTGGCATGTCTTTGGGGGACCATGCGAAGATGTCCCGATTCTCACGGAGGAAATCGACGAGCTCGCCTTCCTATTTGCTGTCGAGGTTTGTACCTACGACAGCGTACCTCTCTGGGTGCTCCGGGTCCAAGGGTATCTTCTTTGTTTCTTTGGCCGGCTCGAACGAACCCTCAGCTTCCGACTCCTTGGGATCGGGCGACATTTCCGGCTTCTTTCCTGCCATCGCCACAACCCGGTCAAGGAGCCGCTTCTCAGCTGCGATCACAAGGGACTCGGCTAGCCGACTGCTCTCTGCCGCACAGGCGGAGGACTTCCTATAGTCACCGGCTATGGTCAAAATCCCCTTGGAACTCGGCATCTTCATCTTGAGGTAGGCATAGTGGGGGACGGCCATGAACTTGGCCAAAGCAGGCCGGCCAAGTAACGCATGGTATGGGCTCTCAAGGTCCACCACCTCAAACCAAACTGACTCTCGGCGAAAGTGATCTTTGTCTCCGAAGGGGACATCTATCAGGATCTTGCCGATTGATGAGCAGGAAAGGCCAGGAACTATGCCATGGAATACGGTCCGGCTGTTCTGAAGCTGTCTTTGCTTGATTCCTAACTTCTCCATGGTGTCCTTGTACAGGATGTTGATGATGCTGCCGCCGTCTATCAGAACTCGGGAGAAGCGAGCAGCTCGCCTATCCGTGGCAAAGGTGGCATCCAAAACCAAGGCATAAGAGCCGGGATTGGGCATCACCTCTGGGTGGTCAGATCTGCTCGAGCTGATGGGCTTCTTAGACCAGTGCATGAACTCTTGTGTCTCTGATGCGACTGCGTTCACTTCTTGCTGTTGCAGCCGCCTGCTGCGTCGATCATCGGCTACGCTGATGAACACCACGTAGGCTCCGTGCTCTTCTGGGCACTCGTCTTGTACTACGCCGACTAGTCTGACCGCCCGCTACTGGGGCGGAGGAGGAGGCGGCTGCCCAGCAGGCGGGGGAGGCAAGAGGCCGTCTCCCTTGGCAATCCTGGTGAGCCAGTGGCATTTCGGAATGGTGTGGTTGGACGGCTTCGCGCCACTATGGAATTTGCAGGGACCATCCAAAGTCTGCTCATAAGAGAAAGCCGACAACCAGTTGGGCTTGCCGCCCTTCTGACGCTTGGGCGGAGGCTGCCCTTGGCTGCTGGTCTTCGACTGTCGCCACCTGTCGGCTGGTGGAAGACGGATGCGGGGCTTTGCGCTTGTGGTCGTTCTGTTGTTGACGCCGACTGGCGTCTCCAGCTGGGGTTCGAGGAGCCTGCGGAGCCACCTTGCCAGTCGCACTAACTTGAATCTCCGCCTTCATGGAGGAGTCGGCCGTGGCATGTTTGTCTGCTATGATCAGCAGCTCGTTGAGGGTCTCTGGCTCATCGCAAAGAAGCTTGTGCTTGAGGAGGATACCCTCTCGGCACCCTGCAGTTAAGTACTCGATAGCATGCACCTCGTGCACGCCCTCGCAGGAGTTACGGAGCTCGGCCCAACGCGTGAGGTAGTCGCGAGTTGACTCGTTGGGGCCTTGCACGCAAGGAAAGTCATGGCGAGGTTTGGGAGGTCGCTTATGCGGCCGGGTGAAGTTGCGGACGAAGGCGTCGGTGAAGTCGACCCAACTGTTGATGCTGCGGGGCTTCAGGCTGTTCAGCCATGTCCGGGCCGTGCCCTGGAGCATGAGTGGAACATACTTCACGACAACACGCTTATTGTCGTTTGCTATGTTGACGGCCGTGGAGTAGTCAACTAGCCAGTCTTCCGGCTTCACGGAGCCGGTGTACTTGGGTGTGTCTCTTGGGAGCGTGAACCCTTTGGGAAAGGGCTCGTCTCGAATGCGGGGGCCGAAACACGGCGGACCCAACTCGTCTTCTTCTTCGAGCGCCAGGGATCGGTGGAGACGGTCGATACGGTGGCGGACGTCATTCTCTCCGACTCCCTCTCGGCGGCCAAGGCGGTCGCCGAGTGTCGGGTGATCAACAGGCGGCGGGGAGACTCGCCTTTCCTCGCGAGGGGAGGAGGCGGACACGCCTGGCTGCTCCATCGCTTCTTGGGCGGCCGCCTTGGTCGCGCTCTATGGTGATGCGAAGTCCGATCGCGCCGCAGCCGCTCCTTGTCTTTTCTTCCGCGGACGCCACCAGTCGGCGTCCGAGATGTCGCGCCTTGGTCTCGGCGGGGAGGCGGATCGTCATTTTTCCGCTGCGGCGCCTCGGTGCGGCAGCCGGCCTCGTTCTTCTCGGCGGCCGCGTCGAGGAGCCGCTGGACGCGCTCCGTCATCAGGCGGCGCTCTTCGCCCTCGAAATTATCCAGCTCGTCTGCCGCCGCCTGGGCGGCTCGGATGTTCTCCGTAGGCGTGGCGTAAACGGGGCGATTCGCCCCGAACAGGTTGGCGATGGCCACACCACGCTGTTGGACTGTGCCAAGGCGGCTAGGGCTCGCTTGAGCCGGGCGTACCCACCCAGGCGGTCCATCTCGCGCTGGTAGGCTTCTGATAGGCGTCTCATGCTGGCCAGCTTTGTGGCGCCTTCGACGAGCTGAAGGCGGTGCCTCCAACGTCTCGGCGTCGGCGTCTTCGAGAATGGGCGCGGTCAGGTCTTGCAGCGCCGCGTCAAGCGGGTCATGAGCTCCTTCGTCGGAGTGCTCGCCATGACCGATGACAAGCACCTCTGTGATGATACTTCCGTTGCTCTCCGCGCGAGGGAGCGGCTCGTAGTAGACCACCACGTTGGTGAGGAACGCGTCGAGCGACACGGTGTCGGAGTCTGACCAACATCGTATCGGTCGAGCCTACGGACTCCAGGTCCACGGCTGGCTCGCTGGCGACGTGGAGTTGATCGAGGAGGCCCGCGAGGAGGCTCTCGGGGCCGCCCGTGCCCGCGTCGTATGCAAGCTCGTCAGAGAGGCGAACCTCACCGACAAGATCGGCGAGGCAGCTGGTCGCGCAGGCGATTTCAGCGCCATGCAACAGGTCGGGCGCAGACTCGTTTAGCGTGCAGCTGCCGCTGCGCCGCCAGTGGAGAAAGAGGGTTCCGGCCCGTAACAGATCTCCGGACAACGGTGCACCTGGCCCCATGGTGGGCGCCAAATGTCGGGGGTTGGGTGCGACATATGACAAAGGATGGCTTATCATGGTGGGAGCGAGTAGAACGCCGCCGGTGCCTGGAAGCGGGATTAGGCGTAGACACGAACGCCGACGTACTTTACCCAGGTTCGGAGCTCTCCTAGGAGATAACACCCCTAGTCCTGCTCTGCGGGGTCTCCGCATGATCACTAAGGCAAAGTGAGTACAAGGTTGCTCCTTGAGGAGGTAGGAGAAGGCAAGGGTGCCCTGGGGGGTTTATATAGGCCTACCCCCCAGGGGTACAATGGTAATCCGGCTAGGCGCGGGGCCCAGCCGTCAGTCTCTTCGGTCGCCGGCTTCTCCGCCGACTGGCCCGGTACGGAGCCGACAAGCCGTGTCCGCCGCTCGCGGGTCTTGCCGGCTGCTGGTCACTGTAGCCGTGCTTCTAATGACGCGGGCTTTGTCATGGGATTGTGGCTACAGCCCCGCCGCCTGGCGGGCGATTACTGTAGCCACTCCCCGTCTCGTTTGATTAATGCCGCGTGGGACCCGCGGGAGGGGCAGGCCGACTCCTGGGGGCCGACTCCCAATGGGTCCGACTGGCGGCGCTCTCGCCGTCTTCTGGACTTCACGACCGGTGGGACCTGGCTGCCCCTAGGTTGTACAAAGCCATCATGGGTACAGGACTCGCCATCGGTGCCGATGTCGGGGTGGCGTGGTAACAAAGGTTGCCACGGACAGAGATCTCCGTGGGTGCAACGCACTGTGGCCGCGCCAGCCTCTGGAAAGGGGAGGGAGTGGGCTTCACTATAGCCACTCCCCGTCCCATCCCCCTTGATGAGGGCATAGGGTTGTTGGGTGCCGTTGGCCGACTCCCTATGGCCGGCTTCTCTGGAAGCCGCCAGGTAGGAGTCGGCTTGTCTTGTCCTCGCCTCCAGGACTCGGCCACGAGTGGGCAGTCGGCCGTTCCTCTAGCCGGCTTCCAGAAGGCGGCTCTTCATCTTGGGGTCTTGAGGGGCGCAGTCAGCCTACCCGTGGCCCATTACTCCGACATCGACAGTTAATTTAATGGGTGCACTCAAAATTGTTGTTATTGCAGTCATTTGATCACATGATAAAGTCAAATCATCAACATAGTCCTCTAAAATAGGTGTTGTGATCAAAGTAGTGGGTATCTCATAACATGGTGCATTTAAATTGACAAGGCATTCATCATACTCATGTGGAGGGGGAACGTCGGTACCTTTGTCATTACCTCTTATAGTCAAATCTGATGATGTAGGCACTCTCGATGGCAACATATCACATGGTGAAGGTGATGTAGTGATCACAACAATGGATGTTATTGTCATAG
This sequence comes from Aegilops bicornis, assembly GCA_021605145.1. Lineage (NCBI taxonomy): Eukaryota > Viridiplantae > Streptophyta > Magnoliopsida > Poales > Poaceae > Aegilops > Aegilops bicornis. Next base: position 229,544,510 of record CM038669.1, read on the forward strand.
TAGGTGCAGTGGTTGGAGGAAGAACCGTCTCAACTCCTTGGATGTGCACCTTGTGCTTGTTTTTCTTGTGGACAACATGTCTCTTTGATTCCTGCTCAAGATTGCAAGCAAGACGAAACAAACTAGGATATCATTTTTCATGGATTAATATCCCCTGAATGTCACTGTTTAATCCCCTCAAAATATATCCATAAAATCTTCTTCACTTTCATCTAAAAAGGAGTGCATCAAGTTAGTTTGTAAATCATCATAATATTTTGTTACGGTGTCACTACCATGTTTTAAATGTAGTAGTTTTTTAATCATGCTACGAGTATAATAAAGGTTAACGAATCTATCTCTCATGACAAGTTTTAAACCATCCCAAGTAGTAGGTATATAATTAGGGTATAACCGACAATATTTGCTCTACCAAACCAAAGCGAAACTACCGAAAGTACTAGCTGCAGCTTTAACTTTCCTATGCTCGTCAAACTTATGGGAAGCAAATATAGCATTTATTTCGAACTCCCATTCAATATATAAATTAGGCCTAAAATGTCCATTAAATGGTGGCATGGAAACATTAACGTGATTATGCGCATTCTGATGTCTTTGCTCCTCTCGTGACGGTTGTTGCATTTTCTTAGGTGGTGGCAAGTCTCCCATGATCAATGAAGCCCGAGAACTAACAACTCAAGAACATGCTATCATAGTAGAAAACAAGAAACAAAATCCAAGGATAATGTTCCTAAGAACTACTAGGATGCAGTGGTAAAAAGTCATTGTATAGCAAATATCAATGTCTTTCAAGTTCTTACAATGCAACAGGTGATGATCAGCAACAGGCAGTGTCAAAAAACTCCAAAGATTGAGTAAGGCGATTGTCAGATGAACATACTAATACACGATGTAGAAATATGTGGAGTTGGGTTGGATTTATGTATGTGGAAAAAATACTACAATCACGTTAATTAATACAAGTTGAATAGTCGCTCAAAATAGTCGAGTGTTAATCCTAGGCTAGACCTTACTAGAGACGCGAGTACGACACAAAAGAATAGTCGAGTGTTGATCCTAGGCTAGACCTTACTAGAGACGTGAATACGACACAAAAGAACTTCACGCGATTGAATCAATGGAAGTAAGCAAGTTTTTCTCTTGAGCGATGACCAACGGATAGATGAAATGTAACACTCGCTGAACGAATCAATTGACCCTCCATGTTTATTTCTTTTAGTCAAATCTAATATGTCCAATACCATAAATAGAGTGTATGTATGCTATCTTTATCGAAAAAGACTTTCGCCCTGCCTTATATATAAAGCAATTGCCAACACATCGATAGCACAACACAACACACTAACACACACTCACCTGAGGCCAGATACATAGGTGCCAAAGGCCTACAACAACAACACCCCGGACGACATGAAGTAGACACTAAGAAGCAGGAAGAGCTCTTTCTGGAGAACCCGCAAAGAGGTGAAGTCGAAAGACAACAAACCAGGAACTCCAGATAGTGCCTTCATGAAGGACACGACACCAAAGCGCCGCCACCAATCTATCCAAAGATTTAGATTTTCATCCAGAGCACGGCGAAGGGAAAAGGAGTAACCACAACGAAAACTTCAGGAAGATGACGATGCCCACGGCGCCGCTGGCTTACCGCCAAGCCGCATGTGGTTTTCACCTTGGCAGCAAACTCCCTCTTCACCGCCACAGATCGTCAAAACGGCAGCCACAACGCCGCCCACGCGGCCATGGCCGCTAACCGCCCGCACCTGAGCTGCGGGCTCTGTCCACAAGCACCACAGCTCCCACCACCAGGGCCGCCGCCCAGGGAGCAAGACACACCATAGGCCCTCCATGACGCAAGCAATGCAGTGACCAACAAGCTCCGGTCGCCGAAAGGGCCGAAGCAACCAAAATGACCAGGTCGATCTGGGAGCCAGCAGGTCAGAGAAGAGGTGAAGTGGGAGCGGACCATGTCGACGTCCGACACCCCTGCCGGTGACGGGCGGCCTGACCGCATCGGGGCCACCCATCACTCCCGCCACCTCTCCCAACGCCACCCCCTGCGACGCCCGACTTCGGCTCCCGGCCTGGATCTGCATCTGGTAGGTATAGGACACTCGCCCAACGACGCGAGTTGCCGGAAAGGGCACAACTTGCCACCACGAGAGGACCTAAGGGGATCCACACAAGCAGCTCGCCAACTGCCAGACCCCGGAGCCTGTCCCGCCGCTGCCGCGAACTGCCCGCACCACTACCGTGGACCGTCACCATGCTGTTGTGGCCCACGCCGACGCAGCAACCAGAAAGGCCCATGCCATCCCCCCGAGCCACCCGTTGTTAACCAAGGGGCCAGATCCGAGTGGATCTGACCGGAGATCAGCGGGGGCGCCCCGCCCCCATCCTGCAACACCACCACAGGAGAGCAAGCTGGCAGCCCCAAGCCTGCGCTGCCGCATCCCGCACCGCTTGACGGGACAGATCGGGCGGAGGGGGCCGATGCAGATGAACGCAGCCCCTCGAGCCGCAGCCACCTCCCGAACGAGCATGCCCCACCAGATACCGGCACATAGCCCTCCGCGCGCCGCACCAGCCCATCCCCGTCGTCGAAGCCGCCACCGCAGCCGCGCCACGGCGCCCTGGACAGCACCACGCTTCCCGTGAGGCCGCCGTCCCGCACCAGCTGCCCCACGAGGAAGGGAGAAAAGGGGGCCCGCCGCCGCCGTTGCCAGCTGGGCTCTGCCCGGCGGCGCAAGCCGCAATGGAGAGGGGGGAGGGGCGGGAAAGAGCTGGCGGCGGCGGAACGAGGGCTCGCCCTCCCACTCGCGGGAGCAGGGCGGGCGAGTCAGGCGGGCTCAGCTGTCTAGTCACGTGTTCTCTTTTTTATTTCTTTTTACAGCCTTTATCTACTCAAAGTCAACTCCTCAGCCGAACCAAAAGAACAACACTTTATTTCTTTCCAAACATTTCTTCTTCTTTTTCTCTCACTCCAAATTCCGCATGGCAAAATAGGAAATAATCAGAAACAAGATCTCAACTCCCCCAAAAAATAAGTGCCACGTGATTATCTCCTTTTTTACTAATCCCTACCTGCCTTTCCTATGCTATTTGGATCCACACTTCCCTTTTTAATCCTGCTTTTATGGCAACGTCCCAAAAAGTTCTTTCCGGGCCAAAATAGATGTGCTCTCTTCCCCTTGTTTCCTTTTCTAAGGTGGCACAATCCTCGTTTCCCTTGTTTTTCAGAATTATAGTCTACCATGGCTTCTGATTGGAGATCTCAACGAAATCCAATTGCTAAGTGAGAAGGATGGAGGAAATCCAAGACCATAACAATACATGATGGTGTTCCAGTCAGCCATTGATGATTGTGAGTTAAGAGATATGGGGTTCTTGGGTGACCAATTTACGTGGTATCGTGACACAACAGAGAAAGGTTAGACAGGGGTCTAATTAATAATACATGGAGCATTATGTATCCACATGCGGCGCTACAGAATCTGGGTTATAATCATTCTGATCACAGACCATTACTAGTGGATATAGAATACTATTCCCTGGTGGGTGGATCCGGCAATCAGGTCAAGCACTTCGAAGCAAGATGGGTTAAAGAAAGTTCATTTAATGATCTGGTTGAGAAAACGTGGCAGCAGGTTGGATCCAACCCGGACCTCATATTTGTTCATGCTAAACTTAATCGCATGCACGATATGTTTCATGATTGGGATTAGAGGGTTCTCAAGAAGCCTAAGAAAAGGTTGAGAAAGGCACAAAAAGATTTGGAGAAGATAATGATTGGCCCTATGAATGATGAGACAGAGGAGAAGAGAAAGGAGCTATCTGAACTGATAGAGTTTTTGTTAGAACTTGAGGAAATTCACTATATGCAGCGGTCGAGATCTAACTGGCTCCAGTTTGGTGATCGAAATACTGCTTTTTTCAGGCATATGCATCAGCGCGGAGAAAGAAAAATTATATCAAGAAACTGAATGATGGAGATGGTAATTTTGTGGAAGGCGCCTCTCAGCCAACATTTTCGTAATTACTTTAGTAATTTGTTCAGTTTGGAAGTTCAGCAGGTAGACCTTGAGATTATGCAGAAAGATCAGACTAAAGTGACTAATCAGATGAATGATTTCCTGATTTCACCATATACTCATGATCATGTTCGTAAGGCCGTGTTTACTATTGGTGATTTAAAAGCACCAAGGCCAGATGGACTACATGTACTTTCTTTAAAAAATATTGGCATGTACTCGGTGATGCAATTTCACAGGAGGTATTGTTTGCTTTAAACAACCTCCAGATCCCCGCTGATTGGAACGAAACTTCAATTGTTCTTATTCCAAAAGTAGACACACCTGAAATGATTACTTAGTACAGACCTATCAGTCTATGCAATGTCATGTACAAAATTATTTCAAAGATGTTAGCTATAAGATTGAAAAGAATTTTGCCAGAGGTTATTTCTCCCACTCGGAGTGCGTTTGTCCCGGGCAGAATGATAATAGATAATGTACTGATTGCCTATGAATGTGTTAATAAGATCAAAAATAAAAGAGTGGGGCAAACAGGCATGTGTGTAGTAAAGCTGGATATGCACAAGGCATATGATCGAGTGGAGTGGATATTTTTGCGGAGCATGATGTAGAAACTTGGTTTTCATGAACAGTGGATTGAAATGATTATGGTATGTGTCATTTCTATAAAATATAAGGTGAGATTTAATTTCCAAGAAACGGAACTATTTATTCCAACGAGGGATATTCGGCAAGGGGACCCTCTCTCCCCTTTTTTGTTCCTTATTTGTGCAGAAGGACTTTCTAGTATGTTGTAGTACAAAAAAGTTGGTGGCATGGATGGGATTAGAGTGTGCAGGAATGCACCGTCCATTTCACAACTTTTATTTGCTGATGATTCTTTAAAACTCACTAAAGCAAATGTGTTAAATGCAACTTCCTTACAACAAACACTAGATACCTACTGTCAGAGTTCAGGACAGATGGTGAGTTTGGCTAAGTCAAGCATATTCTTTAGTCCTAATACTACTGTGGTCTCAAGAGCAGAGATCTCTCAAATTTTGCATATTGATACTGAAGCACTTTCAGACAAGTACCTTGGCCTCCCAGCTTTAGTGGGAGATGACAGAAGTGATTGCTTCACGCATTTTGTAGAGAGAATCAAAATCAGGTTAATGGGTTGGATGGAAAAAAATCCTTTCTATTGGAGGAAAGGTGATCTTATTGAAAGCAGTGGCCCAAGCCATACCTGTTTATGCCATGTCTGTTTTTAGTTTACCTAGAGGTATTTGCAAAGAATCACATATATTATTGCACAATTTTGGTGGCGCGATGATGCAGATAACAAAAGAATCCATTGGATGGCTTGGTAGAAGCTTTGTGTTCCTAAAAGTGAAGGAGGTATGGGGTTTCGGGACCTATACTCTTCTAATCTAGCAATGCTTGCGAAACAATGCTGGAGGCTGATAACTAAACCAGAATCTTTGGTGGCGAGAGTGCTTAAGGCAAAGTATTACCCAAATGGGTCTCTACTGGAGGCAACACCAAAGAATGGCTCCTCGTTTACTTGGCAAAGTATTCTAAAAGGGCTTGACACCTTCAAAAAAAGGTTATATATGGAGAATTGGAATGGGAGAGAAGGTACACATTTGGAGAGACCCATGGATTCCATCTAGTGTAGACAGAATGATAATCACTCCAAGAGGTCAAACAATCATTACGAAAGTATGTGAATTAATTGATCCGGTTAATGGGTCATGGGATGAAGCCTTGATTACAGAGTTCTTTAATCTGGTGGATGTTCGTATAATACTTCAGATTCCATTACATTTGCAAGGTTTTGGTGACTTTATTGCTTGGCACCCGAATAGAACAGGAACGTTTTCCGTCACAAGTGCTTATCATATGCAATGGATGCATAGATTTCGGGGGCATGCAACGATGGAGGGACACCCTGGTGGGTCTACACCGTTGGCAGTTATGAAAACACTATGGAAGCTTCAAGTCCCACTTAAAGTTTAGATTTTTGGATGGAGAATATTGCGAGGAATAATCCAGCTTCGAGTTATACTTGCTAATAGACATATAGGTTCAAATGGGGCTTGTCCAATTTGTAACCAGGGAGCGGAGGACATCCGACACCTACTTTTCCAGTGCACTAATGCGAAAGAATTATGGAGGACACTGGGTGTGGCACATATTATTGACCAAGCAATTCATCTGGATAGATCTGGTTCGGCAATATTTGAATTTATACCATCTTTACCAGACCAGCAGCTCATGGTTCATCAAGAGTTGAATTTTAAACAAGTCATAATTATTGGAGGGTGGTATATATGGTGGATGTGGAGACGTGTGACACATAATGAAGCAATTCCGTCAGCATGGAAGTGGCCGCTCTTGGTACTATCTATTTCAAGTAACCATTAGAGAGCTTCGGCTATAACAAGGAACATAAATGAAGCAAAATGGTCTAAGCCCGATCCTCAATTTATTAAACTCAATGTGGATGCAGCATTCTATCCTGATGAAGGTGTAGGGGCTACAACAGCTATTATGCATGATGATAGAGGTAATTTTGTTGGAGCTCAATGCAAATTCATTCCTTTGTAGCAGATATAATTACTATTGAAGCTTTGGCCATGTGAGATGGCCTTGTGTTTGCAAACGCCCTTGGGTGTAATCAAGTGGAAGCGGAATCAGATTCTCTGCAGGTCATCAATTTTTGCAATGGTCAAACAAATTGGTGGGACATTGCAGCGCCCATTTTCGGAGAATGTCTAGACACTAGTAATTCAATTGGAAAGGTCATTTTTAAGCACTGTTATCGATCTTGTAATCAAGCGGCTCATGTGCTAGCTCATTTTTGTTATTGTAATTAGACTTCTTTTAGCTGGTTGGACGAGCCTGCTGACATTGTTGTCAGCAGGCTCGTAGACGTTGTAAGCCTATTTTAAGTTTCAATAAAACTAGCCATGATGACCTTTCCTCAAAAAGAAAAACAGCCACAACCGATTAGATTTAGTATCTATTTTTTTCACAGATGGAAATCTTCCAATAAGGGCGCTGATATGTGCCGATCGACCGGCCGAGTCATTCCGCTGGTCCCATTGTGTTCGTTGGATTCATCCATCCATGACTGTTGGATCTGGCTTCTTTCGATTCTTTGGGTGATGCAAAACTAAACCCGCTGAACGCCCGTCGTCCGCCCACACAAAACGTGTTGTCTTTGCCATGCGTTGCAACTTTCCTCATTGACTCGCCACATCCAGCTTCCGCGAATGCAACTCGGCGTGGCTGCATTGCATCATCGTTGCAAGTCGCAGTCATCGCCTCTCGAGCACTCGATCGTCCAGTAGCGCGCGCATGAAACGCGCTTGCCGGTGTCATGCACCGCATGCTTTTCTCGTCAGAGTCGTGACACCCCAGCTCCAGTGAATGCCCCGTCCACCATTGTAGCTCGCCGTCGCCGCCCTGCATCACTGTCGCAACTCGCTGTTGTTGCTCATGCAAAAAGCCCGTCGTAGCATGGCATGTCGCTGGTCCCAGCAAATCGTCTTGCCGGTCGTAGCTTGTTGTCTCCTCAGTCACAGCAAATCATCTTCCCGATAGCAGTTTATTGTCTCATGGTCCGAGCAAAACATCACAGGAAACAGCTCAGCTTTTGCAGTGGCTAGTCGTAGCTTCTGAGGTCGCCGGTCGCATATAGCGAGAGCGGTTGCAGCATTTGGTGGTGCGTGGTCACCGCGGTCACCGCCCTTAGTAGAAAAAATTTAGGCCGGTTCTAGCTTCTAGCGAGAGAGGTTGCAGCATCTGGTGGCATGGTCACCACGGTCACAACCCGTAGTAGCAAAAAATTCTGCAGGTTCCAGCATCGAGCGAGGGCGGTTTCACCATCGAGAGGGCATGGTCACCACGGTTACCGCCCATAGTAGCAATTTTTTGGCTGATTGTAGCACTTTGGATCATTAGCCGTAGCACATCTGGATGACGGGCGTAGCACTGCCAGTCGCTGGGTGGCCAGCACCTTGCCTTGCCCATTGTAGGACCTCGGCATGCCGGTGGTAGCATCATGGGTCGCTGCTTGCAGCACGTAGCCGGTCAATGGGACCACGCCTTTAGCAAAGAAGTGGCACTTGGTTTACCTGTTCCAACACACCGTGAAGGCAGTTCCAGCAACTCTGGCGGCCGGTTGCAGGAAATTTGTTTGCTGGTTGGCGGACCGTGCTAGGTCGCTTCATCATGTCAGCTGGTTATCCCTGCCCGTAGCTGCTTCGGGTCCAGCAACGGTTGCGCTGCACTTCTTGGGGGAGTGCGCTTTGTGCAGCAGCTCTAGGCTATGACGTCCAAGAAAAAACACTACAAAAAAACCACTTTCGTGATGATACGTGTTTGTCACAGTAGGTCACATTTTCTGTCATGCATGTACATCCATGACGATTTTAGGATAAAATCAGGATAGTCATACATGTGCTGTCGTAGAAGTGTTCCATGACAATACCAAAATTATCATCACGAAAGTGTCCACTTCCATGACGATAAATGGAGCATCATGGAAGTGTTTTCGTCAAGGGTAACCGACATGTGTCATCCACCATAACGGGTCACCGTTAAGCTATCGGGTTCTAGTTTGGATCCGATAACCCATTAATAGCCCCGACCAATGGGGATTTTCCATGTGTAAAATTCTCATTCTCCGGAGGATCCATGTGTTGGCTCGGCGTTGGGACAGATGTCATCCACTCATTGTATGGGAGGCGCTTATGATACGTTGACACGTGGCAAGGCCCAACAGTGGCCCATTTAGGTGAAAGAGGCCGGCCCAGTCAAAATTAGCAGGTCGTCCCATATAGGGCCTACTTTTGTCTGGTCCATTTAAGCCCTTGGCCCATGCGAGATGTGCCAATTCGGCCCGTCAACGGCCCGTTAACTGTTTGACACCATTGCAGCCCATCGTCAGTTTGAGCCCATTAGTAGCCCCGCTATATATTTGGGCTCAATATTGGCCCCATGTGGTTTCGCCCTGTTAATGGCCCATTCAAGGGATGGGCCAATTTTCAGGATGTACGTCTATCGGCCTTTTAGCGACCCACTTAAGTGTTGGGCCAATTTCCGGCCCGGTGTGTCTTTCAGCCTTTTACGGCCCATAAATGAGTTGGGCCATTTGCAATTGGACCTGAGTTTTGGCCTCTTAACGGCCCATGCTCTTCATGACCAATACCATCCCGGTTTCTCTATCGTCCTGCTAAAGGCCCACAACACAGTAGGGCCATATAAAGTCCGACCTGACTTTCGGCCTCTTAGCAGCCCATGCTCTTCATGGTCCAGTATGATCCCGCTGTCTCTTTCGGCCTGCTAAAGGCCAAAAATACAGTTGGGCCATAAATAGTCCGACCTTAGTATCGGCCTGTTAACGGCCCGTGAAGTCGAATGGGCCCACTTATTGCCCGCTTCGATGTCGGCATGTCAATGACCCGGGAGGTAACAGGGCCAAGCATTAACTGTTGGCTCGTTTCAATTATAGCGGCCCAATAGTGCTTTCGGTCTGGTTACGACCCATTAACTTAATGGGCCCGCTAAAGTTCAAACATGTTAGTTGGCCCAATTAGATAACGTCGATTTCGGCCTAGCTATAATTTCAGCCCATTACGACAAGCAATTATGGATGAGAATTTTGGCCCATGCAAGTCCATTAGGGAAGCCCATTAAGGGCAGTGGGCCGCTTCCTTCATATAGGGCCCACGACTGTTTGTGCTAACTAATAATTTCACTACTTTTTTGCCTTCCTAGCGACGAGTTAGCTGGAATGCGAGGCTCGCTAAGCAAACATATGGCATACAAGGAAAAACGTTGCAAATCCAGCATATATTACAGGAAATTACATCCACTGGGCAATCAAAGATTGATGCCAGTGCAAATAAATGATCAGAACTTAATGATCTACAACCTCACAATCTGCAACCTCAGCGCGGATGATGCCCATAAGAATATGAGCAAGTTCTTCCTTCTTTGCTACACTATCTCTGAAAACATTGATCAGTTGTTGTTGCGCAAGAATGTGCATCTCAGATTCCTCCATGATTTCCATGATTGCTTCAGCCAGTAATTCTTTCACAAACATACATTTTTTCCGTTGGATTCGAGACAGAGGAAACTCAACAGATTCAGATGGCAATTTTGGCAGGCTTGTATTATTGATAGTGGAGAGTGTCTCAACCACTGCATCATAACATAAATTAGGAGGGGAACCGAACAGATTAATCAAGAGTTATTGCCATATTACCTGGCCAAGATTTATTGGAAAGAAACAATGGGGTTGTCTTGCTGTTTTCAGAGTTTGTCTTCTTATCTTCAGCAGCCTGCACCAAATTAACACACTAGAATTGCTATCATTGGCCAGGTCAGATAATAGGAAAGCAACATTGACACAATGAATGTTTGGCAACAAGACCACACCAGCCTACACCAAATTAACACGATATGGCACAGATATCATCAGCCAGGTAAGGTGTGATGCCCCGATTCAATCATACACTAATCATGCACGCAAACGTGTACGATCAAGATCAGGGACTCATGGGAAGATATCACAACACAACTCTAAAACATAAATAATTCATACAAGCATCATAATACAAGCCAGGGGTCTTGAGGGCTCGAATACAAGTGCTCGATCATAGACGAATCAGCGGAAGCAACAATATCTGAGTACAGACATAAGTTAAACAAGTTTGCCTTAAGAAGGCTAGCACAAACTGGGATACAGATCGAAAGAGGCGCAGGCCTCCTGCCTGGGATCCTCCTAACTACTCCTGGTCGTTGTCAGCGGGCTGCACGTAGTAGTAGGCACCTCCGGTGTAGTAGGAGTCATCGTCGACGGTGGCATCTGGCTCCTGGGCTCCGACATCTGGTTGCGACAACCAGGTAGAAGGGAAGGCGGAAAAAGGGGGAGAAAAGCAACCGTGAGTACTCATCCAAAGTACTCGCAAGCAAGGAGCTACACTACATATGCATGGGTATATGTACAGAGGCAATATCGGTGGACCGAATCGCATGCCGTAATAAGAGGGGATAGCTAATCACGTCGAAGACTACGCTTGAGCAGCCTCCGCCTTGCAAAGATGTAGAAGAGAGTAGACTGAAGTCCTCCAAGTAGCATCGCATAGCATAATCTTACCCGGCGATCCCCTCCGCGTTGCCCTGTTAGAGAGCGATCACCGGGTTACATCTGGCACTTGGAAGGGTGTGTTTTATTAAGTATCCGGTTCTAGTTGTCATAAGGTCAAGGTACAACTCCAAGTCGTCCTGTTACCGAAGATCACGGCTATTCGAATAGATACACTTCCCTGCAGGGGTGCACCACATAACCCAACACGCTTGATCCCATTTGGCCGGACACACTTTCCTGGGTCATGTCCGGCCGTGGAAGATCAACACATCGCAGCCCCACCTAGGCCAACAGAGAGGTCAACACGCCGGTCTAAACCTAAGCGCACAGGGGTCTGGGCCCATCGCCCTTAGCACACCTGCATGTTGCGTATGGCGGCCGAAGCGTAACTAGCCCCTTAATACAAGAGCAGGCTTACGTTCGAACCGGCGCGCCCGCCGATCGACGTCATGAAGGCTTTGGCTGATACCACGACGCCGAAAGTGCCCATATCTTTCCCGTGGTTGGTTAGTGCGTATAGACCAAATGGCCGCACTCAGATCAAATACCAAGATCTCGTTAAGCGTGTTAATGATGTAACCATGACACCGACCAGGCAGTGCCCACTTCTCACCTAGGCGGTCTCAACCTGCCTTGCCGCCTCCGCCACAAAGATCCACACAGAGGGCCGTTGGGACAAAGGTCCTTTCAACCCCAATCCGTGAATCACTCGCGGGTGCTCCACAAGCCGACCCGACTTTAGTCAGCACATGTATCATGTATAAAGTATATAGTATATACCCGTGATCACCTCCCGAGTGATCAAGGCCCGATAGTATAGCATGGCAGACGGACAAGAATGTAGGGCCACTGATGGAATACTAGCATCCTATACTAAGCATTTAGGATTGCAGGTAAAGGTAGCAACAATAGTAGCAAGGACAGGCTATGCATCAGGATAGGATAAACGAAAAGCAGTAACATGCTACACTACTCTAATGCAAGTAGTATAGAGAAGAGTAGGCGATATCTGGTGATCAAAGGGGGGGCTTGCCTGGAAGCTCAGCCGAGAAGGAGGGGTCGTCAACACCGTAGTCGATCACAGGGGTACCGGCAGCGGTCCAGGGGTCTACCGAAAAGAAGTAACGGAGCGGAAACATAATAAATAACAAAGCAATCAAAGAATCACAAAGCATAACATGGCAATAGGCGGTGCTAGGGCGACCTAACGCAGTAGGAGGTGATACCGACGAAGGGGGGGAAACATCCAGGAAAGTATCCCATGTGTTTCACGTTTTCGGACAAATGGAACGGAGGGGGAAAGTTGCGTGTTGGCTATGCTAGGGATGCGTGGCGGACGAACATGCTGCATACCCGGATTTGTCTCGTCGTTCTGAGCAACTTTCATGTACAAAGTTTTTCCATCCGAGCTACGGTTTATTTTATACGAATTTTCAAAGTTTTAAACATTTTTCTGAAATTTAATCTAATTCCAAAATAGGAGTGAAATGGCTAGGTGCACCCGGTGCAGTGCACCAGACGTGCACCGGTGAGGCTAGCTAGCGGGTCTAGTCAACTGCTGACTCAGCAGTTGGCTTGTCCAAGGTTAACCAGTCAACTGGTCCGGTGGGACCCGCGTGTCAGCGAACCAAGTTTAAACATCATTTTATTTTTCTTCTTCTTTCTTTAACCAACCGGTTAACTGAGGTCAAGGGCCCCATCGGTGAATGATTAGGGGCCATTAGTACCAATTGCAGCCACGCTGCCGCTTTAAAGATGCCGGGACGAAGCGCGCCGAGTTTGGCCGCCCGTTGCCGACGCTGACGTGGGGACGCGCGATCGACGCCGTTGAGGAGCCGAGCTGCCAGCCGGACGGTGGTCGGGACGGGGCGCAACGCAACGGCGCCAGCGGCGAGCGGGGCGGAGGACGATGAAGGCGGGCGCGGTCGCCGTGCGTGGGTGTCGGACTCGGGCGGCCTGGGACAGCACCACGGGGTAGAGGCCGAGTGGCGGAGGGCGCAACAGGGCGCGGAGGCGAAGCAGGGCGGCCGCGGCGGCTCGGCGATGGAGGCGGGGCGGCGAGCAGCAGGCAGTGGTGCACGGGAGCAGCAGGCGCACGGGCGCGGGACTCGTCGGGATTCAGCTACGGTCAATCAAATCGAGCGCGACAAGGCGTGTTCAAATGGGTGAACGACCGTGCGTTCAACGGTGTGAGCAACACGAGCAGAAGTGGCCGGATTCAATCGCTGCGGCAGAAGGTGGGCGTCTTCGGCATCGGTGCTACACGAGGAGATCGAGTGAGCTACGGCCGTAGGCGGCATCAACACGAGGCAACGGGTCGAGGGGGAAACAGAGGGGAAACACATGTATGCTCACCGCGGAGGCACATGGTGGCCCGATGAAAGTTTAGTAGCAGCAGAATGATGGCAACGTCGATGGCGCGACGGTGGCCAAAGGAGGAGGAAGACGGTGTCGATCCCGGTGATGGAGAGGCGGAGAGCTCGAACTTGAGGGTGCTGGCGGTGTAGTCGAGCATGACAGAGCTTCAGGACAAGTTACGAGCTCACGGGAACGACGGAGAGCACGCGGGTGAGAAGATCCATGGAGACGGCGGCTCGGGTTCGTGTTGAGGAGAAGAGAGGGCCGCGAGGGAGAGGGGAAAGTGAGCTAGGGTTTCGGGGAGGAGGGGCCGGTCTCGGGGGCGACTAGTAGGCGGGCAAAGGGGACCGATGGCCGCCACGGCACCCCTGCCTCCTGTAGCGGGAGGTGGGAGGTAAGCCAAGTTGGGCTGGTCCTTGGGGTGGCCTGGCCAGCTGGGCCAGTGGCCCAGGGGGGCTTTCTTTTATTTTAATTTTTTTCTGTTTGCTTTTGTTTTGTTTATCTTTTTAATCATCCTTTTCTGTTTTCTTTTAGTTTCTTTTTAAATTTAGTTTTACAAAAGTTACCACTAACACCTAAATTGGTATTAGCAAATATACTACCGCCACAATAACTATGTTACCCTAATAAAATAGTTTAACATTTTATTAATTGTAAAATGCATTTAATTAATTGTTTTTGCTGCTGTTTTATTTATTTGGTGCATTAATTATTTTATAAAAGTGTGGTTCCTTCAACAATATTACCTAGGGATTATTTGCCACAGTTTGCACATTTTAGTTTTAACTTTTCAAAATTTAAATGTTTGAATTGATTTTTAAATTGAATTTGAATTGGTTTCAAATCAACGCGAGTTTATCAACAGTAACTGAGGTGACGTGGCATCATTAGCATAGGTTACTGTAGCTTAATTATCCGGGCGTCACAATTCTCCTCCACTACACGAAATCTCGTCCCGAGATTTAAGTGGTGATGTAAGAGGGAAAGTTTTGGTCACGAAATTCTAATGGATCTACTTGGTATTGGTTGCTTTTCTCGAAGTGGTTAATCCCTTTTGTTGATGTCTTCATTTCTCTGCTTCGGTCATCATGATGAAGTAGGCATCCTTTCTTCGGGAATTTCATCGTACTTACGAAAGAATAAAGGGTGGATATTCCGGGAGAACGGACCTCATGCAAGGTTGATTATCTGGTCAATAACATCGGGGAAGGTGGCAGAAAGTAACTCTTGAATTGAAACTTAAGAAAATATCAAGAGCAAAGTAAGGAGGTATCCTGGGAAGTTTCGAATGGGCAGGCAATCGTTCGATGCCTGTTACAGGGTGTGAAAAGGGTTCAAAGCAACGGAATAATTATTGTGTCTGATGCCAGAATTGATGATCTCATCGGTAGGTGGCTCATGAATTTCATACGAGTCCACGCGGGAGGAATAACTTTGGGAACAGGGGGTGTACAGGAGAGTCGGGTTTTGATCCTGTGGAACTGTGGGTTATGGACCCACCATGTGGGTTAAAGTAGGAAGGTAATGACGTCTTACACAATCATGTAAGCGAGGGATGTCAGAGGATAGCCTGTCAATTATATGTCAGCAACAACGCCAGTACCAAGGGCGAGGGACGAAGAGAACCATCTTCCTGCTCGTTGAAACGAAGCGGACCAATCGGCACAGTTCTCTTCCATCAGTGGTTACCGGAATGTCATCAACAATAGTAACAGGTTCTTACTGACAGAGTTGTACACCGAGGTGTTTACATAAGC
This sequence comes from Aegilops bicornis, assembly GCA_021605145.1. NCBI lineage: Eukaryota > Viridiplantae > Streptophyta > Magnoliopsida > Poales > Poaceae > Aegilops > Aegilops bicornis. Next base: position 229,559,806 of record CM038669.1, read on the forward strand.
AGTGAATCTTTACTGCTTAGATTATATAGATCACAAGAAAGGTCAAACAAACCAATGAAAAGGAAAATGTGATCATCAGATTAAACAGAACAATGGAAAGGGAAATGTGTTTAAACACATATTCCAGGGATATATCTTTCCCAAGGACAAGCAGAGCATGATATCCCTGACAGGATATAAAGTAGAAAACCATTTAGGTAGGGGAGAGAAATTTCCTGACATTACCCATACAACGGTGTTTGGATAATTGATAAAGAGAATTTAGCATTGTACTTCAAATGCTCTTATTGAAAATCAGAGTACCACAGACATGCTTCGGGATAGCATTGACATGGTCTTCAAGAAAAAATAATACTTTGGATACACAAAGGATCCATCACGATAAACTTATTAAACGAGGCATTCAATTTCCTCATGGAAAAATGATTAACCTTGTTAAAAAGGAAACTATAACACTAGGTCCTCTGGTCAGGTGTGCTAGGCATGACATCACCTTACCGGGGCATATAGGGACCAATGTTATAACTCTTGAAAATATGTTCCAACCATCATATCTGACCGAGATTCATATCTGAATGGTGTAAAGATACCTTAGTCTCAGGATGCCTGAGAAGAAAGGTGCAACACAAATTGACGAGATATCATTGTAAGATTCTCGGGAAATGAACTATGGAAGCGAACTTCCGAAACAAGGGTTCATCACTAAACCAAGGAGATGGTGAGGAAATGTCAGATGGACTCAAATGACAATTCATCGAGATTTCCAAAAAGGTGGGTTTCCACAATCATGTGAACAAGGAGATAACGTTTGTCAGATCAAATGATATAATGGTGTATGCTCGAGGAAAGCATACACAATTAAACATTGATTGAAAGGAGCACCCGAAATATGGGGGTAGGTAGCATGATAAATGTTAGAATGGTGATTCAATAACCAATAGTCTAAGAATGAACTATCGACCATTAACTTCAAAGCAATAGGGTTGCTAGAAGTTTTAATTCACACGTCATAGTTCAATTGTCGGTTTTCCAGTTAGAAACAACACGAGGACCAAGAAAGAATGGTGATGGTGATAAGTATCACTGTACCAAGAATTCTTAAGGGGTGGAGTAATCCTCACGACATTCTTGACATAAAAGATGGTAATACTCCAAGGTAAGGAAGAACAATTACTGGATAGCATGGATCTCAAGGTATAACACGAAACACGAACAAGTTTGTGTTGAACAGAAGGCAATAAAGTGGTCGATGATAATAGAAATCATCGAGGGAAAGGATGGTATTTCTCTTCATGAATTCAATTGATATCCTGGAAGAGCTCAAAATGTTGATGATGATCACGACACAATTGTCGAGAGATTTCACGAAGAAGCAATCGAACAGCGACGACATCCAGAAAAAAAATGGTGAAGCGAAGGGTCACTGGAACCACGGATACGACACACACTCGGAATCAAGCTCGATGTTCAAGGCAAAATGATAAGACGAGGAAGATCGACGTAAGCTTGGCTAATCGTTAAAAGTTGTGCTCCGGGAATAAGAACCAGGTAGCACAGTTAAAATTTAGCACGATAATGATATAGCCGATCAGGCTTGGGATGACTTGAAGGATTATTAAACTCGTAAGCAACGAAAATTACTTTATTGAATCAGATTGCGGAATCGGTTCACTTACCAGTGTTCTTGAGCGACCAACTCAGAACCCATGAAAAATTGGAATCAGTGAGAAATAATAGCTGATGGAGACTCATAATATGCAACACAGTTCTTAGATATTCTCGAGATACCAGAGGGTAATACTCGACGGTAGATCAAGGTAGAGGTTGGACTGGTGTATTGACTTGCAAAAGACAAGTGTTTTAACTTGTCCGAGAAATGGGATCAACGAGAAAATATGGCTGGAACCACGATTGCATAGGATCAGTTCATAGATACCAGATGATATTATATCAACGAATAGTTATTATTACAAGAAGCTTCTATGGTAGGATCTACATCGTGTCCATGGGCATGAACACAAAGTTCAAGGTCGACTCCCACTTCTTCAATGCATATCCTTTCATTTACTTCTCGCGTTTGATGAAGTTGTAGTGTTGAAATTTTATCTGGCAAAATACCAGAAGAGTATGACTCGTGAAAACTTTCGAGTTCACACATATTAAGGAAGGCATAGGTTCAAGCCATCGGGGCTTCTTAGGAACATATACCGTAATCTTCTGGAGTAATTAACACAAGCTCGGAAGTAGAGCATGGTTGAGGAAGCAGAGGATACAGCTTACCAAAGGCATTATGTATCCGAGGAAAGGCTCACAAGGTTATTGAGTATGAAGGACGATGTCGGATAAAACTCATCAAAGGATCCGGTGGTCCACGAGGGACCTGATGTGAGCAACGGTACTCAACCAGAAGAAGAAAGAATGCAAGAAGATCAGATTATAGAACATCTGAATAATTCGATGCTTAGGTAACAAAGGAAATATGATTTCCAAAACAAAGGATCAGAAGCAGACGCTCTGATCAAGGATGGATAAGTTGGATAGACCAGAGGCACAATTGACGACAATAGTTTGGTCGAGAACCAGCTCATGTTCAAAATGACGTCTGAGCCGGAAAGATAATTTAGAAGGGTTGATAGATGATTGTGTGCATTCGCACACATGTTGAATCAATAGGATCAAAATGTCAATCACAAGGATTTTAATGGTTATTGCTAGACAAATGGAGTTGTCCAGATTGCAAGCAGACCAGTATTCGCAGAGCAATAGTTGGCACAGAATTACCGGAAGATCGGGTAACATCTTAATGTATCTTGTGCATCATATGAACAATGGGGGAAGAACGGATACTCGGAAGTTCGAGGAATTATCCGTAGGGGGTATTCATGAGGCAAGAACTGCAGGGCAGTAAGCTCCAAGTGTTCTTGGAACAATAGAGAGAATTTCGGGGTATCTTGTACTATCAAGATCAATGGGATTGAATGTAGGCAAGTGTATGTAGTTATCCATACGGATATAATAGTGGTAGGGAATTTGCAAGGGCGATGGGCACAAGCGTCTCGGGAAAACATCGAATAGCATCTTCGGAACCTTCTGGTGCAGCAGGCCATCATCTGTAATAAGGGGAACTCCAGGTGGATGTGATCACGAGATCCTAATGTTAGAGTTAGTAAAACCATTTTAACCCGAATAGAAGAGAGATCAGAGTCCCAGAGTATAGACGAGAAATAAAAGATCCTACTACCACCCAATGGCGACGTGGGCCCGTAAGCCGCACAACCATGTTAGTAAAAGTTTTGCAATGTCTAGACTCGACTTCGGCCAAGAAGTGTGGAAGGGGGATTCCTACAGGCAGTCGGCTCTGATACCAACTTGTGACGCCCCGATTCAATTGTACACTAATCATGCACGCAAACATGTACGATCAAGATCAGGGGCTCACGGGAAGATATCACAACACAACTCTAAAACATAAATAAGTCATACAAGCATCATAATACAAGCCAGGAGCCTCGAGGGCTCGAATACAATTGCTTGATCATAGACGAGTCAGCGGAAGCAACAATATCTGAGTACAGACATAAGTTAAACAAGTTTGCCTTAAGAAGGCTAGCACAAACTGGGATACAGATCGAAAGAGGCGCAGGCCTCCTGCCTGGGATCCTCCTAACTACTCCTGGTCATCGCCAGCGGGCTGCACGTAGTAGTAGGCACCTCCGTGTAGTAGGAGTGCGTCGACGGTGGCATCCGCTCTGGCTCCGACATCTGGTTGCGACAACCAGGTAGATGGGAAGGGGGAAAAGGGGGAGAAAAGCAACCGTGAGTACTCATCCAAAGTACTCGCAAGCAATGAGCTACACTACATATGCATGGGTATATGTGTAAAGAGTCAATATCGGTGGACTGAACTGCAGAATGCCAGAATAAGAGGGGGATAGCTAGTCTTATCGAAGACTACGCCTCTGGCCGCCTCCGCCTTGCAAAGATGTAGAAGAGAGTAGATCAAGTCCTCCAAGTAGCATCGCATAGCATAATCCTACCCGGCGATCCCTCCTCGCCGCCTGCTAGAGAGCGATCGTCGGGTTATATCTGGCACTTGGAAGGGTGTGTTTTATTAAGTATCCGGTTCTAGTTGTCATAAGGTCTAGGTACAACTCCAAGTCGTCCTGTTACCGAAGATCACAGCTATTCGAATAGATAAACTTCCCTGCAGGGGTGGACCACATAACCCAACACGCTTGATCCCATTTGGCCGGACACACTTTCCTGGATCATGTCCGGCCATGGAAGATCAACACGTCGCAGCCCCACCTAGGCCAACAGAGAGGTCAGCACGCCGGTCTAAACCTAAGCGCACAGGGGTCTGGGCCCATCGCCCTTAGCACACCTCGCACGCTATGCGTGGCAAAGCGTAACTAGCCCCTTAATACAAGAGCAGGCTTACGTTCCAAACCAGCGCGCACCGCTCAGTCGCTGACGTCACGAAGGCTTCGGCTGATACCACGACGCCAAGTGCCCATATCTTCCCCACGTAGTTGGTTAGTGCGTATAGACCAAATGGCCAGACTCAGATCAAATACCAAGATCTCGTTAAGCGTGTTAATGATGTAACCGTGGACACCGACCAGGGCCACGCCCACCTCTCACCTAGGCGGTCTCAACCTGCCCTGTCGCTCCACCACAAAGATCCACACAGAGGGCCGTTGGGACAAATGTCCTTTCAGCCCTCAATCCGTGAATCACTCGCGGGTGCTCCACAAGCCGACCCGACTTTAGTCACCACATGTATCATGTATAAAGTATATAGTATATACCCGTGATCACCTCCCGAGTGACCACGGCCCGATAGTATAGCATGGCAGACGGACAAAAATGTAGGGCCACTGATGGAATACTAGCATCCTATACTAAGCATTTAGGATTGCAGGTAAAGGTAGCAACAATAGTAGCAAGGACAGGCTATGCATCAGGATAGGATAAACGAAAAGCAGTAACATGCTACACTACTCTAATGCAAGTAGTATAGAGAAGAGTAGGCGATATCTGGTGATCAAAGGGGGGGCTTGCCTGGAAGCTCAGCCGAGAAGGAGGGGCCGTCAATAGCGTAGTCGATCACAGGGGTATCGGCAACGGTCTCGGGGTCTACCTGAAAGAAGTAACGGAGGGGGAACATAATAAATAACAAATCAAAGAATCACAAAGAATAACATGGCAATAGGCGGTGCTAGGGCGACCTAACGCAGTAGGAGGTGATACCGACGAAGGGGGGAAACATCTGGGAAAGTATCCCCGGTGTTTCGCGTTTTCGGACAAATGGAATGGAGGGGGAAAGTTGCGTGTTGGCTACGCTAGGGATGCGTATGACGAACATGCCGCGATCGGATTTGTCTCGCTGCTCGAGCAACTTTCATGTACAAAGTTTTTCCATCCGTGCTACGGTTTATTTTATATGAATTTTCAAAGTTTTAAACATTTTTCTGAAATTTAATCTAATTCCAAAATAGGAGTGAAATGGCTAGGTGCACCAGGTGCAGTGCACCAGACGTGCACCAGTGAGGCTAGCTAGCGGGTCCACCAATCGCTGACTCGGCAGCTGATCGTCCAAGGTTGACTACCAATCGTCCGGTGGGACCCGCGTGTCAGCGAACCAAGTTTAAACATCGTTTTATTTTTCTTATTCTTTCTTTAACCAACCGGGTTAACTATGCTGCGGGCCCCCCGTCAGTGAATGATTAGGGGGGACATTAATACTAATTGCGGCCACGTCAGCGCTTTAAAGATGCCGGGGACGAGCGCGCCGGAGTTTGGCCGCCCGGCTGTTTCCGTTGACGTGGGGAGGCGCGGCTGACGCCGTTGAGGAGCTGGGAGCCGCTCGCGTCGGATGGTGGTCGTGGGACGGCCGGGGGCACAACGCAGCGGCGCCAGCGGCGAGCGGGGCGGCGGAAGATGAAGGCGGCGCGTCGCAAGGCGGTGCCGGACTCGGGCGGCCCGGGCAGCATCATGGGTAGAGGCCGAGTGGCGGAGGGCGAACGGGCGCAGAGGCGGCGGTATGCCGCGTTTCGGCGATGGAGGCGGGGTGGCGAGCAGCAGGCAGTGGTGCACGGGAGCAGCAGGCGCATGGGCGCGGGACTCGTCGGGATTCAGCTACAGTCAATCAAATCGAGCGCGACAAGGCGTGTTCAAATGGGTTAACGACCGTGCGTTCAACAGTGTGAGCAACACGAGCAGAAGTGGCCGGAGTCAATCGCTGCGGCAGAAGGTGGGCGTCTTCGGCATCGGTGCTACGCGAGGAGACCGAGTGAGCTAAGACCGTAGGCGGCATCAGCATGAGGCACCGGGTCGAGGGGGAAACAGAGGGGAAACACGATTATGCTCACTGCGGAGGCACATGGTGGCCCGATGAAAGTTTAGTAGCAGCAGAATGATGGCAATCGTCGATGGCGCGACGGTGGCCGAAGGAGGAGGAAGACGGTGTCGATCCCGGTGATGGAGAGGCGGAGAGCTCGAACTCGAGGGTGCTGGCGGTGTAGTCGAGCATGACGGAGCTTCAAGACAAGTTACGAGCTCGCGGGAACGACGAAGAGCACGCGGGTGAGAAGATCCATGGCGACGGCGGCTCGGGTTCGTGTTGAGGAGAAGAGAGCGCCGGGAGGGAGAGGGGAAAGTGAGCTAGGGTTTCGGGGAGGAGGGGCCGGTCTCAGGGGCGACTAGTAGGCGGGCAAAGGGGACCGATGGCCGCCACGTCACCCCTGCCTCCTGTAGCGGGAGGTGGGAGGTAAGCCAAGTTGGGCTGGTCCTTGGGGTGGTTCGCCACTGGGCCAAGGCCTGTGGGGGCTTTCTTTTATTTTTATTTTTTTCTTTTTGCTTTTGTTTTGTTTTTCTTTTTATCATCCTTTTCGCTTTTCTTTTAGTTTCTTTTTTAAATTTAGTTTTACAAAAGTTACCACTAACACCTAAATTGGTATTAGCAAATATACTACCGCCACAATAACTATGTTACCCTAATAAAATAGTTTAACATTTTATTAATTGTAAAATGCATTTAATTAATTGTTTTTGTCATTGTTTTATTTATTTAGTGCATTAATTATTTTATAAAAGTGTGGTTCCTTCAACAATATTACCTAGGGATTATTTGCCACAGGTTGCACATTTTAGTTTTAACTTTTCAAAATTTAAATGCTTGAATTGATTTTTAAATTGAATTTGAATTGGTTTCGAATCAACGCGAGTTTATCAACAGTAACTGAGGTGACGTGGCATCATTAGCAGATGTTAATGTAGCTTAATTATCCGGGCGTCACATAAGGTAATAGGAAAGAAACATTGACACAATAAATGATTAGGCAACCAGAACAGCACTACAAAATAGTAATGTGCATGATATGAGATAGTAAACTCATGCAGCTCAGCATGCAAAACTACCAGGAATTTTTCCTTACAAAAATCAACATTGTCGCCTTTAATTATAAATTTTGCTACAAGTAAATTTAGATCAGATAAAGGTTGGATTCACGTCAATTAACAAAATACATGTTGATGTAAAAATTTAGTGATATACAACAGGTACTTACATCAGCATTGGGGCACAGAGAATTCCCACAAGATACTTTCCTCGAACACGATCCCAGTTTAGAAAGCCTTCTATCGTTTAAGCTTATTTTCTAAAAGAGATATGGGTAAGAAACTTGTTGAAAATATGATTTGAATGTTATAAAATTTCATGATGTGAGGATACGCACACGCTTTTTAGAATAAAGTTGACATATTTTTGCTGGACTGGAGTGGACTAGTTCTTTGGCCACTTGAATCTGCTTATTATCAGTAGGAGTTGGGTTTCTCTATGCTGGAGAAGTATCTATGACCACTGGAGTTGGTTTACTATCTCCTGGTGTTTCGATCTTTTGCAAAGACCTTGTTTGTAACCCTTCAGGTTCTAACATAGCTACCTTCCCCTTGCATGCCTTATATAGAAAAATGGTGCTTTAGTTATAAAACATGTTAAGGTAGAGAGATGAAATAAAAAGGCATGCCATATTGACATGTATTCCCTTCATCCAAAAATAAATGGATATGTCTAGGCGTATTTCAGTTCTAGATACATCCATTTTGATCCATTTCCGCGACATGTAATCCGGACGGATGGAGTATGATGTAAGAGCTAGGGATACGATAGGACAACAGAGTAAAAAAACACTAGTTGAATGTAAAATTGTATGATAGCGGAATACATACAGAAAAACATTAAGCAACGTATGCGTGTATGATTGGGAAACTAAGAAGGCATTGCAACAAACCACTTGAACATCACTTCAATGTAAAAAACATGGTATGGTAGACGGATGATGTAAAATCCCAAATTTTCAATTTGGAATGTTATACATAGGTCATACATGCATATCATATTTTATTGCATTTCATTTCACGATCCTCGAAATTCTACTCAACTCAAGGACCCTCAGAGAGAGTTGGGGATTTCACCGTTCTCATATTTGAATTTTATCAAATATTGAAACAAGGGTAATTTGTTTTAATTATTTTTCTCTCCAAAAATATTTCATATCAAAATATATAAGAGGGGATAATATGACTTCCCCAAAATAATGAAATATCGGAGGAAAAATATTTTAAAACAAATAAACATTTTTATTTGGATTTTATTGCTATTTATTTGAATTAGCAAAAATATGCGTTTTTCAAAATTGCAATAGAGTCCTAAATAAATGTTCACCTTGTCCGGTAGATTTTTAGAGGACGGGGAAAATTTATTTCAGGATTTTTGAAGTCCTGTTAGTATTTCTTTTCTTTGTTTTTCTGCGCGTCGGAATATTTTAAAAAAAGTAACCGACCTAACCGGGTCGTGTCCTCCTAGGACTCCTGGCCCAGCCGGCCTTTATAAGCCGGGAGGCTCGACCATAGCCTTGAAACCCTAAGCCGCCCGCCCGCCCTAAGCGCCTTGCCGCCTCGCCGCCCATTCTTGTCGCCGCCCCACCGCCGTGCCATGTCGACGCCCGCGCCGCTCACCGGAGTTGGCCAGAGTTCGCCGCCGCAGCCGCCGGTTTTCTCCGCCGGTTCGGTTTTTCCGGTAAAAACCCTAGATGCGTTTTTTTATAGATCGGTTCGGTTTTTCCGTCGGTTTATCTATTTTGCGGACGTTCGTCCGTACGTTCGTTTTAACGAACGCCTCTCACCCGTTAGCTGCAGACAGCGAATGTTCGTTTGTTAGCCTGTTCGTCAGTTTTTTTTCCAGGGTTTTTTGCGATTATTTTCGATCGCGATTTCTGACCCGATTTTCGTTTTAGTTTATCTTTTCGCTCGTTTATCAGAATCAGGCGATTCAAGCACCTAGATCTTCGTCTCGAAGCCCTCTTTCTGTTTAACGAACTTGAACAAGATTTTGGTATTGTAAAATTTGACTTTAGTCCAGATTAGTAATCGGATCTTGTTTCTTTTGTAGTTTGAGTTTCGTTGCTCCGTTTGATTTGATTCTTTTTGCAAACCGGAGTTCTTCAGTTGAACTTTCTGGTTAGATCTTCTTATTTGAGGTTTACTCGTGCATATTTTCTTGATTGCTTATGTATGCTATTGTTTTTTTGCGATAGAATTCCCGGAGTGCGAAGCGTGCTACTACGGGTCAGTAGGTTTTGCGGATCGTCAGCAAGGCAAGTAACACATTGATCATACTCTTTTCATACCCAGTTTTTACGCATTAGTTCCTAACCTCAAACACTTCATGATTAGGATGTGTTTAACTTGTGGGTATTGGGAAGTAGTTGATGAGGTAGAACCTATTGCCCTGTTTATTATCAAACCCTTGGGAGTTACTTCTACATTATGCTTATACTGCTATGCTATTCTCGTAGATGTGGTTTGGGAGAGTGAATCCATGACAGATGTGAGATGATTATTTAATGGTTCAACTTAAGGTGGCAACTTTAATACACATCTGGGTGGATTGCTTGCTTGGGCACCTGGAGAATCCAGTGTTGTCCTAGGATATCCCGGAGTACCCGTGTGATAATCCTACGGTCCGCCACCCATGTTCAAAGGGATCTGAGATATTTCATGCTAGAAACTTCCGTGTGCACCCACAAGCTATTATGGGCTCTGGCATAGTTAAGTAAGGCTCATGACCTCTTCCAGTGGTAGGCTAGCAGATGTAGAGGGATGTAGGTTGGTACTGTCTACCCGGGGTTAGAGTTAATGCTTCTGAAAGACTATGTCTCGGTCATCCGTTTCTCAAACATCATGAAGTACGAGAAATCCAACGGAGGAGATCGAGTCTTGTGGGGAAAAGTGTGCAAAGCTCTGCAGAGTGTACAATCTAACCATGGTTAGCCGTGTCCCCGGTTATGGACATCTTGAATATCTAGTACTTGGATTATCATATGTATCTCATCACTCTAATTTAATTTGTTGGGTTGTTAATTACTTTTAATTGGGATTGAGTTGGAGGTACCTTCTCAATGTTGTTCAACCACCATGATAGTTAAATAAAATATATTCCTTTGTTGTAGGGAAAAATTGGCTTTTCGCAAAAACCATATAACCATAGAGCCTCCACCAGCCATATATGGATGTAGTGATAGCATTTATCTGTTCATTGCTTTACTGTGTTATATTGCTAGCATATTCCATGTGGTGACCTATTTTCGGGCTGCAACGTATTATGTTGCAGACTTTTCAGACGACGAGTAAAGGTGCGATAGGTCGTTGTTGTGCATCTCAGCTATGCCGTTGGAGTTGATGGACTCACTTATCTTCCAAGTCTTCCGATGTTATCTTCTTAGATGGCCTTAAGCCATATTTATTGTGATAAGTTCTCTTTTGAGACATCCGATGTAATAAGTGTGTGATTGCTACTCTGTTATAGATCCTTCGAGTACTGTGTGTGTCAGCATCACCGATCCAGGGATGACACTGAATCACAGAGACTTGATCGTTTGAGGTAGGGTCGCTACAAATGAAGTACATACTGATGAATAACAATGCATAAGGTAATCTGAAGCCTGATGTCCAAACTAAGCAGATGACATTGCAACAGAGTAGAATGACAGTACTTGAATTTGAAAACATGTTATCATGAATGGAATAGGTACTGAAAAATAGGAAGGCATGACATATTTACATGCATGATCAGCAGGCTAAGCACATGGCATTGCAACAGAGTAGATGCACTCCAGGACATTATATGCATGTTGTACCCATATCACGGGCCATTTTAGAGCAAGGACCTTGTGGGGTGAATAGGATTCGACATCTTTCTGCAAGTCTTCCGAAGAACTGCCTTTACATGTTCCATCATATTGGGTATCATTGAAGTCAAGTTTATTGGCTGTTACATTGCTCCATGAGGTTCTTGTGGATATATCAGTGTGTATAGTTATATCTGACATGCATGGAAGATAACTAGTTAGATTTATGTAATGAGTCATTGGTGCGTGCCGGTCCTAAACAAATGATTTTTAACCCCTTTCCGCGACGGCATTTGGAACCGTCGCCAAGTGAGTGTGTGCGATAGGGTGTCCTTCCCACATGACCCAGAAACCATCGGGGATATGGAGAAGTAATCCAGAGGCCTTCCAAAATGTAATCATGTGCAATGCAGCACACAATAAATTCTTTCGCACGTGTGGTATCGGTGATTAAGCGTTTCTAATCACGCAGTGAAACCATACGGTCTGTCGTAATGAACCGTTTGGGAAACAGTATGTAAGGCACACGGGCCAACATATGAACTGTGTGCAAATTGTGCCCCATCGCACACGAGTTTTCTCACAGAACCCGCTCGCCATGCTAGACTCCATCGCACACGTTTTCCAACAATTACCGTCTGCGATAATGTTCTATCACAAATGGTTCAGGAGCCCCTTCGCACACATACAAGTGCTGCAGACCGTTTGTGATTTGTTAGGTATCACCGACGGTTGCCGCAAGAGTGACATGTGCTTTTCGTTTGGGATCCCATACGTTTCCTGAAAAAATTTACTACTGGGATTGTATTTTGCATTCGGTATGGTTTACTCCTAGTTCTCGTGTGCGATAATGCGTTATCACTAATGGTTCCGGAGAACCTACGCACACGTAGTAGCGCTGCAAATCATTTGCGATCTGATGTGTATCACCGACGGTTCTGCTACGATTGACGTATGCTTTCCGATGTGGATCACACACACTCATTTACTTGAACTGTGTGCGGAGCAATTGCCAGGTTAAAACAAAAATATCCCATTTTGAATCAGCACGCAAAAAGCAAATTCGCCACAATATTCAATTGAACAAATAAAAAAATATCCCATTTTGAATCGGCACGCAAAAAGCAAATTCGCCATAATATTCAATTGAACAAATAGTGTCCACAGGAAGAACATTCATCAGATTTCGCAACAATTGCAATTGAACATATGGTAGCTAAATTCCAATGATTTGTCCACACATATATGCATTACATAATTAATCATAGTGTACGAAATACGAAGACCTCATCAGATGGAAAACAATGGATCCATGCGTTATATGTTTAGTGGCTAACTCTTAGTCAATGTTTCAGGAGAACGCATGCTGAAATCTTCATTATGACCAGTGGGATTGATGTAGTGATCTAGGAAGAAGTCGTTGATAAATCTCCGAACCATCAGCAATTCACCAGCCGGGAGCGGGTCAGGGGTCCTCCGTTTTAAGATGAGCTGCAGTATTTTTAAGATCAGAATGTGCCATATGAGTGGATTAGAAGATATTAATTAAGAAGACTTACTGGTACTAATTCGCGAGGATTGTCAAAACTATCAGCAGATTTGCAGATGGAGATCATGTGTCTGCAAACATAGTATCCACAAAGGTTGGTCCCTGCTTCTTCTTTGAGGACACTGAAATTTTTTGTACAAAATTAGTCATGTATTTGTCCTGTTAGGAACAACCTAACCGGTGGTAGATGTATTTTTTTCTTTGGACAAAATAGAAAGAGGTTTATTTAGAAGCTTGAACATTTGACTAGCGTAAGGGAAGGTATCTACAGACCGTTGGATAAATTTTCCGAAAATAATGGATTTCAGTGTGTTACCGGAGAAACGATCTCGTGCTGCATGGGTTGTTCCGTCTTGAACATGTTCCTTGGTTTAGTTTTCCACAATGTGAGCACACTACAAATGATGATGAATTTGACAACATCAATTATTGAACCAGATATGAATGCAAATTAATTTCAACATCATAGAATTCAATACCTATCCAAGAATTGTTGAACATGCGTCAGATCCTAAGCATTTGTTGACTCTCTGAGAGAATCGATGTAGTAAACTGTGTTCTTGTTTGGAACACTGAATACCAATATCCAGTGATTGCTACATATTAAGAAAGCCATGAACTTACGACTGATGTCGAAATCTGAAAGACAATCAGTGTATGCATGGTTGTTTACTTGACTTACCATTCATGATATGGATAGAGAAATGATTCTGCATGGGACATGTTTTCGAAGATACGGAGGACCGTGTTAATGGCCCAGTCCCGTCGGTCCTTACCATCTAATGATGTGCCATTTGCTAATGCAGGATCTATGAAATACACACTCTCCATTTTTCTTCTCTGCGCGTTCAATCCCCTGAGAGGAATAAAATGCAATTAGTTGTTTATCATTTGCAGCTTTGTATGAAGAAGTTGATCAGAGTTTGTTAAGTACTTACAAAATCAGGCATCTAACAAGAGTGGCATCGAGCACGTTGAAGTTGAAGAAGATATGTAAGTCCTCGAAACTCACATTGATGGAACCAGCATCATGTCAGAAATGATCTCTATTGTAGTGGACTAGCAAAGCATGATAACTTGCTGACATTTGATCCATGCAATATTCATGTAACTCGCGGCAACTGGAGCTGCACTAATCAAAGTATTCGCCAACAAGAAATGGCTGGCCATGGAAGTAATTGCATGCTTCAAGTACATCTGCTTTTCTTTTAGCAAGCAACAATTCTACTTCTTCATAATCCATGGCGTCAGAAATAATATTACTCCCCGATTCGAACAAGCTGCTGTTAATTTGGTTCTGGGCGATGAATGCTTTAAGTAAGAGGCAATTGTTCTCTTTCCTCTTCACTTTCCCACTGCACTTCCTCGTGGTCATGGGTGTAGCCTTTTTGGCCACATCCTTCTTGGTACTTGAAGCATTTCTGGCAGAACGTCTGGTTACCTGCAAGGTAGACTACCGAGAAGACGGTGAAGCTTGGACGAACTTCTTAGCAGACGGTTTATCTATGCCGCATCACCGAAGTGGCGGTGTCTTTGTGATCGACTCTGTAGGAGCAGAGGCATCAGACTGCTAACCATGCGTTGAAGCTATGTCGGGTTTCTGCGCAGGTGGTGCCAACTTGTCGGTGTGCTGATGAGGCTATGCCAACGTGTTGGTTTTCTGAGCACGAAGTGCTGACGCATTGGTATGCTAATCAGACGCCTGTGGACCGACGGACTGATGAGCAGTCGGTTCTAGACCTACAGACTGCTTAGCAGGCGGTTCCGAAGCATCAGACTGCTTAGCAGTCTGTTCCACTAGGTTGGTCTGCTGAGCATGTGTTGTAGTTGGGTCTCCCCCCTCTGCTTCAGCGGCCGGCATTGGAACCGGTGGTGCGTCATCAGCAGTTGAAGGCCTTGCCACTGGCTGCTTTGGGGCGGAGGATGGCATGGCATGTACGCCACAAAGTCGGTCCGGATGATCACAGGTTGATGCATCAGCCCGCGAGAGCTGCTATGGCAAGGAGAGTGTCACCGGTTGAGGGGCGACAGTGGTTGCTCTTGGCGGGGCTTCAGGAATCTCATCGATGAACTCTATTTCCTTTCATGGCCACTAGATGTGATATAAAGTGTTTCTCCCAAGGTCCTTTGCTCATCGAAGTGTCCTTTGCTCATCGAACTCTCCTAGGACATTCTTCAGGGCAAATTCATTCAATCCAGGCTTTACTACAGTCACGTAGCACTTCACATAGCCCAGCTTCAATGGCACATTGTCCAAGAAGAGGCCATCTTCCAAGAAGGATGGGCAAACCCATGATGTTGCACATTTTAATGTACCTTCATAATGTGTAAGCACGCCCTTCAGTCTGTCTTTCATTCCAGATAGATCAGATATAGCATCATCATGAGCAGCTGCAGTCTGAGTGTTGTTGCGGTCAGCTGATGCACAACTACTCTTGTGCAGTGTTGTCGCGCAATAAGCAGCATCATCCATGCCCGCCTCCCCTCCCATCTGCTAGCTATCTGTCAGTGTTGGAGGCTTCTACATCATCATTGACTCCTCAACATCCTTTCGAACAGCCGGATAAATCTCCTTCTTCAACTTTTTAAACAATGCATTCTGCTTCATTTCACTCCTCGCTTTTTTCATGTTGAGCCTCTCTTCTTTGCTGAGTGTGAAAGCCCTCTTGTGCGGGACATTAACACCTATACACCTTGCACGGCCAGAGGGCTCTTTTGTGTCCAGAGCAATGGACAGAATGCCACATGGCCCTGAGTTCCTGTAGAACCTTCCAGGGATCTTGGAAGCCTCTACCATCACTTCATACAGTTTGGCGTCACGTGCGTTTTCAAAGTAATAAGTTCCGTCATCACGCCTCTTTGTACGTGCCCACAAGTAGTCTCGGCGATTCGCCTGATTTCACTAAAGGCCGGATACCCACCCGCCGCTACTGCTTCTTTGTCCTCCTGTTCCCATATCAGTTTCATGCAATAGTAGCCTGCCACACCCATACGGTGGGGGTGTATGTTCTTCTTCTGAATTTCCGATTGCTTGAAACTCTTCTTAGCAAACTCTGGAGTTGCCCTAACCCTTTTGAATTCTGCCCAGTCTGCCTTTGTAATTTGGGGGTATGCGGGGATTGGGTCCTTGCCTTCACTCAAATACTTCTTGTACAACACGTGCTTCCAGTTTCTCCAAGCATCCCCAGCCTTTTTCAGTGCAGCGTGTTCCACCTGCATTCTCCACTGCTCTGGAACATTGAAGTGATCCATGATCTCCAGGACTATCCTTCGCCGTGTTTCTGTGTCAGCCTTCCGAAACCCCGGTAGATTAATGTTGAGCCTTGCCCTGCCAACAAATCCACACACACTCCTGAACCTCATGCGTGCTTTATCTGGTTTAGTTGGAGCCCAGGACTTTAAATCAATCTCGGTTACTTCATATATACCTTTTGGCTGGTGTGTGGGCTTCCTTGGAGCATTCCTCTGTGTCCTGACTGGAAGGGTAATTGTTGTAGCTCTATCCCGTTCAAGACTACTTGATACCTCACAATCTGCTGAAGACCTAGGGTTGTCCGAATCAGATGAAGATACATGGCCTAAATGAGTGTTGTCGCTGCTACTCGGCATCTACAGAGAACACATGCGAAACTAAGGAAAGGAGGATAAGCATAAAACTAACAACTTGGTATCAAGCTTTCTAAACATGCCATGCAATAATTTAGAAAATGTACGGCTAATTTGTTAAGTTTGTGTGACACGGGCGCCCGCAATCTGTAAATAGGCAGTAACTTATTGGAGCAAATAGAGCTTATATGTAATAAGGAAGGTAGATAATGAACATATATACGCTCTCTGTTATTTTATAGCCAATTTGGGAACATACAGAACAAAATTGGAAGAGGGATTGCGTGGAAATATGCCTCACCGTGATGGAGAGCAGTAACTAACACGCTTCTTAATGCAAACCTGACTGGACCAAAGGAGAGGCGAGGTTACTGCATCGATATGCTTGAGGGTGGCTGGCGAGCAAACGAAGACGGTGAGGCGCGGGCCGCCGCGTGTTGGCAACGGTAGTGGAGGTAGGCTTGACACCGAAGAGCGGGCACACGGCCGGGGGAGCACGACGGCGCTGGAGAGGGTTCTGTTGTGGATCTGGTGGGGGGGAGCTAGCAAAGGAGATTGGGTGGACTAGTTGAGTGAAACGCGAGTGGATGGTGGGGGGGGGGGGTGTTGGGGACTCCGGGTGTTGGCGGCCTAGGTGAAAAGGGTGAAATATATCCCCGGTCGCCGCGCGTGCGGAAAGGCCTATGCAAACGGTTGCCTCTAAGCGCTCGTGTGCACAAACAGAATAATTTTGTTTGAAATGAAGACGCGAGTTCATCGTTTCGCCTCTAAATTTTTCGCACGTAAACCAATCACAATTTTACCACGGGTTTTATTTGCTGGCGCATTTCAGGTCTCATGTGCTATATGTAAGACATTTTTGGGCATTTACCGCGCATGTTGGCATATAAATCAATTCCTAGACGGACTGCATTTCCTGTTGAAAGGGATAAGGATTGCTGTTTGATCTGGGAGCATCCAACGGTGCAGACGTACGATCCGTGGGGTTCGGGTTCTGGCCAATCAAAACGCATGACTCAGATCACGCGCGTAGCAAGGGGTGGCATCGGCCACGGTTTGGTAGGCACACGACTTTCATGTGTGAACCGTGTGCTGTTTTAAAACATTTTTTGGGAGGGCTATTTGAAAACATGTACATGTGTTGTCGAAAGGGATGAGGATTGCCGTTTGATCAAGGAGAATCCAACGGTGCAGACGTACGATCCGCGGGGTTTTGGTTTTGGCTAATCAGAACGCACGACTCAGATCGCGCGCGTGGCAGAGGGGTGGGGGGTGCATCGGCCACGGTTTACTGGACACACGGCTTTCGTGAGTGAACCGTGTGCTCTTTGAAAACATTTACATTACCTAACATCATATTTTTGTTCGAATGAAAACATGAGTTCATCGTTTAGCCTCCACTTTTTTTCCACGGTAAGAATTCACGAGTATAGTGGAGAGTGTCATATACTAGTATCATGAATATACAGTACACATGATAGTAGTGTATGATACTACCTTTAATTAATTATAGCGCATAGTATAATACATAGAGTATAGTATCATATATAGATCATATTTATTGCCATGCATGACACAAATTAGCACTGCATTTAACATGATACGGTATCTACCTATATGTTACTCTAACCCTCTTTATATATATATATTTAATTCTTTGCCACATCAGCATACTTGCTATTTCCGAGTGCATAACATCGTCGGCTATTATACCACCACTATGGCCACCCTTATATAGTGGGGAGTATCATATACTATTTATATAGTATCATGCATATGATACTAGTGTATGATACTACGTATGTACCTTCATAGTGCATATATAGTATCATAGAGTAGTACTAGTTTCCTTCAGAACTAATATAAGAGCGTTTAAATTACTAAAATAGTGACCTAAACACTCTTATATTAGTTTACGGAAGGAGTATATATCATAGATGACCGTATTTATGGCCATGCAACACAAAGTAGTATAGCATTTATTATATATATATAAATATATATGTGTTACGGTATCTACATATGTTACTGCTTCTTTGCCACATCATCATATTTTCTATTCCCGGGTGCATGATACCGGCTATGATACCCCCACTATGGCCACCCTAATAAGGCTGGTCGTAATATGGGAGTATCAAGTGGTATGATGCATGCCAACTAGACTTTTTGGATGATGTGGCACATAGTTAAATGATGAAAGAGAGGGTGTGATATCATATCATGATACCGTATCATATTAAATATTGTACTACTTTTGTCATGCATGGTAATTAATAAGGAACCTAAGATACTAACTTATGATACTATGCATGCGCGCATTACAGAGGTATTGCCGATCATATAGTAGTATCATGCATATATACTCCCTCCTTTCCGGTTTATAGGCTTATCTGAAAATTTTAATTTTTCCATTTTTTAAGGCTCAATTTGGTTGTTCCCCATCACATGTCCAGATTCCAAGGTGCATTAAATCATTGCATGCAAGTATTAAGAGAAAGTTGACCAATGCATGTACTTTATATATGCATGCATGTATTGCAATTAATACATTGGAAAACATAATTTTTTGAGGAAAACAAAAGCATTAATTGGGTGTTTTTGCAAACTACAAAATGTGTTCCACCACTCACCATCTATCTTTGTTGGTGAGATTTTTGAATTGAGCCCTATAAGGCTGGTTGTAATGGGGAGTATCATATATACTAGTACTCCCTCCGTCTAGGTGTGTAAGACTACCCATAGTGGGAGTAACATAGGTAGTAACATCACACATATCTAGATAAAAAAGATGATGTGGAAAGCAATAAATGAAGAAAGAGAGGGAAGTAGTAACATAGCTAGTTGCTAGTAGTATGAGTAACATCACACATATCAATGCAAGATGTGTCTATAGCCTAATGAATGAAGTGTTGCATGTTACCACACATATGTTACTCCCCACTATAGAGGTAGTAACATAGACTAGTAACATATGCATGTTACTAGTCTATGTTACTACCCATTGTGGCTAGTCTAAGTCATCTTACGTTGTGCACCACGACCAAGGCGGAGAGGAAAACAAGAAAACTTAATGTCTTTTTGCTAATTAATAGCATTACATGCAATGAACTAACCACTGCATGTCATGTTTGTTAGTCTCAAGCCATTGAAAGCATGTACGGCCCACATCTTTTATAGGTTGATATGTCACAGAACAAGAAATGAGGAAGGAGTTAATGTACCGTGCCTAAGTGTTTTGGGATTATTTGGTTTTCGTAAGGTGACTTACACACCTAGACAGAGGGAGTATCATGCATAGATGACAAAGCAGATGATATTATGTGAAAAGGCTTGAACCTGATAAGCTCGAACCCAAATCAGAGAAATGTGTCTTCATAGGATACCCAAAGGAGTCTGTTGGGTACACCTTCTATCACAGATCCGAAGGCAAGATATTCGTTGCTAAGAATGGATCCTTTCTAGACAAGGAGTTTCTCTCGAAAGAAGTCAGTGGGAGGAAAGTAGAACTTGATGAGGTAATTGTACCTTCTCTCAAATTGGAAAGTAGTTCATCATAGAAATCAGTTCCAGTGATTCCTACACCGATTAGTGAGGAAGTAATGATAATGATCATGAAACTTATGATCAAGTTACTACCGAACCTCATAGGTCAACCAGAGTAAGAGCCACACCAGAGTGGTACGGTAATCCTGTTCTGGAGGTCATGTTACTTGACCATGATGAACCTACAAACTATGAGGAAGCGATGATGAGCCCAGATTCCGCAAAATGGCTTGAGGCCATGAAATCTGAGACGGGATCCATGTATGAGAACAAAGTGTGGACTTTGGTTGACTTGCCCGATGATCGGCAGGCCATAGAGAATAAATGGATCTTCAAGAAGAAGACTAACGCAGACGATAATGTTACTGTCTACAAAGCTCGACTTGTTGCAAAAGGTTTTCGACATGTTCAAGGAGTTGACTACGATGAGATCTTCTCACCCGTAGCAATGCTTAAGTCCGTCTGAATCATGTTAGCAATTGCCGCATTTTATGATTATAAAATTTGGCAAATGGATGTCAAAACTGCATTCCTTAATGGATATCTTAAATAAGAGTTGTATATGATGCAACTAGAAGGTTTTGTCGATCCAAAAGGTGCTAACAAAGTGTGCAAGCTCCAGCGATCCATTTATGGACTGGTGCAAGCATCTCGGAGTTGGAATATACGCTTTGATAGTGTGATCAAAGCATTTGGTTTTATACCGACTTTTGGAGAAGCCAGTATTTACAAGAAAGTGAGTGGGAGGTCTGTAGCATTTGTGATATTATATGTGGATGACATATTGTTGATCAGAAATGATACTGAATTTCTGGATAGCATAAAAGGATACTTGAATAAGAATTTTTCAATGAAAGACCTCGGTGAAGCTGCTTATATATTGGGCATCAAGATCTATAGAGATAGATCAAGATGCTTAACTGGACTTTTCACAAAGCACATACCTTGATAAAGTTTTGAAGAAGTTCAAAATGGATCAAGCAAAGAAAGGGTTCTAGCTTGTGTTACATGGTGTGAAGTTGAGTCAGACTCAATGCCCGACCACTGTAGAAGATAGAGAGAAAATGGAAGGCATTCCCTATGCTTCAGCCATAGGTTCTATCATGTACGCAATGCTGTGTACCAGACCTGATGTGTGCCTTGCTATTAGTTTAGCAGGGAGGTACCAAAGTAATCCAGGAGTGGATCACTGGACAGCGGTCAAGAACATCCTGAAATACCTGAAAAGGACTAAGGATATGTTTCTCGTTTATGGAGGTGACAAAGAGCTCGTCGTAAGTGGTTGTGTCGATGCAAGCTTTGATTCTGATCCGGATGACTCTAAGTCACAAACCAGATATGTATTTATAGTGAATGGAGGAGATGTAAGTTGGTGCAGTTCCAAGCAGAGCGTCATGGCGGGATCTACGTGTGAAGCGGAGTACATAGCTGCTTCGGAAGCAGCAAATGAAGGAGTTCATATCCGATCTAGGTATCATACCTAGTGCATGGGGTCCAATGAAAATCTTTTGTGACAATACTGGTGCAATTTCCTTGGAAAAGGTATCCAGATTTCACAAGAGAACCAAGCACATCAAGAGATGCTTCAATTCCATCCGCGATCAAGTCAAGGAGGGAGACATAGAGATTTGCAAGATACATACGGATTTGAATGTTGCGAGACCGTTGACTAAGCCTATCTCACGAGAAAAACATGATCAACAAAGAAGACTCCATGGGTGTTAGAATCATTACTATGTAATCTAGATTATTGACTCTAGTGAAAGTGGGAGATCAAGAAAATATGCCCTAGAGGCAATAATAAAAGTTGTTATTTATATTTCCTTATATCATGATAAATGTTTATTATTCATGCTAGAATTGTATTAACTGAAACTTAGTACATGTGTGAATACATAGACAAATAGAGTGTCCCTAGTATACCTCTACTAGACTAGCTCGTTAATCAAATATGGTTAAGTTTCCTAGCGATAGACATGTGTTGTCATTTGATGAATGGGATCACATAATTAGAGAATGACATGATGGACAAGACCCATCCATTAGCTTGGCACTACGATCGTTTAGTTTATTGCTATTGCTTTCTTCATGACTTATACATGTTCCTATGACTATGAGATTATGCAACTCCCGAATACCGAAGGAACACTTAGTGTGCTATCAAACGTCACAACGTAACTGAGTGATTATAAAGATGCTCTATAGGTGTCTCCGATGTTGTTTGTTGAGTTGGCATAGATCGAATTGGGATTTGTCACTCCGATTGTCGGAGAGGTATCTCTGGGCCCTCTCGGTAGTGCACATCACTATAAGCCTTGCAAGCAAAGTGACTAATAAGTTAGTTGCGGTATGATGCATTACGGAATGAGTAAAGAGACTTGCCGGTAACGATATTGAACTAGGTATGATGATACCGACGATCGAATCTCGGGCAAGTAACATACCGATGACAAAGGGAACAACGTATGTTGTTATGCGGTTTGACCGATAAAGATCTTCATAGAATATGTAGGAGCCAATATGAGCATCCAGGTTCCACTATTGGTTATTGACCGAAGATGTGTCTCGGTCATGTCTACATAGTTCTCGAACCCGTAGGGTCCGCACGCTTAACGTTCGATGATGATTTGTATTATGAGTTGTGTGATTTGATGTACCAAAGGTTGTTCGGTGTCCCGGATGAGATCACGGACATGACGAGGAGTCTTGAAATGGTCGAGACATAAAGATTGATATATTGGACCATGTTATTCGGACACCGGAAGTGTTCCAGATAGTTTTGGATAAAACCGGAGTGCCGGAGGGGTTACTGGAACCCCCCCCCCCTCTGGGGAAGTAATGGGCCTTAGTGGGCCTTAGGGGAGAGAGGGCAGCAGCCAGGAGGTGCCCCCCCAAGGGGAGTCCGAATAGGACTAGGGGAGGGGGCGCGGCCCCTCTTTCCCTCTCCCGCTCCCTCTCCTTCCTTCTTCTCCTACTTGGACTAGGAAAGGGAGGAGCCAATTCCTACTTGGAGTAGGACTCCCCCCCTTGGGCGTGCCCCCTACGGCCGGCCAGCCTCCTCCTCCCCTCCTTTATATATGGGGTAGGGGGCACCCCATAGACACACAAGTTAATCTTTATCCATGTGCGGTGCCCCCCACCACAGTTTTCCACCTCAGTCATATTGTCGTAGTGCTTAGGCGAAGCCCTGTGTCGGTAACTTCATCATCACCGTCACCATGCCGTCGTGCTGACGAAACTCTCCCTCTGCACCCCATAGAGTTCGAGGGACGTCACCGAGCTGAACGTGTGCAGATCGCGGAGGTGCCGTGCGTTCGGTACTTGGATCGGTTGGTTCGCGAACACGTTCGACTACATCAACCGCGTTACTAAACGCTTCTGCTTTCGTTCTACGAGGGTACATAGACACACTCTCCCCGCTCATTTCTATGCTTCTCCTAGATAGATCTTGCATGATCGTAGGCAAATTTTTGAAATACTACGTTCCCCAACACATTGGTAGTACTACTACTAGTCTAGCACCACCGTCTGGATTTAGTAGTACTGCCACGTCCGTCTTGATTTAGTATTTGACTAGCAATATCTAGTAATGCATGTCACAAAAACTATACTACTCCCTGTGTAAATAAATACATGGAATATTGTTTTATTCGGTTTTGAACATAGTTCCCGATGATATTATACACTCTCCCTTTCGGTAGATAGCTCAAATCTGAAGTCTCATCAATCAGACTACTATTGTACTCACCGAGCGGTCAACTTGGCAAGCTACCAACAAAAACTTGCAATCAAAGGCTACTATTGTACTGCCTCCATACTGGTGCATTAGTCACATTACTAAAACTAAATAATCCCAAACTTTTAGGCGCGGTGCATTAACTACCCACCTCGTTCCCATTTTTCTTCAACAAAAAAGAAATCACCCTATAGGAGACATGGGGTGTGTATGCACTCAATGACTTGAGACTAGGTAGCACAACATGCAGTGCTCAACTCTCTTTATGCAATGCCATTAATTACAAAATACTACTCCTACCTCCGTCCTAGTTTATTGTTCCCATTAGTATTTTGTGCCAAATTTTGACCATAGATTTAACTAAAATAATATTAATGCATGTCACCAAAAATTGTCTCATTGGATTCGTATTTGAACATATTTTCCAATGACATTATTTTTTGTTACATGCATTAAAATTTTATTAGTTAAATCAAATGCAAAGGGGACCAATAAACCAGTAAACATCGAAGTTCTCTCATTTTGCCCCAACTTGGTCTCGGTGAGATGACTATACTACACCGGCACAGAGGGAGGGCCGAGGAGTAGATGGCCAACACACACATGAATGCAATGCAGTCTGCACTTCTCATATAAAGGCTCCCCGCCAGTCCAATCTACGAAATCCTACGCACCTACGCACCCTAAAAAAGGGCAATAGTGATCACTCCAATCGCAAGATCAGTTGACTAGAAGCTAGACCCCTGGAGGCGATGAGCACGATCATCAGTCGGCTGTGCCAGATGGTCCACGACGCCGGCCTGCGGCCCGACACCGAGAACGTCTCCAGGTCGTGCTTGAGGCCGCCAGGGCGAGAGGCCTCTTGGACGGCAGCTATGTCTCCTTGTTCAACGAGGTCCTCGTCGGCTTCCTCAACAAGTTCACCATCGTCAAGAAGCTCACAAACGACCTTGACGTACGCCTCCAGCCCACGTGCCCAGGCTCTGCGATGCCCGCCACCCTCAACGGACTCTATGGTGACAGCCTCTTCAACGCACTAGTGGCCCTGCGACTGCTCGCCGTCGCGCCGAAGAATGTCCACCTCGAGGTCGCCCTCGCCATGCAGTGCCTGGCGCAGCAAGACACCATCGACATAATCACCCACGTCTACGCGCAAATCGTCCACAAGGACTACTACATGCAAGAGGAGGACGATAGGACACTGGCCTTCTTGGACCACAGGGCAACCTTGGACGGCTTTGTTTGGAAGCACGCTGAGCTCGCCGCCAACGCCGCTGCTCCTCACACGTCAGTTGGTGACCCGACGCACTAGGGTGTGAGGATGTCATTCATGGATCCGTATGTATCTTTATCTTTCCATCAATTCCATGTAGTAGTATATTGTACTAGTAATTATCTTACCTTTCGCGTCAACTTCATAATTTTCGTACGTACTTCATGCATGAACCGCGTCAAAACCAAACTTCTCATTACTCTAGGGAAAATTGTTATTTCTATCTATCAGTCACGCCATGGAGCAGAACCAAATTTTACAAGTTACAAGTTCAAAAGGAAAAGCTTGTCGTGTTCGCGTCGCACCCCCACATGGTTGGTCCGGCACGCTGCCCAAGGGGGAATGTGTGTTGTGTTGCACTTTCACTTACAAGTGGGACCGCAGTTGAGTAAACCGACTATCGGCAAACCCCCACCCCACCCATCGCGTGATGCCTGAGTTAGAGAAAACAGGAGGGATAAGAGATGGATGTAGCACGGACTCCAAGAAAATGGGTGTCAGATGGGACTCCTGTGGGTGGCATGTGCCGTACTGCTAGACGTGAATGCTAGTTATGGCCAATGCCACCCCACTATATCAAGGTTCTGGTTACACAGAGCGAACACATTATCTCCAGGAGTACGGTACACCACTAGTATGTGACACCCTTATTTTTTCCATCATGAGTTTCCTTTGCCTTTTTGCTTTTATTTGCTTTTATTTGGGATTTTGAGTTAATTCATTTGGACTTAGCACTTGGGCATTATTTTGATTTTCACCCAAGTGACTCCTCTCACCTCCCACAACCTCTCTTGACCTCTCATTCATCATTACAATGCTTTGGAAAAAATTTCTTCTAAGGGAAACATTCATTTTCACCCTGAAAATGGAATATTTTCATCTTCACTCCAAAGCAACCCCTCTGTTTCTTGCCCACAAAAATCTGAAAAAAAAAATCACACACACCCTTTGGATAGTGCCTCATCACCCTATGCAAAAATATCATGTGGTCATGTGGCCCAATTTTTCTAGGGAAAATCATTTGCATTCTGACCAGAAAATGCAGTTTGTACAACAGGTGCATTATTCCTTGAGCTTTTGGAGCTGAATTTTCTTGAGCATCATTACCTTAGTAACCTAACACTAGACCCCAAAGCTCAGCTCCTAACTCTTCTTGGTTTTATCACTAAGTTGGCCACAAGATTCTATCCAGAAACTTTCATTAAGTGATGTGATCAACTCACTCATCCTAGCAGCTTGCTTACTCCTCTCCTAACCTAAACACTCCATGGTCGACAGCCTAGACAAGGTTTGGCATCACTTGGGCATCACGTTGACACAGTACGCGTGGTGACCGCGTGAGGACATGGGCTCTGACATGCCGCCAAGGCCCGAAGGCGCCCGAGCCTCTGTTGAGCTCGTGCTTGTCTCAGCACCACGCCTAGCCAGCCGCACCGTGCCACCAGCCTCGCTTCACCTCCTCAGCAGCCTCGCTGCCGCTCCCCGATGCCGGAGACGCCGTAGCGATCACGCGCGCCTCGCGCCAGAGGAGCACAGTGCCCCCGTGCCTGACTTAGTGCCCTCCCGTGCATCATGTGCTCATCCCCGAGCTTGAACAGTGGCCGCGTGAGCCCTGGCCTCTTCTCCCCCTCTCACTGACGCCCCTCGTCGCCGTGCGCTGCTTCCAGAGACTCCGGCAAACTCTCGAGCTCCGCTCGGCCTCGCCTATAAATAGACCCCTCCCGAGCTCATTTCTCCTCACCTCTCCACCCACTCAACCTCAACGACCCCGTAGGAAGCCGCAGCCCGGCCGGGCAGGCCTCTGGTCGATGTCCTCGACCCGAGCTCGCTGGCGATCCCCTTTCTCTGCCCCTCCCACTCCATCGCTCCTCGAGTTTGAACCACTTCTCCGGCGACTCCTTGGTGAATCACGGGAGCTAGCCGACCCCCTGGAGCCCCTGGAGCCACTTGTTCTCGGCGTCTTCTTCTTCTCCAACGAGCTCCGCCTGCTACAGCCACTGGAGACGACCACGCCACCCTCGTTCGTACACCCCTCGCCGCGTTTTGGGTACGTGCGTGTTCGCTGTAGCCTTGCGCATCTCCCTATCATTTCCACGGCGGCCGCCGACCTCTCCTCGCCGAAGAAACACCGGTGACGCGCCGCCCCTCCTCTGTTTCCCTCTCTCTCTCTCTCTCTCTCTCTCTCTCTCTCTCTCTCTGAAAACCCTGACGGGTGGGGCCCGCTATCAGCCTCTCCACTTGCGCCCGAAGCAGTCTGAGTGGAGGCGTATTCACTGGAATATGTCTTTGACGTCACCCCTTGGTTTTCTTTTTATTCAAATTTAAATCATTTTGACCAGAAACTTTGACCAGCTCTAACTCCTAATCTACAAGTACAAATGAGTTGATTCTTTTCGCATTAGCTTTGTACTGGAATATTCTAGCAGCACATCAAATTTGAAGGGTTTTTGATATTTTCTTTTGTTGTTTTTAATTCTTTTCAGAAGGAGAAACTTGTCGTGAGGAGAACCAGAAGGAGTGTGACCCTCCTATGCACTAAGGCAAGCCACACAAATATTTGCATGGTGTCATTTCAGTAACTATGATTTTCCAAATAGAATATGATATATTTCATGCATTTAATCATTCAACAAATATTGCTAAAGTTATTTCATTTGTTATGCTTGACATGCTTAGCTTGATGTAGTACTTGAGTGCATGGACTAGTGTGATGTAGTAGAGTCATTTGGATAGCATGACTATGATTTAGTTATGATCGGTATTATTTTTAGAAATGATAATTTTTTTATTTTCACTATGTTAACACTACTGCAGGATGCTGCTAACGCGACACAACGATTAGAGACCCTTCGACGAAACTATTTGTGATGCATTAATCGCAAACGGTGGTGTAAAAGAACCGTCAAAAAAGGTGCAAAACGTTTGCGATGGCGGAGCCATCAAACACGGTTCAGATTTTAGTCGCGTGTGCGATGCAGGGCATACGGTTCAGTCCAATGAACTGTTTGCGATGAGGCAGAACAAAAGAAACGGGCATCCTGATGAAGGTGTGTGCGATATACAACATATTGTTCACTCGGATGAACTGTTTGTGATTAGGCAACACAAAAGGAATGGTCAGCCAGATCAAGGTGTGTGTGATTGAGGGCATACGCTTCAGAAGGATTAATTGTTTGCGATTAGGCAATAGAACATAAACGGGTCAGCCAGATTAAAGTGTCTGTGATTGATGCCATACACTTCACATGTATGAACTGTTTGCGATTAGCCACAACAAACTGAAACAGTTAGATAGATCAACGTGTGTTCACTAGACGGGCACACACATTCTAATTAAAAGAAGCGCGCGCGATGGTAATAACGAGCGCGCATGGTTGTTGGAACAAGACGTGTGCTGACATTGCCTATTGCGGTGCACCCTATGGTGCAAACGCCACGTACGCGGCCGAGAAGTTGTACGTGCCGATGTTACGCCTTCCGGGAATAGTGCCGCACTTATAACCGTCAGTAAATTTTGAGCATGCATCACGTCACATTCCAAATTGCAAATTACTACTTGGTTATAAATACTACTACTCCAAGATGACTCTACATTCCTCCTCAACTCCTCATCCACAAAAACAAAGTCATTCATCATCGTTCCCTTTGTGTCTGCCATGGCCAGCGTGAGTTCTGGGTCGAGAGATTGCCACCAGGGAGATGCGAGCATGGAAGCGGGAGCATGAGAGATGCCCCGCCTCACCGCGAATGCAGCCGGCATGTCCCGCCACGCGGCCGTAGCAGCATAGAGGTCCCACCGTGCCGCCGAAGCAGCACGCAGGTCCCGCCGCGCCGTCAAAGCAGAAGAGATGTCCCACCATGTCGCGAATGCAGCAGAGATGTCCTCCCGCGCCGCGGAAGCCTGGGAAAATGTCTCGCGGGTAGGCGAGGACTCTTACAGGCGCATGCATGCGATCGTCCATAGCCAGATGGATCAGATCTCCGGCTGGGCGAGGTTGCAGGACGACATGAAAGCCTCTTTTGAAGAGGCTGTCGGCGTCATCCGGCAACTAAATGAGAGCAATGCGAAGCTCCGGGCCGAGCGCGACCTGCTGAGGGCGAAGATCATCGGAAGTGCGGAGCAGCAAGAGGAGAACACTGCCTTGTTGAAGAGGACCGGCGTCATCGTCGAGAAACTTATGGATGAGAATGCCATGCTGTGCATCGAGTAGAGAAGGCTGGTGGAGGAATCCGTGGATGCTCTCAAGCAGCATCTTGAAGACAAGAAAGAGCTCATCGCCGCTTGCCGCGGAGACTAGTTCCCGTGGCCTGCAACAACGTAGAGATCAGCGAGGCAGATCATTGTCTTCCTTCTTCTTTTTCCCTTGTGTATTTCGGGCGTTGCCGCATGTGGCTTTTTTAATTATGTTCCTAAATATGTAAGACAATTGTTATCCCCTGTCATCGTCCTTATATTCATCATGCTTGCTATAAGTCGCAGTCGATGCTATATAGGTCCATTAGATCTTACATCAAGATCCGTGCAAAACTTTCTTTTCAGATTTTCATTTTTCTCTCTTAAATCTCAGTCCAGTGAGACACATAGCCACGCTGTAGAATAGGGGATCGGGCGCCATTAATGGAGACATTGGGAGGGAGGTGCGCGGTGGGTAGCGGTAAAAGGGCTCTCCTCCCGATGAGCACGCGCAGGGGTCTGATCGCACGCCTCCCGTACTCAAATAGCTACCCCGCACGACACCTCCTAGCCAATAAAAAAAGGGGACGTGTGGAGGCACGTAAATGGTACGTAGAACGCCCACGGTTTCAATAATACTTGTGTTTCTAATTTGTAACGTGATAACACTTGTTCCAAAATGATTTTTTGTTGATTGTTAATGTGTGCGCCTTCGCAAATCGGACAGAAAAATTACCACAACATGTTGGTGCCATGTTATGACACCATGCCAAGTTTCATGATTTTCAGGCGTGTTTTGGATTTACAGGAATTAAAAAACCAAGTTTCTCAATCTTTCCGGCCGAGCCACGACGCCCAGATGTTTGAATTTCATTCCCATTTCTTGCATGGGACCTAGAAATTCACCCAAGGACACACATGTGATTTTTCAAACAACTTTGGTGCACTGGAGCATGTGCTTGTAGTTCAAATTTGAATTATGCACATTAAATGCGCAGAAACTCAATTAACGTATAAAAATGGCCAAATGAACCAGGAATAATTCCAAAATTTAGCACGATACTTCTATTTGGTCTAATCTGCCTGTGTAAAAAAATTAAGGCAGGAGAAGGCAGTGTGCGTATCTCGTTTCGCACACGGAGGTGACACCTTCCCTCTCGGAACCACGAGCCTTCTTGAGGGAAGCTCCGGTTTGCAAGAAGCTTACACCAAAACTTGTCCCAATTCGGCCTAAAAAATTACCGCAGCATGTTGGTGCCATATCATGACACCATGCCAAGTTTCATGATTTTCACGCGTGTTTTGCATGTACATGAATTAAAAAACCAAGTTTCTCAATCTTTCCGGCTGAGCCACGATGCCCAGATGTTTGAATTTCATTCCCATTTCTTGCATGGGACCTATAAATTGACCCAAGGACACACATGTGATTTTCAACCAACTTTGGTGCACTAGAGCATGTGCTTGTAGTTCAAATTTGAATTATGCACATTAAATGCGCAGAAACACAATTAATGTATAAAAAGGCCAAACGAACCCGGAATAATTCCAAAATTTAGCACGATACTTCTATTTGGTCTAATCTGCCTGTGTAAAAAATTAAGGTGGGAGAAGGCAGTGTACGTATGTCGTTTCGCACATGGAGGTGACACGTTCCCTCTCGGAACCACGAGCCTTCTTGAGGGAAGCTCCGGTTTGCAAGAAGTTTACACCAAAACTTGTCCCAATTCGGCCTAAAAAATTACCGCAACATGTTGGTGCCATATCATGAGATCATGCCAAGTTTCATGATTTTCAGGCGTGTTTTGGATTTATAGGAATTAAAAAACCAAGTTTCTCAATCTTTCCGGCTGAACCACGACGCCAGATGTTTGAATTTCATTCCCATTTCTTGCATGGGACCTATAAATACACCCAAGGACACACATGTGATTTTTCAATAAACTTTGGTGCACTGGAGCATGTGCTTGTAGTTCAAATTTGACTTATGCATATTAAATGCGCACAAACACAATTAATGTATAAAAAGGCCAAACGAACCCGGAATAATTCCAAAATTTAGCACGATACTTCTATTTGGTCTAATCTGCCTATGTAAGAAAATTAAGGCGGGAGAAGGCAGTGTACGTATCTGGTTTCGCACACGGAGGTGACACGTTCCCTCTCGGAACCACGAGCCTTCTTGAGGGAAGCTCCGGTTTGCAAGAAGCTTACACCAAAGCTTGTCCCAATTCGGCCATAAAATTTACCATAGCATGTTGGTGCCATGTCATGACACCATGCCAAGTTTCATGATTTTCAGGTGTGTTCTGGATTTACAGGAATTTGAAAACCAAGTTTCCCAATCTTTCCGGCCGAACCACGACGCCTAGATGTTTTAATTTCATTCCCATTTCTTGCATGGGACCTATAAATACACCCAAGGACACACATGTTATTTTTCAACCAACTTTGGTGCACTGGAGCATGTGCTTGTAGTTCAAATTTGAATTATGCACATTAAATGCGCAGAAACTCAATTAATGTATAGAAAAGGCCAAACAAACCCAAAATAATTCCAAAATTTAGCACTATACTTCTATTTGGTCTAATCTGCCTGTGTAAAAAAATTAAGTCGGGAGAAGGCAGTGTACGTATCTCGTTTCGCACATGGAGGTGACACGTTCCCTCTCGGAACCACGAGCCTTCTTGAGGGAAGCTCCGGTTTTCTAGAAGCTTACACCAAAGCTTGTCCCAATTCGGCCAAAAAAATTACCGCAACATGTTGGTGCCATGTCATGACACCATGCCAAGTTTCATGATTTTCAGGCGTGTTTTGGATTTATAGGAATTAAAAAACCAAGTTTATCAATATTTCCGGCCGAGCCACGACTCTGAGATGTTTGAATTTCATTCCCATTTCTTGCATGGGACCTATAAATACACCCAAGGACACACATGTGATTTTTCAACCAACTTTGGTGCACTGGAGCATGTTCTTGTAGTTCAAATTTGAATTATGCACATTAAATGCGCAGAAACTCATTAATGTATAAAAAGGCCAAACTAACCCGGAATAATTCCAAAATTTAGCACGATATTTCTATTTGGTCTAATCTGCCTGTGTAAAAAAGTTAAGGCGGGATAAGGCAGTGTACGTATCTCGTTTCATACATAGAGGTGACACGTTCCCTCTCGGAACCACGAGCCTTCTTGAGGGAAGCTCCAGTTTGCAAGAAGCTTACACCAAAGCTTGTCCCAATTCGCCAAAAATTACATAACATGTTGGTGCCATGTCATGACACCATGCCAAGTTTCATGATTTTCAGGCGTGTTTTGGATTTACAGGAATTTAAAAACCAAGTTTCCCAATCTCTCCGGCCGAGCCACGACGCCTAGATGTTTGAATTTCATTCCCATTTCCTTCATGGGACCTATAAATTCACCCAAAGACACACATGTGATTTTTCAACAAACTTTGGTGCATTGGAGCATGTGCTTGTAATTCAAATTTGAATTATGCACATTAAATGCCTAGAAAATCAATTAATGCATAAAAATGCCAAACGAACCCGGAATAATTCCACATTTAAACACAACACTCATGTACTAGTTTCATGTTCACTGTACGTAAATGTCCTAGCAATTCAAACACCATCCTTTCCCTCTGTAACACCATTTTGTCTTTCAAAACATAATGGAAAAAATCAGGTATAGCACAAACAATTTACTAGAAAGAATCGTGTGGGATTTAATATAGAATATCTTGGCGCACCGTCTTGTGTGGCTTACGCAGGAAGCTTCATCGTCTACAGTCCACCGCCCCCGCATGAACCACACTTGCGCGCCAGTTTCTCGCGGCACCGAGCGAAATTTTTTGCCACCACGGAAATATCTATCTCCCCGCTCCCTCCCTCCTACCAAAAGCCACATTTCCACTGTTCCTCCTTGCTTTCCAAGTTCAAACCTTCACTGCTGCCATCGGCAGCTCAGCCTCCTCGCCGGCGACCCTTCTTCTTGCAGCGCCGCCTCCTTGCCGGCGACCCTTCTTCTTGCAGCGCCGCCTCCTTGCTGGCGTCCCTTCTTCTTGCTGCGCGGTCTCCTCACTGCCGACCCTTCTGCGCGGCCTCGTAGATATGGTCAGGTAATCCACACCCCACCCACACCATCCTCCTCCTTTCCCGTCCCACATGCCCGGACCGACGGCATGACACCTTCCATCGAAATCACTGCCCCCTCCTCCGATTAAGCGCCGCCCACAACCATTTTGCACATAGTATAACATGGAACTCAGTAGCATGCGTCTGCACGCGTGCACGAGGTTGCTATGGCTGCCATGCGTGTCGACCACCAGATCTTGGAGTAGCACCTCATTTTCGAGGCCACCATCAACACCGCCACGCGATTGTCTACTTTAAAATATAGTTCGTGTTGTTTTCTCGAGGCCACCGCCAGTGCCTTCTAGTGATTTGTCCTTTGTAATGTTAATATGCAATCTAATGTTCAGTTAACAATTTGGTCCTCTGAAATGTCATGTTCTGTTAACACTTTGGTCCAACAATTGCTACATTTCGTAGTACTGTTCTCAAGCATTCTTTGTTTTGTTAACTGTTTTATCTTCTAGTACATGTTTCTATTCTGCAATATCGTGCTCAGTTAACTATTTTGGTTCATTTGGTCTGCTATCCATTTAACTGTTTGGTTCAGTTCTGTAATTTGATTTTCATTTGCTGTGGGTACAATTTTGTATTGTTATGCATGTGACACCAATCGAATTTGGCTGTACTCAATATATATTCTACTGATAGTATGGAAACTCTCAGTTAACCTGATCAAGATCTTCCTTATGTGTGTTGCAGGGAAACAATGGGAGACACTGCGATTTACCATCGAGGTTTGTTCCAGCAGGGTCCTTTGGCTAATAGCACATTATTGTGCGATTGCGAGAATCATTCTAATATTTAGGTTTCTTACAATTTGGTCTTGCACATGTAGGTCCTGCTGTCAGAGGCTTAGACCCATTGTTCGACCCATTTTGCATATGGGTAAATGAGATGTCCATGAATATCAGTCAAGTCAAGAAACTCAGAAAAAATGTTAGGATGAAGAAACTTGCGACGAATAATAGCAATATCTTTGTTTGCACAATGAAGAAGACATCAGTCAACTATAGGATGGTACCAACTCTTTTACCTTGTTTTTACCACTAGCGCCATTTCAAAATTTACAACAACGATTTATGGATAGCTTTGTTTTCAGTACTTTTCAAAGCAGTTCACCGATGATTACCTCTCAAACCACCTGCATGGTCAAGAGGCGAGGAAGGTATTCATTCAACACCCACGGTACAATATTGAATTATTGCTAAAGAGGACGAAGGTTGGGCGTGCGAATATCCATAGACACTGGCCTAAAGTTGCAAGGACATTCAACATCACTGAAGGCTCAATATTTGCCTTCCGCTTCTGCAGTTTCCAGATGAGATTCATCTGTCTATTTACCGTGTATGATGCTACTTTCCAAAGGTTTTTTATGCTGCATGTGAAACTTGGTGCTATTGTGTAATGGCGTAACCGAGTGCCGAAGCTATCTGATGTAATTTGATTATGAAATCCTGGTTGCTTTTATACAGATATGAAATATCTGGCGTGTTTTATATGAAATGTCGGTTTGATTAGTACATGGACTATCAATAATAGGCTAATTGCCCTGCTTATTGGGGTTTTCTATTGCAGACGGTTACTCAGACAGCACCGTGGGCGATGAACTTAAACAACCCGCACGGTTCCTAGAAAGTAGGCGTGTTCGATCAACTAACAATCACACACAACTTCCGGCAGCGAACTATTTGCGTTAGACCACCTTGCACAAATGTTTCCACACAAAGAATTGTGTGTGATATACATACCTACGGAAATATTTTTCTAGGATTCACTGTGTGGGATGTACATACCTACGGAAATGATTTTCTGGGATTCACCGTGTGGGATGTACATACCTACGCAAATGATTTCTGGGATTCACCGTGTGGGATGTACATACCTACGGAAATGTTTTTCTCAGATTACCGTGTGGGATGTACATACCTATGGAAATGATTGGGTTTCGATGCCTCGCCCGATCGCACACAGCCCCAGCCTGTGTCCTAGGAGGCCTATCCCCGACGATTTCTGGGTTGTGTGGGAAGGACCCCCCCCCCTATCACCCACACTCACTTGGCGACGGTTCCAAATGTCGTCACGAAAAGGGGTTAAAAACCGTTTGTATAGCACGTCCCTGTACCAGTGTAATGTCATAACTAAAAATGATTGGGTTAAAACCAGTGAGGTAAAACTGGTGTCTCTGAAGTGATTAGTAGTGCATGCAGAATGATTCTATGATGTCGATCCGTTTCATTTCAGTGATATGTGAATATAGTTGCATGTCGGGTAATTGCATGTTCATGGCATACTATGACTCGAGTTCTTTTATTTCAAGTTAAACATGATCATAATCCAACTTGAACATAATGTTGATCGAGTCATGGTGCCACCGAACCCAGCCTCCTAGTGCAACCACATTTGTCTTTATGGGAAGGCCCTTATACGGTCCGTTGTCATGCCTCTGGTCGGTGCTTCCAATGAGGGAAGGTTATGGGCGTGCGGTACCCTAGCCCGGTAAGCAGACATAACCTTGTGTGCCCATTGTTGTTGTTATGATACCTTTCCC
Organism: Aegilops bicornis; assembly: GCA_021605145.1. Classification (NCBI taxonomy): domain Eukaryota; kingdom Viridiplantae; phylum Streptophyta; class Magnoliopsida; order Poales; family Poaceae; genus Aegilops; species Aegilops bicornis. The sequence continues at coordinate 229,595,566 of CM038669.1, forward strand.
TATGTGGGACCATTTATGTTTTGCCACGACGGTGTCCGTGAATGTCACGGGTTGACATCGGGGCCACCCATGACTTAGCCCAGAGGGGAGTTCCTTGGAGTGGCCGGGAGAGTGTCATGACAATGGGTTGGTTCTGTCGGAATGCCGTTGGTCCACCCGAATGGGAGTGCGAGGCCATGGATTCTGTGGTGTGGGTACAGTGTGCTAACCTCCGCAGAGTGTGTGTTAAATCTATTGATAGCCGCGTCCTTGGTTACGGACCCAGTTCGTAGTAGGACACACCATGGATCAACATAAATAATTTAATTTGGCACACTAAAGTTATATGGTTGGCACTGATTATATGATGAGATTGTTGGAACCATGAAGATGGTTGTTGTTGGAACCAAAGAGTTGGTTTCCGTTGTGATCCAGGAGTGATCACCGTATTGATGATGTTGGTTACAAGGTAACCCGTATGGTAAGCGAGTCCGAGGGACTCGGTGCACAATCATGTTCACTTCATGAATAGTATGTTGAAGCATTGCATTTAACCTGCTTAATTGTCATGTTATTGTTTGCCATTATGCTTTTACTTGTTGTGAGCTTGCAAGTACATTGAATGTACTGACCTGGCGTGTCATGCCAGCTTTTAGGAAAGTCTTACCAGATCGGAGTGCTTCCCATGTCTAGACCGTTTCCACATCGGTGTCCCTGTGCTATGGAGTTCCACTTCATCGTCATTCCGCTGCCGCGTAGTTGTCGTGATCGAGGCCCCTTTCATATTCATTAAATAATGTACATACTGTTCAGCCGCACCATGTGTGCCGCTTGGCCTTGCTATCTGATGTAATATCGAACTCTATGTTTCCGCTAGCATGAATAAAGCGATTGTTTTGTGTACCAAGTTGTTGTGTGTTGCCAAAAGACTAGATCTCTAGGCTAGCAATGCAAGGTAAACCGGTTGCTCTGAGCCGGGGTGCCACAACACTTCGTATCAGAGCCACGCTGACTGGAGGACACGCTAGACCGCCAACGCGTTAGTTGAACGGTAGTTGGTTTAGTTTTGAGTGCCGGTAGTGTTTGCATCTGATTGCGGCATCGCATGCATTTGATTTATTGTTTTTACTAACCGACTAATGGTTGTGAGTGTAGATGGCTCCAGTAACGTATGCGTGTTAGTTGGATCTGTCATCGTGCACTTCACCGCACCTTCTTCGAAGCGTATGGCGTTGAGGGAGTCCTAGATTACGGGGTCCTCGGGCGTCCGGGCTATGCGACATGGGCCAGACTCATGGGCCGTGAAGATACAAGATGGAAGGCTTTCCCCCGTGTCCGGATGGGACTCTCCTTGGCATGGAAGGCAAGCTTGGCCTGCGGATATGACGATTCCTTTCTCTGTAAACCGACTCTGTACAACCCTAGCCCCCTCCGGTGTCTATATAAACCAGAGGGTTTAGTTTGTAGAGGCAATCATAAACATACAGGCCAGACATCTAGGGTTTAGCCATTACGATCTCGAGGTAGATCAACTCTTATAGCCCCTATACTCATCAAAGTCAATCAAGCAGGAAATAGGGTATTACCTCCATCAAGAGGGCCCGAACCTGGGTAAACATTGTGTCCCCTGCCTCCTATTACCTTCGATCCTTAGATGCACAGTTCGGGACCCCCTACCCGAGATTGCCGGTTTTGACACCGACATTGGTGCTGTCATTGAGAGCTCCGTTGTGGCGTCGTCGAAAGGCTCGATGGCTCCATCGATCATCTACAACAATGCTGCCGGGAGCGAGATTTTTCTCCCCGGACAGATCTACGTATTCGGCGGCTTCGCACTGCGGGCCAACTCCGTTGGCCACCAGAGCAGATCGACAACTGCGCCCTGGTCATCAAATCAACTTCAGAAATCTGAATTATGTCGCTGATATCTGAGGGGACTTGATCCTCCATGGGTTCGCGGCTCCAACCACCGCTCCGGCCTTACATCTGGAGCACGTCATCAGGTCAGAAGACGGGATACTAGAGCCTGGCGGACTCTCTGCAGCTGCAGAGCTCAACATGGGAGAACCGGAGGGAATAGTGTCACCAACACTCATCATAAAGCCGGACTCTTTTCTGAACACTAGCCTCGACCCTCGCGGAAGCGCCCCTGGCTCGGCCAGGGAACTCCGGTCCCAGCACAAACCTCGCTCTTAAACGAGGCTCTGGACTTAATTCGGTCCCTCGCCATCACAGAGGAGCCGCTTCCTAATTGCGCCCAGCCCGGACTAGGGGCTGGAAATAGGGAACTTTACTTCCCACCCACCACCCACTTTATAGCCACTGTCGAGGATCTAACCGACATGCTTGATTACACCTCCGAAGACATCAACGGTATGCACGACGATGCCGGGGAGGAGGAGGCCGGAAACCCGCCGTTCACCGGACGCTGGACGGACACTTCCTCGTACAACGTGTACATGGTGGATACACCTAAAGAAGGCGACGACGATAAAAAGGAGGACCCAGTCGGGGACGAACCTCTTGAGGTACCACCGAAGCGTCGACATCAGCGGGGCTGCTCTAAATTGTGTCGCGGAAAGGACAACAATACCGACACCGGAGACAATGATACTCCGGAGCATGCCGAAGACAAGGAAGACCCCATCGAACCAACATCCCAACAGGATGATCGGAAGGACGGACAAGTTGACCCTGATGAGCAAGCAGGGAATGAAGACTCGGAGGATAGCAACTATCTACCACTCTCCGAGGACGAGGTGAGCCTCGGCCACGAAGATTTCATCATGCTAGGGGAACCCCTCAAACAAGAGCGCTTTAAGCGTTGGCTAATAGCAACGACAAGAAGCCTAAAAAAGAAGCAGCAGCAGCTTCAAGCTGACCAAAATCTGCTCAATGATATATGGACAAATGTCCTGGTGGCCGAAGAATATGGCCTTGAACGCCCGACAAAAAGTTACCCGAAGCGTAAGCTGCTACTCCAATTGGACGACGAGGCGCTGGAGACCGTACCACCCGCACGTAACGCGGCTAATGGACCTGATCGACCACCACGTGGCCGGGACAGAACGACAACTCAAGCCGAACACCAGCCCGCGCCACCTCACCGTAAAAGCAGAGAAACAATAGCTCGAGGATACACATATGACCTACGCCAACACCTGGAAAATAGGGCAGGTCAGACAAGATCAATATACGGATCGCGGGGGAGCGCCCCGGCGTGTGAGGATGGCTATCAAGCCTGGCGCGAGAAGCACAACCACGCTGCGGCCAAAAATCGCATATGGACTTCATCTGAACCGCGCCATGATGTTGCCCGATACAGAGGCGCCGCACACCCCCTATGCTTCACCGATGAGGTAATGGAGCATGAATTCCCGGAAAGGTTTGTACCCGTGAACATCGAACCATACGATCGAACAACAGATCCCGCGGTATGGATTGAGGACTTCCTTCTCCATATTCCCATGGCCCGCGGTGACGATCTTCATGCCATCAAATACCTCCCACTAAAATTAAAGGGACCAGCTCGGCACTGGCTAAAAGCCTGCCAGAAAACTCCATTGGCAGCTGGGAGGACTTGGAAGATGTTTTCGTGATAACTTCCAAGGTACATACGTCCGGCCTCCGGACGCCGACGACTTGAGTCATATAGTCCAGCAGCCCGGAGGATCGGCCAAGAAATTCTGGACTAGGTTCCTAATTAAAAAGAACCAGATTGTCGACTGCCCGGATGCCGAAGCCCTAGCAGCCTTTAAACAAATCATCCGCGACGAATGGCTCGCTCGACACCTCGGCCAAGAGAAGCCGAAGTCCATGGCAGCCCTTACAGCACTCATGACCCGCTTTTACGCGGGCGAAGATAGCTGGCTAGCTCGTAGCAGCAACAGCGCAAGCTAACCTGGCACTTCAGAAGTCAGGAATAGCAATGGTAGGCCCCGACGCAACAAACAGAAGCGCCACAGCAATAACGACAATACCGAAGACACGACGGTCAACGCCGGATTCAGCGGCTCTAAGTCCAGTCAGCGGAAGAATCCATTCAAAAGAAAAAGAGAAGGCTCATCCAGCCTGGACCGAATACTCGATCGACCCTGCCAGATTCACGGCACCCCCGACAAGCTGGCTAATCATACCAACCAAAGTTGTTGGGTCTTCAAACAGGCCGGTAAGTTAAATACCGAGCAAAAGGAGAAGGGGTCGCCCAGTGAGGACGAAGACGAGGAGCCTCGCCCACCAAAAGCAAGGGGTCAGAAGAAGTTTCCCCCCGAAATCAAAACGGTGAATATGATATACGTCACCCATATCCCCAAGCGGGAGCATAAACCTGCGCTCAGGGACGTCTACGCGATAGAGCCAGTGATGTCTACTACACAACCCTCTTCTTGTAAATGTTGTTGGGCCTCCAAGTGCAGAGGTTTGTAGGACAGTAGCAAATATCCCTCAAGTGGATGACCTAAGGTTTATCAATCCGTGGGAGGCGTAGGATGAAGATGGTCTCTCTCAAGCAACCCTGCAACCAAATAACAGAGAGTCTCTTGTGTCCCCAACACACCAATACAACGGTAAATTGTATAGGTGCACTAGTTCAAATAAGAGATGGTGATACAAGGGCAATATGGATGGTAGATATAGGTTTTTGTAATCTGAAAATATAAAAACAGGAAGGTAACTAATGATAAAAGTGAGCACAAACGGTATTGCAATGCTTCGAAACAAGGCCTAGGGTTCATACTTTCACTAGTGCAAGTTGTCTCAACAATAATAACATAATTGGATCATATAACAATCCCTCAACATGCAACAAAGAGTCACTCCAAAGTCACTAATAGCGGAGAACAAATGAAGAGATTATTGTAGGGTACGAAACCACCTCCAAGTTATCCTTTCTGATCGATCTATTCAAGAGTACGTAGTAAAATAACACGAAGGTATTCTTTCCGTTCGATCTATCTTAGAGTTCATACTAGAATAACACCTTAAGACACAAATCAACCAAAACCCTAATGTCACCTAGATACTCCAATGTCACCACAAGTATCGGCGGGTATGATTATACGATATGCATCACCCAATCTCAGATTCATCTATTAAATCAACACAGAGAACTTCAAAGAGTGCCCCAAAGTTTCTACCGGACAGTCAAGACGATAACGTGTGCCAACCCCTATGCATAAGTTCACAAGGTCACTGAGCCCGCAAGTTGATCACCAAAACATACATCAAGTAGATCACGTGAATATCCCATTGTCACCACAGATAAGCACATGCAAGACATACATCAAGTGTTCTCAAATCCTTAAAGACTCAATCCGATAAGATAACTTCAAAGGGAAAACTCAATCCATTACAAGAGAGTAGAGGGGGAGAAACATCATAAGATCCAACTATAATAACAAAGCTCGTGATACATCTAGATCGTGCCATATCAAGAACATGAGAGAGAAAGAAAGAGAGAGAGAGAGAGAGAGAGAGAGAGAGAGAGAGAGATCAAACACATAGCTACTGGTACATACCCTAAGCCTCGAGGGTGAACTACACCCTCCTCGTCATGGAGAGCACCGGGATGATGAAGATGGCCACCGGTGATGGATCCACCCTCCGACAAGGTGTCGGAACAGGGTCCTGATTGGTTTTTGGTGGCTACAGAGGCTTGCGGCGGCGGAACTCTCGATCTACGTTTCTTTTGGGGGGGGGGGGGTTCTGTATTTACAGGAATTTTTGGCGTCGGTCTCATGTCAGGGGGGTCTCCGAGCCGTCCACGAGATAGGGGGACGCGCCCAGGGGGGTAGGGCGCGCCTTCCACCCTCGTGGACGGCTCGGGACTCTTCTGGCCCAACTCTTTTACTCCGGGGGCTTCTTTTGGTCCATAAAAATCCACAAAAATTGGCAGGTCAATTGGACTCCGTTTGGTATTCCTTTCTGTAAAACTCAAAAACAAGGAAAAACAGAAACTGGCACTGGGCTCTAGGTAAATAGGTTAGTCCCAAAAATCATATGAAATAGCATATAAAACATCCTAGATTGATACTATAATAGCATGGAACAATCAAAAATTATAGGTACGTTGGAGACGTATCAAGCATCCCCAAGATTATTTCCTGTTCGTCCTCGAGTAGGTAAATGATAAAAACTGAAGTTTTGATGTGGAATGCTACCTAACATATTTATCATGTAATTTTCTTTATTGTGGCAAGAATATTCAGATCCATAAGTGTAGCGACCCGACCCGAATGGATCAAGTCTCAGTGCTCAGGTGTCATCCCTGGATCAGTAATGCTGACACCACACAAGATTTTGAAGGATTTATAACAGAGTAGCAATCACACACTTATTACATCGTTGTCCAAAAGAGGACTTATTACAATAAATATGGCTTAAGGCCATCTAATAACGATAATAAATGGAAGACTTGGAAGATAAGTGAGTCCATCAACTCCAAATGCATCACCGAGTATAGAACCACGACCTAAAGCACCTTACTCGTCAGTCTAAAAGTATGCAACATGAAAGTTGCAGCCCGAAAATGGGTCAAAGACATGGAATATCTTTGGCAATGTAACACATAGAGAGTAATGAAGGAATAAGCCTATACTACATGCATATATGGCTGGTGGAAAAGCTCTCTGATTCTGAGTTTTGCATAAAGCCGCTTTTCCCTCATCGCAAAGGAATAAATTTGTTTAACTATAATGGTGGTTGTTAAACATTGAGAATGGTTGACAGCATCCTCAATCCTAATTAAAAGTACTCATTAAAACCCAAACAAATTTTTTATTAAGTAACATGATGAGATTCACATGATATTCAAGTACTAGATACTCAAGATGTCCATAACCGGGGACACGGCTAATCATGATTAGTTTATACACTCTGTAGAGGTTTGCGCACTTTTCCCCACAAGACTCGATCGCCTCCGTTTGATTTCTCGTCTTTGCAGGTGTTTGAGAAAGCGGATGACCGAGACATAGTCTTTCGAAGCGCTTAGCACCTTACGATGGGTAGACCGTACACCTACATCCCCTACATCTCGCTAGTCCACCACTATAAGAGTTCGCACGACTTAATCAACTATGCCAGAGCCCATAATGGCTTGTGGCTGCACACGTAAGTTACTAGTATGAATGATCTTATGATCCCTTTAAGCCCGGGTGGCAGTCCATAAAAAACAGTAATCATCGGATACCCAGTGCCTCAATCCACCCAGATGTGTGTTTAAGTTGCCACCTTAAATAAACCACTAATTTAACAATCTCACATCTGCCATGGATACACTCACCCAATCCACGTCTACTAGCATAGCATGGCAAATAAGCAACGTAGAAGTAACTCCCAAGGTTTCATAAGTAAAACAGGTAATAGGTACTACCTCAACTACTTCCCATCCCACAATTTAATTAGATCCTAATCATGCAAGTGTTTGAGGATTGATCTAATGCATAAAACTGGGTAGTAGAAAAAGGTAATCAAGTGTTACTTGCCTTGCTGATGATCCGCGAAACCTAGAGATTCGAAGTAACAAGCGGCGCACTCCGGGTGTTCTATCGCAGACAAACAACAAGCATACAATAAGTAATCATCTAATGCACGGGTAAATCTCGAATAAAATATCTGATCAGAAATTTCAACTTAAGAACCCTGGTTGCAAAAGAAAACGAATCAAACAAAACAATGGAAAAACAACCGGCGGAAGAAAACAGCTCGGTTCTAGCAAGTTGAAACTAGGTCAAATTTTACATTAGCAAAACTTTGTTTAAGTTGATTAGTCAGAACGGCGGTTTCGAAACGAAACTCCAGGCGCTTGAATCACCTGATTTCGATAAACGAGCGAGAAGATAAACTAGAACGAAGATCGGATCTGAAATCGTGATCAGAAAAATAGCGGATTAAATCCGATTAAAAGAAAAACGACGAACGGTTAAACGAACGGACGTTCATTAACCGGGAATAACCGGTGATCACGTTCGTTAATACGAATGGTCCGCCGAACGCTCGCTAAACAACAAAACCGGAAATAAAACCGATCTAGGGTTTCGAAAAAAACCCGAAACGACGGAAAAAGAAAACCGGAACGGTTTTTATAAAAAACCGAACCGAGGGGGAGGGTGGCGCGGCGCTGCTACCTCGACGAGGTGGGGCTCAAGCGGGCGGCAGCTAGGCGGCGGGCGACGGCGACATCGGGCGGCGGGCGGCTGCGGTGGCGCGGTTCTTCTGCTTCTGCTTGGGGCGGCGGTCAAGGGTTGGGAGGATGGGGGGTCTTGGGTATTTAAAGGGGAGGGTAGCTTGGGGAGGGGCAAGCAAGGAGGAGGAGGAGGAATCCTCCTCGGATTCGGCCGGGCGGTGGCGTGGCTTGTGTGGCCTTGAGGGAGGGGCGGTGGGCCGGGCCCTTGGCCCAAAGGGCGCTGCGGGTTTTTTTTAATATAACGCGCAGAAAAATGAATAAAATAAAATCTAAACGAACTCCAAAATTTACAAAGTAAATTTTCCCGACTCCTAAAATGATTCTAACAAAATGAAATTTTACTCGGGGACTAAAATGCAATTTCTGAAAACACGCATTTTTTTCCTAATTAAAATAAAAAGCGAAAAACTACAAAATAAAAATCTTATTTGATTTTTTTTATAAATCTTCATTATTTCTTTATTTTGGGAAAGTCATTTTATTCCCTCTCTCATATTTTGATAGTAGAAATAATTTAAGATAAAATAATAAAATCAAATGATCCTATTTTCAAAATTTTTGAGAAAACTCAAATATGAAAATAACGAAATCTCCAACTCTCTCCGAGGGTCCTTGAGTTGCGTGAAATTTCTAGAATCGGCAAAATGCAAGAAAATATGTAATGCATGATGATTTAATGTATAACATTCCAAATTGAAAATTTGGGATGTTACAAACCTACCCCCCTTAAGATGAATCTCACCCTCGAGATTCGGGTTGGCTAGAAAATAGGTGAGGGTGGTCCTTGAGCAAATCTTCTTCTCTTTCCCAGGTGGCTTATCCTTAGTGTGGTGGCTCCACTGAACTTTGCAAAACTTGATAACCTTGCTGCGAGTAACTCTGCTTTGGCATAATCGAGAATCTTGACCGGTTTCTCCTCATATGTCAAATCATCCTTCAACCGAATTGCTTCAAGTGGCACTGTATCTCTTAACGGTACCTCCGCCATCTCGGATTGACATTTCTTCAAATTGAGAAACATGGAATACATCATGAACTCCCCGACAGTCCCTCTGGCAATTCCAGCTTATAAGCAACTTCTCCCATGCGTTGCAAGATCCTATACGGTCCAACGAAACGTGGTGCTAATTTTCCTTTAACTCCAAAACGCTTAACTCCTTGAAGTGGGGATACTCTAAGATAAACTCTGTCTCCAACTTCATATTCTATCGCCATGCGTTTGAATCCGCATAGCTTTTCTCGTCTGGACTGGGCTACCTTGAGCCTATCGCGAATCAACTTAACCTTCGCTCGCACTCCTTAATCCAATCTGGTCCAAACAATCGATGGTCTCCCGACTTCGCCCCATGATAACGGTGTCCTGCACCTCCTTCCGCATAAAGCCTCGAAGGTGCCATCTTCAAGCTGGTTTGGTAATCGTTGTTATAAGAAAACTCTGCATACGGCAAGTTATCATCCCAACTAGATCCATAATCTAGTGCACAAGCTCTCAAAGATATCCTCCAAAATCTGATTGACTCTCTCACCATCCATCGGTCTCAGGTGGAAAGCTGTCTTGAATTCCACACAGTTCCCAATGTTTCGTGCAACCGATTCCAAAACTTTGAGGTAAATTGGGTTCCTCTATCCGATACGATACTCCTCGGAACTCCATGTAAACACACAATTCTGGTCATGTATATCTTTGCCAACTTAGCACTGCTATAGGTAGTCTTGATCGAATGAAATGAGCTACCTTCGTCAAGCGGTCGACTATAACCCAAATCGAGTCATAGCTGTAACGAGTCTTTGGCAAACCTGTGATGAAATCCATGCCTAGTTTATCCCACTTCCATTCGGTATCGGCAATGGTTGCAACAATCCTGCCGCTTCGATGTTCGCCTTCACCCTTTGACATACATCACAAACTGCTACATACTCGCAATATCTTTCTTCATTCCGGTCCACCGTAAAGTATTCTTCAAATCCAAATACATCTTGGTATTTCCGTGGTGAATCGAATATGGTGAATCATGTGCCTCTTGCGTAATCAACTTCACGATCTCCGGGTCATTTGGCACATACACACGGTCCTCAAACCATAGGGTATCGTGCTCATCCTCACGAAATCCCTTAGCTTTTCCTTCGCTCATTTTCTCCTTTATAGAGGCAACTTCCTTATCTGCCTTTTGAGCTTCTCTGATTTTGTCCATCAACGTAGGCTGAATCTCCAATGTTGCTGCATAGCCTCTCGGAACTATTTCCAAACATAGCTCTCGAAGGTCCTCGGCTAACTCCTTGGGTATTCCTCCCATCATTAGTGTATTGACGTGGCTCTTCCGGCTCAATGCGTCTGCTACAACGTTAGCCTTCCCGGGGTGATAATGCAATCTCATATCATAATCCTTAATAAGCTCCAACCATCTCCTCTGTCTGAGATTTAATTCCTTCTGCGTGAAGATGTACTTCAAACTCTTGTGATCCGTGTACACCTCACAATGATTTCCAATGAGAAAATGTCTCCACGTCTTCAATGCATGCACAACAGCCGCTAACTCCAAATCATGTGTGGCATAATTCAACTCATGAGGCTTAAGCTGTCGTGAAGCATACGAAACAACTCTTCCTTCCTGCATAAGCACTGCTCCAAGTCCTCAGCATGAAGCGTCGCAATACACCTCATAATCCTTGGTCTGATCTGGCAAAATTAACACTGGTGAGGTAACCAATCTTTTCTTCAACTCCTGAAAACTTGCCTCACAATCCTCATGCCATATGAACTTGGTATCCTTTTTCAGCAATTCCGTCATAGGATTTGCAATCCTTGAGAAATTCTCAATGATTCTTCGGTAGTATCCTACGAGTCCAAGGAAACTCCGGATCTCTCCAACTGTCGTTGGTGCTTCCCATTTGGTTACGGTCTCAACCTTTGTGGGGTCAACTGCTATCCCTTCTCCGGATATAACATGTCCAAGAAATCCAACTTCCTTTAGCCAAAACTCACATTTGCTGAACTTGGCATATAACCGATGTTCCCTTAGTTTCTCCAAAACGAATCGCAAATGTTCCTTATGTTCCTCTTCATTCTTCGAGAAAACCAAAATATCATCTATGAACACCACGATTTAACTTATCCAAAAACTCCATAAACACTTTGTTCATCGGTTCATGAAATAGCCAGCGTAGCGTTAGTCACCCAAATGACAAAACGGTATATTCATACAGTCCATATCTCATGGTAAATGCTGTCTTAGGTATGTCCTGCTCTCGAATCTTCAACTGATGGTACCCTGATCGCAAATCGATCTTGGAAAACACTTTAGCTCCTTGCAAACGATCAAACAGATCATTTATCATTGGTAGTGGGTACTTGTTCTTGATTGTTACTTCATTTAAACCACGATAGTCAACAACCATCATTAACGATCCGTCCTTCTTCTCTACTAGAAGTACGGGTGATCCCCAAGGCGAAGAACTTGGGCGTATATAACCTTTATCCAATAGCTCCTTAATCTGCTTCTTGATTTCCGCCAAATCTCGGCGGGCATCCTCAGTATGGTCGCTTCGATATTGGGCTTGTACCGCAAAAGCTCAATCAAAAACTCAATGTCTCTATCCGTGGCATTCCCGGCAATTCCTCGTGAAATACATCGTGAAATCCTTCACCACTGGCACCTCTTCCTGCACAACTCCTGATAAGGAATTTACTTGATTCCTATTTGGTCCATGTCGCGATACATACTTAATCCTTCTTCCTTCTGGTGTTGTGAGCAAAATCGTCTTAGACCGGCCAGCCTTAGACCGGTCGGGCACTGACAGCACCCACGTTCGGATAATCGAACAATACTAGGGGCTACGCCTATTATAAAATTCCTATGGCCAAAGTGAGAGCGATAAAGCCACATAGTCCGATTTCCTGGTTCGCCGCACTAAACACCAACTTTACAGACCACATTGCTGGGTCAAGTGTGTTCAGGTGCTATCCGTAACACCCACATTACCTCTGGCGAAATTTGAAGCCGACGACTGGCCAACTCTCATATATCGTACAACGGCCACACAGGAGGAGATATCTCAAAACAGAACAGGCAATGTACAATGCATAAAGCTTTGTTTCATAATACATTATCGGACAACACAGATACATTCACTCAAATATGATGTCCTTTGAGCACTGCCCCTCCACAATACGGGATCCTTCCAGGACGTCATCGAAATACCCCTCCGGTGTACGATGCTCCTTGACTGCAGGTGGTCCCTAGGTAGCGAGCTTGACTGCATTCATTTTCGCCCACTGCACCTTGATGCGGGCGAAGGCCATCCGTGCACCTTCGATGCAGGCCAATCGCTTCACGCAGTCAAGACGGGGGCAGGCCTTTATCAGCCACTTCATGAGCCCGAAATAGCTGCTAGGTATGGATTCGGCAGGCCATAGACGAATTATAAAATCCTTCCTAGCCAGCTTGGCCATCCTATGCAGTTCAATCAGCTGTTTCAGCTGATCGCTGAGGGGCACTGGATGCTCTGGCGCAAGGTATTGCGACCAGAACAGTTTCTCACAAATCTGCTCCGCATATTAAAGGCCTTTCCAGCCGCAATTTTCTTCGCCTCCTGGATCTCCTGGCAGGCGTTTTTTGGTTTCTGTCCGGGCCTCCTGAGCATTCTGGAGGGCCTTAGCAAGTTCGTATTTTTGATCCGAGACCTGGCGCTCCAAGGCCTCACATTTTCTTATAGCATCCTTCAGCTCTTGCTGGACTTCGGACACCCTTGACTCATATTTTAGGCAGGCGGCTCGTTCCTCCTCTGCCTCTTTATTGGCCTCGGCCAGAGCGCTTTTGATTGTCTCAACCTCAGGTGCGATAGCTGCGAACAAAGTTATAACACTCATTAAGCTGGCAAGCTGTTATTGGTATTGTTTTCGGAAGCATTTGCGGTATCATATACCTTGCTTTTCTGCTAACTTCCGCCTCAGCTCAGACGCTTCGGCGGCATGGGTAGCCGATGCTTGCATCACATCATGTTCGGATCGAATAGATATGTATGTTAATACCCTGTATGAGTCATTCGATCCTATGTTCGGCCTTTCGTTTTGAAAACCAAACAGAGTCTCAGGGGCTGCTATCTATACTTAGATATTTTTCTTATATAGCTAAAAGGCATTATACTACATACCTCAAAGCCTCATAGAAGGCTAGTATAGGCCTCGGTCAATCCGCTTTTGGCGGACCAAACCCTCTCGACCACCGTACCCATAAGGGTACGATGTTCTTCTACAATGATGGCACTCTGAAGTACTTCCATCGGAATATCCGGCGCCTCTGGATTGACAGAGGTCGCTGATGGAATTTGCGCACCCCTTCTTTCAAAGGGAGCTGCTCGCCTGATCCCAGAGCCTTGGGGGTCTCCGGAATAATATTCAGTTGGGGGCCGAATTGGGAATGGCCCCCAGCATCAGTTTCCATGGGGGTCGATTCACCCATGTTATCGGTAGCAGGGATATCACCCTCTAGCGTCACCTGGGAAGCTCCCCACACCTCTCCCTGGCCTAGAAGGGCCTTTCCGGACACCACCTCGGCGATGTCCGTAGTGTTGGGGGAGGAGGCCGGTGGAGGCGACCCGCTGTCCATCCCGTTCGAATCCAGCAAATTCCCCGAGGATGAGGATTGCTGGGGGGGGATGTGAGACGGACTGCAACACAAAATCCAGCATATTAAAATCACAAGTCAGAAATCCGGATAGATGTACAAAGTATAAGTGCCTTTGGGGGTACTTACAATCTGCCCAAGGGCTTCAGCCTGGGGCGCCATTCATCGGCGTCCGATTCAGAGTCATCCGTGAGGGAGATTCCCCCTTTCTTGGATGCCTCCGCCTCCAGATCTACGGAAGCCCCCCTCTTCTTCCTCCCCACTTTAAGGGGAGAGTTGTTCTCTTCCTCCTCCCCTTCGTCTTCGTCGGGGGAGGAGTGAGTCTCGGTGTCTTCGGACACTACGTCCGAAGCACCTCTAGGTAGAGGCTGCTTTTAGCCTCCTTGCCCTTCTTCTTGGCCTTATTTTGCGGCGCCTGATATGGCGCCGGAACCAGCATCCACGTTAACAGAGGAATGGCTGGGTCTTTGGGTAGCGGGGCCGGACAGTGAATTCGCTCCGGCTTCTTCGTCAAACCCTGTGAGAAGAATGGAAAGCTTAAGTATACCCCTTGAATTTGCAAGAAATAAAATTGTCATAAAACTTACGGGAGACGTCGCGTGAGTCCGGTCGAGGCCGAGGTCTTCGGTCGTTTTTGGCCACGTCTTTTGGGCCTTGAACAGCAGCTTCCACATGTCTTCGTGCTTCATGCTGAAGAACCGCTGCAGGGTCAGGGGGCCGGCCGGGTCGAACTCCCACATATACTGAGTCCGGCTTTGGCATGGGAGAATCCGGTGAAAGAGCATTACCTGGATCATGCTGGCCAGGCTGGTATTCTTGGTCACCATACTTTTGATGCAATTCTGCAGTGTCGTCACCTCATCGGATGACGCCCAGTCCAGACCCTTGTTGAGCCAGGATGTTAGCCGCAGTGGAGGCCCGGACTTGAACTTGGTAGCGGCAGCCATGTGGTGTCACGAGGTTCCGTGACATAGAACCACTCCTGCTGCCATCCCTTCACCGTCTCCATGAAGGTACCTTTGGGCCAAGTGACATTGGGGAGTTTGCTCACCATGGCGCCGCCACACTCCGCGTGTTTCCCATCCACCACTTTTGGCTTCACATTGAAGACCTTGAGCCATAGGCCGAAGTGGGGAGGGATGCGGAGGAATTCCTCACATACGACGATGAATGCCGAAATATTGAGAAAGGAATTTGGGGCTAGATCATGGAAATCCAGCCCGTAGTAAAACACGAGGCCACGAATGAAAGGATGGAGGGGAAACCCTAGTCCGCGGAGGAAATGAGGGATGAATACTACCCTCTCGTTGGGCTCTGGGTTAGGGACGATCTGCCTCTTGGCCGGAAGTCGGTGGGCGATTTCCTAGGCTAAATACCCCGAGTCCTGGAGCTCCTTGATGTTCTCCTCCGTAACGGAGGAAGCCATCCACTTGCCTTGCGCTCTAGATCCGGACATGGCTAGAGTGCTTTTTGGGGTGGAGAAAGATGGAAGCTTGGGCGCTGCAGCTCGAGGGCAGATGGATCGACTGGGAAGAAGGCGTTGGTGAAGAGGTGGATTCTTATCCCCTTATAAAGACAGTGAATATAGAGCGCCCCCCACGAGCATTAAAACTCGCCTATTCCCAAGGGGTCGTGTGAACGGCATGGGTGGATTACCCAAATTTGTCTTAATGGGAATCCCGCAATGAGGGGACATGATCTCTACCTTGACAAGACGTGTCAGTGGAAATTGCATGTAGAAATGCAAGTGGGGAGGCCCAAAAAACGGTTCGAGATGATAACAGGGCCAAACATGGTGCTCCACCGGAAAGGGCCATCGATGGATATATTCTAAGTGTTATGCTTTTATGGATGGAAGATTAACCCATTGTACAGAGCCGGATATAGCTTTGAAGTGTTCAGAGGAGGAACCAGCCTTGCAGTGCCGAAGATAATCTGTGCGCCGGATACATCGTCATTGAAGCCAGGTTCAGGGGCTACTGAGGGAGTCCTGGCTTACGGGGTCCTCGAGCGTCCGGGCTATATGACATGGGCAGGACTCATGGGCCGTGAAGATACAAGATGGAAGGCTTTCCCCCGTGTCCGGATGGGACTCTCCTTGGCATGGAAGGCAAGCTTGGCATGCGGATATGAAGATTCCTTTCTCTGTAAACTGACTCTGTACAACCCTAGCCCCCTCCGGTGTCTATATAAACCTGAGGGTTTAGTCCGTAGAGGCAATCAAAAACATACAGGCTAGACATCTAGGGTTTAGCCATTACGATCTCGAGGTAGATCAACTCTTGTAACCCCTATACTCATCAAAGTCAATCAAGGAGGAAGTAGGGTATTACCTCCATCAAGAGGGCCCGAACCTGGGTAAACATTGTGTCCCCTGCCTCCTGTTACCTTCGATCCTTAGACGCACAGTTCGGGAGCATCTACCCGAGATCTGCCAGTTTTGACACCGACAGGCATCGCCTCTACCCTCACGGTGATGACCCGATGTATCGAGTGTACCAGGAATGCCTAGGGACTCAGTATACGAGTATCACGCGGTGGTTACCTTGCGCTGCATTTCGGCATCTGGCTCATAGACCCGTTCTTCTAGGAGTGGTTTCGCTTCTACCCCCGCTCAGGTTGTTTAGTTTTCTGCGTTTGAGATTCTCGTTGAGTTACACTATAACGAGATCCAAATGCAGACCCACCCAGGTTTCTACCACTACCCATCCCTACACGATGATGGCTGCGTCCGCTTTCCTATTATTGATCCGGCAGCCGAGAGTCCCGCTAGCCACCTTTCCCACTATATCACTGCTAGCTATCTTATGATTCACGAGCTCGCCCGAGAGCTTACTCGTGCTCGCACTACTTTGGTGGCCGCTAGTGTTCTGGGAACGGAGGTCCCCAGACTTGCCTGCCTGCGGCTCGCGGCATGGCTTCACCCGAGGCCCAGTACGTCCCGTCTTCACCAACAAGCATTCAAGACCCTCGCGAGGGGCCAAGCCTCGCGAGGCGGACGACGCAAGACCTCCTCAGGAGCGGCCTTACCCGGCTGGCTCGTGAGGGGCGGAGAGATCAAGGCAAGGCAGACCTCGCGAGGTTCCAACGATGTCAGCCATGACGACAAAGACCAGGCGGGCGCCAGCGCGCGCAGTGTCCTCGTTTCCTCTTTGCTGCTAAGTAGGCAAGCGCAGGTGAGGAGTGCCGAGGCATCAGGCAAAGGTTTCCATATCGATGCAACGAGACCAAGACCAGCAAGACGGCAGGACAGAGGCGACCGTGGAGCCCAAGACGGCGTCACCACCAGAGCCTTTGGCAGGCGAAGACTACTTTTGTCAGGATAGCTTGTACTAGCTATCCCCTTTCTAATTGGCAGTTGTTGGCTCCCTTCCCGCTCAATATTTGGGGAGAGGACCAGGGCCTCTATAAATAGGACTAGGCACCATAGTAGGAGGCATCTGGATCTCATCTTGAGCCATCCTCACCCAAACACATTCACCGAGCACAAGAACACCTCTCCTCCGGAGGCCGTTCTTCCCCTTGTACTGTTCATCACCAGCCCAAGAGGGAATCCACCACCACCACACTAGAGTAGGGTTTACACCACAACGGTGGCCCGAACCAGTATAAACCTTGTGTCTCTTGTGTTGCGAGTTCGTCTAGCTATCCTTTCGAGATCGCGGTGAGGCTGATGGCGTTATTTGGTAGGGGGGAATCTTCGTGTGCACCCAGTGTTCGAACCCCAAGGGTTTTGACGAAACCCGAAATCCGATATTTGGCACGCCAAGTAGGGGTGCGCCGGAGCTTTCCTTCTGCCAATCGATCCGCCGACACTCCGCGGTTCCAATGTCCGGCGACCCGAAGACCAACGTCGACCGTTGGGCAGCTTGGCCAGCCCGGCGGCACCGCTTCCCCAAGAAGACCTCAACCCCGCACCCCAGGCAGCACGCGCACCGCCAAACGCTGCGGGCGCGGGCGGCGCGGTCACACGCCGCCCGCCCTCACTCTGCGACAAGTGTGGGCAGCCGCAAGGGCCTCAAGCCACGCCGCGGCCACGACGCCACACACCCGACGGGAACAAGAAAACATGAGGGCCGCGCTCACGCTGGCTCAGGAACTGCTGCGATGCCGGCTAATGGAGAGTGGCCGGGTTGCGTTGCTAGAGCGCGTCGCCGAGCTCCTAGACGCCGCGGCCTCGGGAGCACCACCCTTCTGCTCCCTTCCTACACCTCATGCCGCGATTGGATTGCATGGCGGGCCTCGCCGCGCCCGCGAGCCCCCAGGCGCACCCTTGGGCTTCATCAACACCGGCGTGACCAACGGCACCGGACGCCCAATCGCACCTGCGCCACCCCCAATAAGCGCGGGTACGAGCATTGCCACCTATGGCCCCGGTGGGATGCCGCCCTACCACCCTCAGGGCGACACGCTGGGCCGGGCGATGTGGAGCGTGGGGCACTACGGCGAGGTCGTTGAGGCGGCGGCCTTAGAGGCCTACGTGCCCCGCATGGTGGACCAGGAGTACACGCTGGAAGACGACCCTGGCTCGTTCCTCGGGCCAGGCTGGGAGGAGGAGGCGCCAGAAGCTGAGACCTTCCAGGAGCCTCCCGGGAGCCTCGCCAACCGCGCCGGCGACAACAACTACGAAGTACCGCTAATTTCTCAGGAGCAAGCTTACGCTAACCATGGGTCGCAGGAGGGTCAGGTCACAGCAGCGGATGGCAGCCCCAGCTCGGTAGCTTCAATTCCGCCAGGAGGAGCGCACCGGGGGCTGCTGGAGAGGGGCCGGGAGCAAGGCCCCTCCCCGCGACGCACGGAGCAGGGAGTCCCCCGGAGGTAGGCCCTTTGCCGGGGAGGCATAGGAGAGCCTTCCCCAAGCAGAGGACCCGTGGTCACCGAGGGCGCCGCTGGCATCCCCTTTGCCCCTTGGTGGCGTCCTAGTTTCCAGTCGCCCCCAACGGTGGTAGAGGGCGGCGCAAGGCGGGGCCCTAGTCTGGCGATATGAAGTAAGGCTCACGCCTGTGAAGGTCTCCGCTCGTGACACTCTCACATAATAATGAATGGGGTTGTACACGTCCCGGAGTCTCAGGAGTGCCGCCCTCGGGCCTCTGGGGCTCCCTCCCACGTCCTAGTGGCAGCACTTAGCTCTGCGCTGGTGAGAAGACAAGAAGACTAGACTAGGCGCCGGACGCGGCCATTTGCTTTTAACCACTTTTCTGTAGCCCCTCTTTCTGGCTTTGGATTTAAGTTGAAGTTGAATTTTCATCGATGTGCTCGGGGGGTGCCTTTTCTCGTTCATGCGATTTCTTGTAATTTGGTTCCTGCCTTGATTCAGAGTTTGCACCTACTGCCTCCTCCTCGTGAGCCTCTTGTGAGCGGGGCTGGGCATGGTACGCGAGCGTTGCACGCATGCCCTACCATGACTGGCGCTTGCCTCTTACGAGGCCTCCTCGGGTGGATCAGCAAGCTCCTCACAAGCTCCTCAGCAACTCGCGACCCCACATGCCAGCTCGGGGCCTGCTCAGGCTAAGGTAAATTACAACAGCAAACTCGCGGCAGGGTTCACGAGTTCATGGAGACATATATTCAGCTTAAGAGATAGGGACATCAATCTGTTTACATGAGGGGCTTCCCCTCCCAAAATGCTCTTACAACCTCCCGGGCCATGCCTGAGTTTTAGCATGCAGGATAAACAATAGGGAAGCACGTGTTCAATCAGACATGTCGCTCACGATGTCCCCTGGGTCATCCTCAGACGCGTCACTGGCGTCGCTGTCACCGCCGCTGGCGTCCCCGTCGCCGTCACCGGCGCCGCCCTCGCCATTGTCCACCACGTCGCCTTCGTCCGCCGCGACCACCACCGCATCGTCATCAGAAGTAAAGGCCCTGACCAGCGCGTCCACATTGTCTTCCACTCGTCACGCCAGGTCACCTCGGATGGCCTCGGGTACTGGGGCAATGGCGGCGTCAAAATCGAAGTCGGGGTAAGTGTTCTGGAGATGGCTGAAGACGCGGGAGAACGCTCGCCCAAGCAGGCCACGACTCCTCTGTTCAACAAGTTGGCGAGCTCTCTCGGAATGATTCTCCAGGCGCGTCACCATGTCGGTGAAAAAGCAGAGGTGGCTGGCGTAGTCGTTCGCATGGGGATGAGGGGCGTTCTCATCACAGATGTGGCCCAGCGCCGCATTGGCCATGTTCCTGAGGCCCTCGAGCATGGGGGCATGCACGCGCTCCAGCGTGCGCCGTTGAAGCACTTCCTCCCTGTTCTTCTGCGCGATGGACTCGGCGTTGACGACCCGCTGCTGAAGAGGAAGCAGCTCGGCGCGGACAGAGGCTAGCTCAGCCTGCGCCAAGACCAAGGCAGCTACGGCGGCCTCCTCGCGCCGCTTCGCCTCAGTGAGCCTGGACTTGAGGGCAGCAGTCCTGCCTGCATCCTTGGCTGCTACGAGCTCCAGCTCCAGGTTGTGCCTGCCCACAAGATCCGTGCGAGCCTCGGCCACGCGGCGGTCGACATCCTCTTGGGCCCAAGCCACGCGCGCGCTAACGGCGTCCTCTGCTAGAGCAACTTGGCACTCCCTCATCTCCAACCGTTCAAGCTCGAGGCTGCGCTCCATGGCTTCCAGTGCCAGCGCTTCCTCACGCTTCAGGATCTCTTCCTCCTCGGCAGGCGTCTCCCTCATCGATGCAAGGGAGGCTTGGCACGCCTCCACCTGCCGCTCCAAGGAGGCTCTCCGGGACTGGAGCTCCCATATGCGTTTCTCAGCGATCTCGCGGCGGCGGTCGGCTTCCCGGGCTTCTTCCAAGGCTCGGAAGCAGGCCTCGCGCGAGGTCGCGAGAGACGCCTCGACCTTCGCATTGTCAAGCTCGCGCTGGTGGCGCCCGAGGTTGATGGCCACCTTCAGCTTATGCCACTCCTCCATCAGCCGAAGACCGTCGGCTTCGAGGCGCGCATCTATGTCCGCAAGTTCTCCACCGAGCAGGCTCATCACGGCCATCGCCTCCTGAAAAAGCTCATGACGGACGACACTTCATTCATGCGCTAATTTAAACACGCTACCGACCTCGTCCTCTGCTGCGGGGGCTGCCGACGAGGTCCGAAGCGGCTCACCCCTCTCCGTGGGAGGCTGGGGGCTGGCCCCTCGGTCGCCGGCCGGACTTTGCGAGGGACCCGAACGGGCAGAGACCTGCTGCTTGAATGAGAGCCCTGGATGGAAGCCATCGAGCCACCATCCACCATCAGAGGAGGAGCCCTTGGCACGCTAGACGCACCCCAAGCAAGGTCGTGAAGGAGAGACGACAAGGGCACGGGCTCGAAGTGCCTTGCAGGCAGGCTTGCTTCTCCAGCTGGCCCCGCGCCAGGGGTGGCGTGCAGGCGTGGGGTGCTCAAGCCTAGCGAGGGAGACGAGGCGAGAGGAGGTTGCTTCTCTGGAGACTCCACGGCCTTGGCGGAAGGGATCCTGAAGAGCCACCGTCAGGAAGGGAAGCAGCACTTGAGGAAATTACGAAGATAAGGTACTTACTCATCTATGGCGATGTACTTCCTATGCTTCAACGACTGGACAGCGCTACCGCTGCAGCTTGGAGACCCCTTCCTCTTACGGAGCGCCTCGAAGTCCATGCAGAACCGGCCCAAGCGTTGTATGTGGCGGCCGGCACGGTGTGCGGCTGGTGAAGCACCCAAGGAGACGAGCTCGGGAGCACCGGGCTGAAGAGAGCCATCGGGCTATGCCTCGTGACGACCTGCCGAGGCCTCATGAGTTTCGGCCTCAGGAGGAGCGGGCTGCATCACCCCCTCAGCTGCTGCCTCAGGATGAGAATCACGGATCCCCGAAGATGACGCCTCGGGAGCCTCAGGCCGCATCGACACCTCGGCACCCGTGCCTCTAGTCTCCAACGATGCTTGCCTCCCCGCATCCACTCTTAGGGCAAGCTCGGCACCGGTGACAAGGAGAGGAACCACGGTGACGGGATTCTCACGAGGCCCCACAAGGCCGACCGGACGCATCCCCCATTCATCGAAGGAGGGCATCTTTCCCGCGAACTCCACCATGTTCGAGCAGTTGTACAAGAAACAACCCCCCCTGCGACAAGTCACCCGGCAAGGGGTCACCGGCCAAGACTTTGAGCATCGTACTTCGTGCCTCGGCCGGAAGCCCCAACTCCTGAAGCCTCATAAGATCCTGGTTGCCGGTCAGAGCCCGCATCGGCTGGGAATGGCGCTGGAGTGGGGGGATACGGCACCGGAGGAACTCTTCATCACCTTAGGCGCGGTCACACCAAGATCCTTCAGCCTCCTCAACCGGAACCAGATGAAGGAGAGACTGGAGCTGGGGACGGCGGGAGACGACGGAGGCGAGAGCAGGGGGCTGAGTACTCCAACATCAACATACATCCACCGCATCCGAAACTCGCTCGTAGATGGCAGGAGATCAAAGTCAATCCCCGAGCCGGCTGTCGCCTCGGCCTGGAAGCTTAGGTACCCTGAGCACTGCTGGGGGTCGGTCAGGTGCAGCGAGAAGAAATGGCACAAAAGGGCCACAGAAGGAGCAATGCCCACCATGGCCTCGCAGACGAAGGTGAAGACGGCGAGAAGGGCGAAAGATTGGGGATCAAGATGCAGCATATGGATGTAATAATGGGAAAGCACGGGATCGAAGAAGGCGGAGAAGGGAGGAACCAGGCCAGCCCACAGGGCTCGACGAAGAACTAGACCTCGGTGGCCGTCCTATCAATGGAGGCTCGGGACGCAGGCCAGGCCACCGTCCCTCCCCATTTGTTGAAGCTGGTAGCAAGCGCAGGGCGGACCTTATCCATGGCCTCCTGGTTGAGCACCGGCGACTGGCCGACGGTGGGTTCGGCGGCCGGAGGTGAGCTGGCTAAGGACAAGGGCTTCTTCCCTTTCTCCGCCCGGTTGGGCGCCATGGCGATTGAGAGGCTGAGCTCGAGTCAGATTGGAAGAGGAAGCAGAGGTACGAGGAAGCGAGGAAGTTGGGGAGTGCGTTGCCAACAATGGGGAAATAACTGTGTAGAATGCCATGGCCGCCTAGCCAGGCGGATTTCAAGGCTGCATGGGAAAGCGGGGATGCCCATGTCCAATCAGACACCACGCGTCGACCAAGGCCGCAGGCTGTTGGGGCCCGCGGCGCTCAGCACTTGCCCTTTGGCTTCGCCCCGAAGCCAAGTTCGAGCGCGCCTTGGGCCTGGGGGCTACTGTTGGCGTTATGGGAACGGGGATCCCCAGACTAGCCTGCCTGCGGCCCGAGGCATGGCTCCACCCGAGGCCCAGTATGGACCGTCTTCACCAACAAGCATTCAATACCCTCGCGAGGGGCCAAGACTCGCGAGGTGGACGACGCAACACCTCCTCAGGAGCGGCCTTACTAGGCTAGCTCGCGAGGGGCGGAGAGATCAAGGCAAGGCGGACCTCGCAAGGTTCCTACGACGTCAGCCATGACGACCAAGACCAGGAGGCGCCAGCATGCAGTGTCCTCGTTTCCTCTTTGGTGCTAACGAGGCAAGCGCAGGTGAGGAGTACCGAGGCATCATGCAAAGGTTTACATATCAGCGCAATGAGACCAAGACCAGCAGGACGGCAGGACGGAGGTCACCATGGAGCCCAAGACGGCGTCACCACCAGAGCCTTTGGCAGGCGAAGACTACTTTTGTCAGGATAGCTTGTACTAGCTGTCCCCTTTCAAATTGGCCGTTGTTGGCTCCCTTCCCGCTCAATATTTGGGTAGAGGACCAGGGCCTCTATAAATAGGACTAGCCACCATAGTAGGAGGCATCTGGATCTCATCTTGAGCCATCCTCACCCAAACACATTCACCGAGCACAAGAACACCTCTCCTCCGGAGGCCGTTCTTCCCCTTGAACTGTTCATCACCAGCCCAAGAGGCAATCCACCACCACCACACTGGAGTAGGGTATTACACCACAACGGTGGCCCGAACCAGTATAAACCTTGTGTCTCTTGTGTTGCGAGTTCGCCTAGCTAGCCTTTCGAGATCGCGGTGAGGCTGATGGCGTGATTTGGTAGGGGGAAATCTTCGTGCGCACCCCTGTGTTTGAACCTCAAGGGTTTTGCCGGAACCCAAACTCCGATATCTAGGTCCAGTCCCGCTCCACCTTCCATAGGATTTACTCCCTATATTCCACCAGTTTCTAGCTCACCAATTACCCCGGTTACTCATTCGAGTAGCTCGGGCACCTCGACCGTGACTCCACGCAGTGCTCCTGCCGAGTGGGCTTCACTTATCGCTACTCCCGCAGCCCCTATGCTTCAGCCTCATCCCCCACCCACCCCTGCGGGAGAGCCCTCGTGACAGCATCGTCGTGTTTCCTTTAACCCGGAGGTTTCCGTTAACGTCGTCAGTTCAGGATCCGAGTCCGGTTCAGGAGAGGACCCAGCAGGACCAGGAGAGCACTAGATCGTCAGAGCATCCGAGGTTGTCATGATGCATGGGTGTACGGATGTAGCCGTACTTGTCATGATGTTTCTTTTCATGTATGAGCGTAGTCGTACCTGCCATGATGTTTCATGTCATGTATGAGTCTATGTATAATTATGTCGGAACCTTTCTCCGTTATTTTTTTCCTTTGTTTCTTGTTGCTTTCTTTCGGGCTTTGTCGCTTGCCTTTATTCCCCATTTATGGATGTTGCTCATCTCGGTTGCTTCATATTGGAAAAAAACAAACAATAGGATGATGCATGGAGGCAGTAGCAGTCACGCTGGTGAGGATGTCCCTGTTCGTCGCTCAGCAAGACGGGCAGGGAATTCCCCCGAACCGTATCCACAACCACCACCTCCACCGCCACATCCGCCAACCACTGAACAGATCATGTGCATGTTCGAAGAAACAAGAAACACCGATCTTCTTGAACTATTGAAAAGCGTTCAGGCTACGGTTGGACAGAATGGAAATCTGAATGGCCATCACTCCAAGTTCTCAGATTTTCAAAGGACTAAGCCACCCAGTTTTAATCAAGTTGTTGACTGATGCGGCTTGAAGTACGTCGGTATTTCACCAAAGAGGAAGGGATGATGCAGCACATCGGCGGTAGGTATTTCCCTCAGTGATGAGACCAAGGTTATCAAACCAGTAGGAGAACCAAGCAACACTACGTATACAACACCTGCACACAAATAACAAATACTCGCAACCCGACATGTTAAAGGGGTTGTCAATCCCTTTCGGACAACGGCGCCAGAGATAGGCAGACGGACGTGAGAAAGTTGTAAATATTGATATATCAAACGCCAAATAAAATAAATTGCAGCAAGGTATTTTTGTGTTTTTGGTTCAATAGATCTCAAAATAAAAGCAAAGGAAAATAGATCGCAAAGGCAAATATATTAAAGAAGAGACCCACGGTCCGTAGGTTTCACTAGTGGCTTCTCTAGAGAAAAATAGCAAATGGTGGGTAAACAAATTACTGTTGGGCAATTGATAGAACTTTAAATAATCATGATGATATCCAAGCAATGATCATTATATAGGCATCACGCTCAAGATTAGTAGACCGACTCCTGCCTGCATGTACTACTATTACTCCACACATCAACCGCTATCTAGCATGCATCTAGTGTATTAAGTTCATGGAGAAACGAATAATGCAATAAGAACGATGGCATGATGTAGACAACATCTATTTATGTAGAAATAGACCCCATCATTTTATCCTTAGTAGCAACGATACATACGTGTCAGTTCCCCTTACATCCTTTGGGATCAAGCAATCGTAAGATCGAACCCACTATAAAGCACCTCTTCCCATTGCAAGATAAATAGATCAAGTTGGCCAAACAAAACCCAAATATCGGAGAAGAAATACGAGGCTATAAGCCATCATGCATATAAGACATCAAAGAAACTCAAATAACTTTCATGGATAAAAAGATAGATCTGATCATATACTCAAAGTTCATCCGATCCCAACAAACACACCCCAAAAAGAGTTACATTATATGGATCTCCAAGAGACCACTGTATTGTGAATCAAACGAGAGAGAGCAATCCATCTAGCTACTAACTACGGACCCCTAGGTTTACAAAGAACTACTCATGCATCATCAGAGAGGCACCAATGGAAGTGGTGAACCCCTCCATGATGGTGTCTAGATTGGATCTGGTGGTTCTGGACTCTGCGGCAGCTGGAATTGATTTTCGTCGACTCCCCTAGGGTTTCTGGAATATTGGGGTATTTACAGAGCAAGAGGCGGTCCGGGGGGCACCCGAGGTGGGCATAACCCACCAAGGCGCGCCTGGGCCTCCAGGTGCGCCCTGGTCGGTTGTGCTCCCCTCAGAGCACCCCTAGGCGCTTCTCTAACCCACTGGATGTCTTCTGATCCAAAAAAATCTCCAAAAAGTTTCTCTGCATTTGGACTCCGTTTGGTACTGATTTCCTGCGATGTAAAAAACATGCACAAAACAGCAACTGGCACTTGGCACTATGTCAATAGGTTAGTACCAAAAAATGATATGAAATGACTACAAAATGATTATAAAACATCGAAGATTGCAATATACCAACATGGAACAATAAAAAATTATAGATACGTTGGAGACGTATCAGCATCCCCAAGCTTAATTCATGCTCATCCTCGATTAGGTAAATGATAAAAACAGAATTTTTGATGTGGAATGCTGCCTAACATGTCATCTCATATTCTTTTCTTTATAGCATGGACATTTGGACTTTTATATGGTTCAAAGCAATAGTTTAGTTTTGGCATGATGACTTAAATACTCAAGCATATCAACAAGCAACCATGTCTTTCAAAATGTCAATGCTAAAATAAGTTATCCCTAGCCCATCATGCTCAATCATTGATCCATTCATGAAACACACTCGCATATTAGCTACACCCAATACTCAAGTACGATCATAGTGCCTCCTAGTTGGTGCTTTTATAAGAGAAGATGGAGACTCAAATTGAAAAATAAAAATTACATAAAGTAAATGAAAGGCCCTTCACGGAGGGAAGTAGGGATTTGTAGAGGTGCTAGAGCTCAAAGCGAAAAACTTAGAGATCAAAACATTTTCAGAAGTGTGATTTTCCCACCAATGAAAACGACTTAGAGTTCCCAACACTTTCCATGCTAGATATATCATAGGCGGTTCCCAAACAGAAAATAATGTTTATTCCTTTTTCCACCATACTTTAACTTTCCATGGCTAACCGTATCCATGGGTGCCCTCCATACCAACACTTTCCAAGGAATTTATTATTTGACAACATAAAGTAAATTCATTTTTCATTTTGGGACTGGGCATCCCTAATACCTTTGCCTTACTCTCGTGCAATGACAAGTGAATAAATACTCATCATGAGAATAACACATCTAGCATGGAAAATATTAGCAACCCCTCACCGCTTCACGAGCGGTATGAACACACAAAAGAGAAGTTTATTTTGAAAATTAGAGATGGCACATATAAATTTGCTCAGAACGGCAAAAGAATACCACATATAGGTAGATATAGTGGACTCATGTGGCAAAACTGGTTTAAAGGTTTTTGGATGCACAAGTAGTGATCATACTTAGTGCAAAATGAAGGCTATCAAAAGATTGAGAAGCGACCAACCAAGAAACGAATAATCTCATAAGCGAGCATTAAGCATAATTAACACCGAATAATGCACCATAAGTAGGATGTAAATTCATTGCATGACTATTGATTTTCGTGCTTGCATAGGGAATCACAAACCTTAACACCAATATTCTTACTAAAGCACAATTACTCATCAACATGACTCACATATCACATCATCATACCTCAAAACTATTACAAGGAATCAAGTTTATTTTGTCCAATGATCTTCATGAAAGTTTTTATTATATACTTCTTGGATATCTATGACTTTGGGACTAATTTTCATGTGTTGCTTTTCAGAAGCTCAACCAAATATAAGTGAAGATCATGAGCATAATATTTATTTCTCTCAAATTAATTTAAGTGAAGCAAGAGAGAATTTCTTAAAAGAATTACTAACTCTCAAATAAATCTAAGTGAAGCAAGAGAGCATTTCTTCAAAAATAACTAAGCACACCATGCTCAAAAAGATATAAGTGAAGCACTAGATAAAATCCATAGCTCATAAAAATTTAAGTGAAGCATAGAGA